>JAXCMG010000045.1:1690475-1707962 GCA_034642415.1 Podarcis siculus | reverse complement strand
AAGAAAGAAAGAAAGAAAGAAAGAAAGAAAGAAAGAAAGAAAGAAAGAAAGAAAGAAAGAAAGAAAGAAAGAAAGAAAGAAAGAAAGAGGGACTCCAGACAAGGCTATCCACCCAGATCACATTTCTTTCTTCCCACCCTCAAATTTGCATGTTTCCAAGATTATGGGAAATCCCCCAGTTTCAGCGCTTGGGGTGAATTTCAGCGCCTCGCTTTAGATTGCAAAACCAAACTGCTTTTAGGTGACTCTTTTCCATGAACTTTCCTCCGCTCAGTAGCCCTGAGATTGTTTTCCCAGCTGAAATGCGTGCAGCCTCCATCCTGGGGAGGGGGTGGCTTCAGAGGGGAAAGGTAACAATGTTTTGGGAGTTTTAGAAATAAAATGTGAGCGAGGGGGAGGGTATGACAGAGGTGTATAAAATTATGCAAGGCAAAGGGGAAAAGAGACATTGTTGTTGAGTCGTTTAGTCGTGTCCGACTCTTCGTGACCCCCTGGACCAGAGCACGCCAGGCACTCCTGTCTTCCACTGCCTCCCGCAGTTTGGTCAGACTCATGCTGGTAGCTTCGAGAACACTGTCCAGTCATCTCGTCCTCTGCCGTCCCCTTCTCCTTGTGCCCTCCATCTTTCCCAACATCAGGGTCTTTTCCAGGGAGTCTTCTCTTCTCATGAGGTGGCCAAAGTCTTGGAGCCTCAGCTTCACGATCTGTCCTTCCAGTGAGCACTCAGGGCTGATTTCCTTCAGAATGGATGGGTTTGATCTTCTTGCAGTCCATGGGACTCTCAAGAGTCTCCTCCAGCACCAGAATTCAAAAGCATCAATTCTTCGGTGATCAGCCTTCTTTATGGTCCAGCTCTCACTTTCATAAAGGGTAAAGGTAAAGGGACCCCTGACCATTAGGTCCAGTCATGACCGACTCTGGGGTTGTGGCGCTCATCTCGCTTTATTGGCCAAGGGAGCCGGTGTACAGCTTCCAAGGCATGTGGCCAGCAGGACTAAGCCGCTTCTGGCGAACCAGAGCAGTGCACGGAAATGCCGTTTACCTTCCCGCCAGAGTGGTACCTATTTATCTACTTGCACTTTGACGTGCTTTCGAACTTCCATACTCGGATTTAAATAGAAACACAATCCATCTCTGGCAGCTTCAAGGCTGTCACTTCTGCTGCTGCTGCTTCGTTTTTGGACCAGAGTCAGGCCATTGGTGCACCCAGCTCTGTAGTGTCTACCCAGGCTGGCAGAGGCACTCCTGGATGTCAGGCACGGAGCTTCCTCCAGCCCTACCTGAAGATGTACCTGGGACCTTCTGCTCACCCCATTTTAAGTGTGCTGTTGTGTTTTTAATCTCCGCATTTTAATATATCTGGGGTTTTGTATTGCTTTAATTCTGTTAGAGTTTAATTGCTTTACAACTTATTATTTTTCACAGGCTTTCAGCCTTCTGAATTTTCCCTTGTGCGGTTTTTAATTTGTGTCAGCTGCCTTGAGTCCCACTGTGGGGAAATGGCAGGATATTATCCCAAACTACAGCCCTTCCTCCTCCACAGAAGGAACCATCCTCTGTTGACTGAGGCACACAGAATAATAGAATGGTCAAGAGCTGGAAGGGTTCCCCAAAGTTCATGTAGCCCAACCAGGTCGCATGGCCACTCTAACTGAAACTGTAGGCTCCTTGGGGCAGGTCCTTGTAATAATAAGGATGGTGGTAACTTTCTCCCATGTAGTTGAGCGCCACCTGCCGCGGCCTTTGGTGGGAATGTGTCACCAATGCCTTTGACGGGATAACAACCTGCGATGAATATGACTCCATCTTGGCTGAGCACCCAGGTACGTCTGCTGCGAGTTTTTATTATTATTATTAGATCAATTCTGAAGGAAACAGGTCTTAGAGAAAGCATTTACTGGGACAGGTCACCATAAGCTGAAAAACTTGGTTTTTGTTTGTTTGTTTGTTTGTTTTATGGTTTGTTTTATTTGGTTTTCACTTTAATAATATCAAAATCACGTATAATTCATCATATAAACAGCTGTAAAAACATAAAACACATTTAGTTGACTTACATGCTGTTCGCATCTCTGGAATCATTATGCTGATGCCATAATGATCTGAAACTTTATTTATTTATTGCATTTAAATATCACGTTTCCCCCCTCTAAGGAGCTTAAAGTGCTATACATCGTTCTCTTCCACCCTCCTCATTTAGTCCCTACAACAACCCTGTGAGGTAGGTCAGTCTGAGAGGCAGCGACTGAGCTCAAGGTCACCCAGTGAGCTGCATGGCCAGGGAGGGATTCGAACCCTGGTCTCCCAGATCCAACTGTGACACTCTGACCACTGCACCACACCAGAGTCCCTCCCTTCTGCCTCCAGGCTCTTTCTTGTTTTGCAGTGAAATTGGTCCTGACCCGAGCGATGCTCATCACGGCTGACATCCTGGCTGGCTTCGGGTTCACCTTCCTCCTCCTGGGCCTGGACTGTGTGAAATTCCTCACGGACGAGCCTGGAATCAAAACCCAAATCTGCTTCATAGCTGGACTGGCTCTGCTAACGGGAGGTAGTTGGCCGCAGAAAGCTGGGACCTGGGTTCGGTGGGGCTGGGAGATAGAAGGAGTTTAAAGTTAAAATGTTAAAGTGATAATAATGCTAAATTATTATCAATTTACAGTGGGGCGGAAGGTCCACAGGCTATGAAGGACTTGCTTGCAAATTTATTGACAACTGCCTTACAGCCAGGAAGTGGAAGGGGCAAGCAGAATATAAAAGGGAAGAATGGTATAAAGACCATTGTGTGGAATATAGCTATTAGTGATAAATTAACATGTGCCTTAGGGGGAATATGCAGGAGAAATGATTTTGAGGAGTTACAGAGGGTGTTTGTAGAATTTGTGCTGTTAAAGGGGGAAAGGTTAAATACCATCGCAAGAGGTGTTGGGGAGGTTGGATAGCAACAGGAGCTCACCCCGTCGTGGGGATTAGAACCACCGACCTTCTGATCAGCAAGCCCTAGGCTCTGTGGTTTAACCCGCAGCGCCACCTGCGTCCCACACCCTACATTGTCTTCCTACTGAGCAGCTAATAATAATAATAATAATAATAATAATAATAAATTTATTATTTATACCCCGCCCATCTGGCTGGGTTTCTCCAGCCACTCTGGGCGGCTTCCAACAGAACACTAAAATACAATAACCTATTAAACATTAAAAGCTTCCCTAAACAGGGCTGCCTTCAGATGTCTTCTAAAAGTCTGGTAGTTATTTTTCTCTTTGACATCTGGTGGGAGGGAGTTCCACAGGGTGGGAGCCACCACCGAGAAGGCCCTCTGCCTGCTTTGCTTCTCACAGGGAGGGAACCGCTAGAAGGCCCTTGGCGCTGGACCTCAGTGTCCGGGCAGAATGAGAGGGGTGGAGACGCTCCTTCAGGTCTACTGGGCCGAGGCCGTTTAGGGCTTTCAAGGTCAGCACCAACACTTTCAATTGTGCTTGGAAACGCACTAAACTAAGAGAAGAGGGTGGAGGAAAGCCGATACCCCTTATCTTGGAAGCCCCCCCTGACTTAGTTGCAGCTCTTGCAACCTGGCTCCATCTTCTGGCATGCTGGTGAGGACACTTAAATGGCCAGTTAAAAAGAAACTTGTCTGACCAGTTCAGCAGCAGAATCCTCCATTAGATTCTAAGCCTCACTGGGTAGAGCAGGCATAGGCAAACTCGGCCCTCCAGATGTTTTGGGACTACAGTTCCCATCATCCCTGACCACTGGTCCTGTTAGCTAGGGATCAGGGGAGTTGTAGTCCCAAAACATCTGGAGGGCCGAGTTTGCCTATCCCCGGGGTAGAGGAACCAAGCACATCATCCAGGCCAGTGCCGGATTTACGTATAAGCTAAACAAGCTCTAGCTTAGGGCCCCACTCTCTTGGGGGCCCCAAAAAGTTTAAAGGGGAAAAAACCTGGATGTACAATTCCAAAATATAAGATAAACAACCAAATAAAATAAAACCTACATACAGCAACAGTGTTTTCTGTTGTGTAGGCTCCTATGAAGTAAGTCATGGGCACTGCCTGCTAGCCTGTTCCCTCAAATATCCCTGCTTTGCTCCTTTCTATATATAGGGTGCCTACATTCTGCATGGACTGGTTGCAGGGCAACATGTGCAAATGGCTTGAGATACCTACGAGGTCCATCAATTACCATATAGCATATATTCAACACGAAAAACAGTCACAGTTTGTTGTTGACAAAGGACAGCTGAACATATAAAGGAGCGTAGAGCGTCATCAAACCTAAATCCGGCCCTGATCCAGACTGACCCCTGCAAACACACACGATTTCTTTAGTCACATGGACAGAGAGAAGGATTTTCTTTGAGCCAGGCCACAGGAGTCCACAATAGAACCTCATTTCAGCACTGTGGATCAGACCTTGAAAAGTGACACACCGACCCATAACCATGTGCAGAGTGCAACTTGAACAATTGCGTCCCGCCTCCATATTTCCAGGCCAAACATCCTCCAGGTCTGGCATAATGTGGGGCAATGGTCAGAGTGATGCCCAGACATGCTTGGGGGGGGCTGCACCCTTCAGTGCTGAAAACCTCCCCCAAGAAAACTGTAGCGCCCACACTGGGCATTGCGCCTCCCCGTTCTGGAGTGTGGACTGTTTGCAGGCTGCGGTTCTACTGCCATTCCAAATTCAGAGCATGCGGTGGTGAATGAAACCCCCCAGGGGTACAAATTAAGCAGAGGATTTTACCTTTCATAGAGCTGCAGGGATTAAACAGAAGCCCTCGTGGGTCGGAGGTTGCGGGTGCAGCCGTGCCAAAGAATTCAAATTCCACACGAGGCAAAGCTGGAATCTGTGACCTGGATAAATTATGCAAACGAACCACCTTTGCAGAAACTTTCCTGTCTTTTTTTGGGGGGGGGGGTGATCAGCATCCTGCCCATCATACTGTTCTATAGAATTTCATCGGGCATTTCCTAGATGCTTTTCCTAATCTCTTCAATGCCACATAATCTAGAAACTTGTCCTTTCCTCCTCCCTCTCTCTCTCTCGGTGCTGGATGACTTCTGCACTCACTGCCATGTATTCTGGGGTCCTGTTGCTCCTGTCATTTAGTTTAATGCATTTTAAGAGACTGTGTAACCAGAGTGGCTGTGGCAACCCAGATGGGCGCGGTACAAAAATATATATTAAAATGTTACTATGATTACAGGGGTGGGGGGAATGTCCTGCCCATGCAAATAAAACCTTGCTTTGCAGATATCCACACTGCAGGGTGGCTGGGTATTGTGGATGACAAATTCAAGGTTACATTAGCCCTGCGAATTCTGTACCAGCTGAAGTTTCTGACCCGCCTTCAGAGGCAGCCCCACGTATAACGCATTGCAGTAATCTAACCTTCAGGTTACCAGAGTGTAGAGAACAGTAGTTAGGCTCTCCCTATCCAGATAGGGGTGCGGCTGGGCCACCAGCCAAAGCTGGTGAAAGTCACTCTGGGCCACTGAAGCCACCTGAGCCTTGAGCGACAGCAAAGGATCCAGGAGGACCCCCAAGCTATGAACCTGTTCCTTCAGAGGAAACGTAACCCCATCAAGAGCAGGCGATCTCCCACACATCTGATCTAGGGAACCACATAGTAAGGGAAGCGCAAGTTGATTGTAGCATCGTCATTGGGATAAATAATTTCTTTCTTACACAGAGAGGCAGAGATTGGAGAATTTTGTGGGGCTGGTTGTTGCTAATGGTATAAACACATTCATGTCAAAGACACAATTTCCTTTTGCTCAAAACGTGGGGAAGGGTGTCTATTTGACCTGTAGACAAGGCATTTCTGAAGTTAATAATAAACAAGCACAACAGGTGCTCTTCAGTCTCCTCCTCCTTCTTCCTGCTTGCTTTTTCACAAATCTGCAGGCAGGCACCTCTCATTTTCAGTGTCAAAGACCCCAGAGGAGGGTCACCTGTGGATCAGCGGAGAACAATATCCCAAACCAGGCAGGTAACATTTGGTGCTTGCTCTGTTTCTTGCAGGCGTCCCCGGGCTCATTGGATCCGTCTGGTACGCCATCGGCGTCTACGTGGAGCGCTCGACTCTGGTTTTGCATAACGTCTTTGTGGGCATCCAGTACAAATTTGGGTGGTCCTGTTGGCTGGGGCTGAGCGGGTCTCTGGGCTGCTTCTTATCTGGCTCCTTGCTAACCTGCTGCATGTATCTCTTCAGAGGTAAGAGCTGGGGGTGGAGTCTGCCATGCAAAATGTTCTAGGCCATCCCAAATCACACCTCTGGGCCATCAAGTCACTGTTCCCTAAAATGTGCCCATAAAATGCTCCCCTTGTCTGAAATCCTGGAGAGTTGTTGCCAAGTCTTTGTGGACAAGACTGAGCTAGATGTTCTGGCTCAGAATAAGGCTGCTTCTCCTGTTCCTGAGTTTAGTGAATAGATCGTCTACTGTATCTCTCCCCACCACCTGGCCCAGCTTCCAGCTTCCCCCTAAGAGGCCTGGATATTCCGAATTCCAGCAAGCAGCTAGAATCAAAAGGATGAAGACTGATGCAGCGATGCATTGCTGGGAGTTGTCCAGATGGCCTTGGGGGGGTCCTGTCCAACCCTACAATTCTATGACCTCGGAAGATGGTGGCTTCTCCTTCATTGGAGGTTTTTAAGCAGAGGTTGGATAACCATCCAGCAGTAGAACCATCAAATTGCAGAACTGGAAGAGACCCCAAGGATCTTCTATTCCAACCCTCACAATGCAGGAATCTCAGCTAAAGCATCCCTGACAGATGGCCATTCAACCTCTGCTTAAAAACCTCCAAGGAAGGAGAGCCTATCACTTTCTGAGGGAGTCCGTTCCACTGTCAAACAGCTCTTAGCATCAGAAAATTATTCCTGATGTTTAGTTGGGCTCTCATTTCTTGTAACTTGAATCCATTGGTTTGGGTCCTACCTACTTGTCACTTTTTTCCAGGGTGATGAGGAACCATTGTTGAGCACTTGTTGTCATGGTGGTTGTTGTTGTTTGTTTGTTTTTGTGTGTTTGTGTGTGTGTATTTCCATTTTACAATTTACAATACTCGTTCTACATCCTTAAGGTATCAAGGACTTCCCTTCTTCTCTTTCCATGGTTCATTTTACATACCTTAAATCCTTGCATGTTTAACAAAAATCAGTATTCCATTATTGCATCCATCAGAACTAATTTACACTGTTGAATTTATCTTAATGTTGTCAGTGTTTTCAGCTGCACACAATTATTTCCCATGTAGTCAAGAAATGTTTCCCAATCTTCTTAAAAATTTATGAGCTCTCTTTGGGTTTGGGTTACAGGTAGATAGCCGTGTTGGTCTGCCGTAGTCGAAACAAAACAAAATAAAAAAATCCTTTCAGTAGCCTAAGGTGCTACTGGAAGAAATTTTTATTTTTATTTTTATTTTTATTATTATTATTATTATTATTATTATTATTATTATTATTATTATGTTTTTTGTTTTGTTTTGTTTTGTTTTGTTTTGTTTTGTTTCATCTTTTGGTTTGGTCAGTCAACCAGCTATCAGTAACTTTGCCCATCTACATTTTACCAGCTTCTCTGCAAGAATGTCATGGGACACGTTGTCAAAAACCTTCCTGAAATCAAGATACACTGTTGGGAATCCTTTAGCTGTGATTCCTGTATTGCAGGGGGCTGGACTGGATGGCCTTTGAGGTTCCCTTCCATCTGTGCAATTCTACGGTGATTCCTCCCCCTTCTAACCAGCAGTGTTTTTGTGTGTTTCTCTCCCTTTCCTGGGCTCTGGGCTACAGATGTTGGTGCAAGCAGTTCTTTGCGGAAGACTTATTCCCCTCCTGGGATGAGCAGCCTGTGCCGTCCAGCCTCCCAGACAACTACTGCCAAAATGTACGCCATGGACACCAGAGTGTGAGGAGGAGGAGATCCTGAGAGGACTTGGCTCACCTCCTTTGTGACTTATGGGGCTGCCCCAGATGCCAGAAAGGGTCTCCAGAGGCTGTGATTCAGTCCCAAGGACTTTGGCTGTTTCCACCAACCATGTTCAGGACAATCTCTCATCCCTAACAAATGTCTGTTAGTTTGTTTTGAGAATCGTGCCTATAGTGAATGCAGCGGGTCCTGGGAAACACCCATAATTTAACCCGAGTGGTCAAATGGGAGGGGGTTGGACTAGATGACCCGCTGCCCCCCTTCCAATGATTCCATAACCCAAGAAATGTGGCTGTTTGATGCAGCCTTGGCAGTGCGCCTCATCAGCTGACTTCAGGACTCCCCTTCCGCACCACACCCTCTCCTGCTTGTGGGGGTCTGAATATGCAAGGCACTCATTGGCTGAAGCCAAGGATAGTGATGGGTATTTAAAATTCTGCAGTTCACAATTTCTCTTCTAAAGGACATCAGAAAACGTAATCAAAATTTGTTTAAGTTGCAATGTACAGAAAGCTCAGTGCGGACAACCTCTCTTGAGACATCGTGGCCCTTAATTCGTTTTTAATTCTTTTGAGTCTTGGAAAACTCCTCTCTCCTGAGCAGTAAGTGACCATAAGGCTAAGAAATAGCCACAAGATTGCTTCCACATTAGGAAAGGCCATCTGAATTTTTTCCTTGTATATAATTTGATCAAGTTCTGTACAAGACAGAGGGGGCTCTGCTGAAAGCCTATGGCTTTGTCTCACGTACAGGTTGCAAAGTGCAAAAGGTCTTCAGCCAATTATCCTATACATAAATCCCACAGGTGCAGGGAAGTCCAAAATACATATGAGTATCTCTTCTGGAAAACAGGACAACAGCAGCCCAACACACAGAATTGGTGGCATGCAATGAGGGACATTTTGAGAGCAATTCTTAGGAATCGATGCTGCTTTTGGGATTGCCTGAGTCCCTGCTTGCCTGCTATTTCCCCAACCTGTATATGTGTAAATAAACAGATATAACAAACCACTACAAGTCTCCAGCATACTTTGTCCCCCTCCTTCTCCTAATTCTTTGAAACAGACCCCCCACAACTGCAGTCCGCAATCTTTTGGGGACCCCCACCCACCCCTTGGTTCCATAAACACCCCCCGATGCCCTCTAAAAAGCATTATTCAGAACAGCGGTCTGCATGACCCACTAAGGAAGATAACTTTAGAAAAGTTGCGCACACACACCCAGTCTCTTCATAGCAGTGCAGGAGACTCCGGAGGGTTCTAACAGCTCACCCAGGGCCATGTTTCCATTGAGATCTGAGACATAGAGGAGGCTGCAGTGTCCTTAAGAATTATGGTTTAATGGGACATATTTGCCGTGAGTTGAGATGAAGGAGCTGCAGATTTCACCGCATTGTCACCCCAAAAGCAGCTTGCTCCTCGCAGCAGGTCAGCATTGCAGATAGAGCCATTCTAAGTTCCCCAGCCAGCTCTAATAGCTGCCCCCCCAACTCCTTGTCCTTCTTCTCTGCCATGCAGCTCCTCCCCTTTGGTCTCAGTCATTCCAAGACATGGACCTGGAAAGCCCAAATGTGAAGCAAAGGTCATTGTCGATAAGCCCAGAGTTGATATGCTTGGTGGAAAAAGCTTATGCCTTCTCTCCTTTCTGGCCACGGAGCAGTGGGGGGTGGGAGACACACCGAAAGGCTGTTTCCTTTTTATTTGCAAAACAGAGAGTTACTTCCAACAGGACGATTTCAGATCCTCCAAGTGTCCCTATTTTCCAGGGACATCCCTGATTTAGAAAAGTTGTCCTGGTTTCTGATCCCAGAATGTCCCACTTTTCCTTAAGGTAAAGGTAAAGGGACCCCTGACCATTAGGTCCAGTTGTGGCCGACTCTGGGGTTGCGGTGCTCATCTCACTTTATTGGCCGAGGGAGCCGGCATACAGCTTCCGGGTCATGTGGCCAGCATGACTAAGCCGCTTCTGGCAAACCAGAGCAGTGCACGGAAACACCGTTTACCTTCCCGCCAGAGCGGTACCTATTTATCTACTTGCACTTTGACGTGCTTTCAAACTGCTAGGTTGGCAGGAGCAGGGACCAAGCAACAGGAGCTCACCCCGTCGCGGGGCTTCGAACCGCCGACCTTCTGATCAGCAAGTCCTAGGCTCTGTGGTTTAACCCACAGCGCCACCCACGTCCCTTCCGCTTTTCCTTAGGACATCCCTATTTTCATCGGAGAAATGTTGGAGGGTATGGAGCTATCCGACCCCCGAGCCATCTGAAGGCAATCCTGTATAGGGAATGGTTTTTTTTTTTTTAAGGTTTAAGGTTTTATGATGTTTTTATATAAGTTGGAAGCTGCCCAGAGTGGCAGGGGCAACCTATTCAGATGTGCGGGGTATAAACAGTAATCATTATGGAATGGGACGTCCCTGTTTCTCTTTGGAGAAATGTTGGGGGGTATGTGATTTCCTTGCACAGGGTCACCAGAAAACAGCCAGGCCCAACTAGCTGCTGTGGACGCCTGAAAGTGAGTCTGGACGCCTGAAAGTGAGTCTCTCTAGCCAGTTTTCAGCACCCTCACCTGGCCAAGGAAGTTAAAGCATCCCAGGAGCAAAGCCAAGAGTGGATGAGCTTCGCCATCTCTCTCCTTTCCAGATTTTCCCAGTCCACAGTGGAGGCCCTTCCAATTTTCCCTACCTCCCTGATGCTCCACAAGCCCCATCACTTCAACGCCTTTTTCTGTCATTTCTTCTGGAAATACAAAGCTGGCACTGCCCAGGATGAGGCCTGCTTGATCTCTCACCTGCCAGCCGCTGTCAGTTCCCTCCTTTCATCTGAAAGCAAAACCAAATCGGCTTCTTGCACGGGAATAAAATAACAGCTCTTCCCACGCAGAGAAAGTGTCTGAAGCTCTGACTCCTCGTCTCTACCCATAGAAAATTCATCTGACGCTACAGAAATGCAGCATGAAAATCAGAGAACGGAAATCCTCAAAAGCCATTTTGGCAAAAACGCATTAGTTCGTCCAACTGATTAAATGCCGCTGGCAGAAAGAGGGGGCAGGATTCCACTGCCCCCAACCTGTCGTGATGCAGCATGCATCAAATTTGTTATTAGAAGATGGTAGCGGACTATCTAGTCCATGGGTAGGCAAACTAAGGCCCGGAGGCCGGATCCAAGCCAATCACCTTCTAAATCCAGCCCACGGACAGTCTGGGAATCAGTGTGTTGTTACATGAGTAGAATGTGTCCTTTTATTTAAAATGCATCTCTGAGTTATTTGTTGGGCACAGGAATTCATTCATATATACTTTTCAAAATATAATACAGCCCTCCACAAGGTCTGAGGGACAGTGGACCGGCCCACGGCTGAAAAAGTTTGTGGACCCCTGATCAAGTCAAAGCATGTAAAGTAAATTCAAATACAACCTGCTTTCCTCGCATGTACACCCTACGAGGTTGTGGCTGGCTGGAAAGGAAATCTCCACACTTTGATGAGAAAACAAAGGGTGTTTATTGCTAGCAATAATGGCTCAGTAGGATCACTGTGGGGCCTCCTTAATATACATAGCTGTTATCTGTTAAAGCAATTTGTTGTTTTAGTCAGTCGTGTCCGCCTCTTCGTGACCCCCTGGACCAGAGCACGCCAGGCACTCCTGTCTTCCACTGCCTCCCGCAGTTTGGCCAAACTCATGCTGGTAGCTTCAAGAACACTGTCCCACCAGGGATCTCCCTCTTTCGCCACCTGCCAGCTGTTCCTGTTTCCCACCCTCCCTGCCCCTTAAGGTTTCCATTCCTTGAACTTCCTATGGATCTTGGTTGGTAGCCATTGAGGGGCCTGGTAGGAATTTTTACACTTGGCAAATTGGCACCAGCCACTTGGTTTTTGCCTATCTGTTAGCAAATCATCACAACTTTCTGGGTATAGGTGGTTAGGCATTGGTATTGTTCTGTCGATGGAAGAGGGGAGGTAATGCCATCACCTGCCCCACATATTGAAGGGTAGTCCGGTAAAGGATTCCAAGGGGGGGGGCGTGGCCCTGTCCGAAGCCTAGGGAGGTGAGAGCCTAAGGAACGCCCCCTATTGGTGACCCCAGGGGAGTTCCTAGTTGATGTGCATCAGCAGGACTCCCCCTACTGGTGGTTAACCCTTCTCAGACTTCAAGCAGACGGGCTGAAGTCGGATATAGTTGGTTAGGACCAGTGCCTAAGCCAATACCGCTCATCACCTGTAACCAATAAAGTTGTGGCCTTATTTAGCCCATTAACCTTAATAATTGTGTCATGTGTCTTTATTTCCAGTGGGGGGGGAGGTGGGAACTCGCCACACAATTGCTGCCTCCGCCAGATGATGGCTCAGTGTGTGCTCTGCTTCAACTCACAACAACCCTGTAGGGCAGGTCAGCTGAGGACTCAGGCTTGGCTCAAGGTCTCCCAGCAAGCACCTTCGCTCCAGCGGGAATTGCACAAGAGTCTGTAGCCACTTTGCGTTGCAATTTCCTTTGCCATTTCGACTCAAATTAAGCCTTATTTATGCTCTCCGCACCCGAGCCGAATCTTTGCATGGTGTCCTTCAGAGCATCACTCTGGCAATAGCCTGCCTCATATCCAAGGCAACGGTTGAAAAAGAAGTTACACGGTTTTTCTATTCAGCTTTGCAAGGTGAGTACCGGCCTTCGTCTGGGATATTCAATCAGCGACCGAGCCTTTTGAAATTGATAACGCTAAAGAGAGAGAGGAGGAGACGAATCTGGCTCATCTCCCATCACAGCTCATAACTTAGGAAATCATGTCTCAAAGAGGTTCATTAGGGATGAGTGATTGTCGGGCTCCGGAAGAGACCCTCCTCCCCTTTCGCAACACCACTGCACGTTTTTCCAACTGCGTGCTGGACAGTTCCAGAAAGAGAAAGTCACAGATCTCTCTGCAGCTTCCATGGTCTTGCAGAGTCCGGTTTTTGAAACGGGAAAGGTGGGGTATAAGTAAAAATTTATTATTATTATTATTATTATTATTATTATTATTATTATTATTATTATCCATGCCTACAGGGATGGTATTGCACTAATGTTTACTCGGATGAGAGAGGTAGAAATTCTGCAAATCCTGTTACAGTGGTACCTGAGTTCTCAAATTTAATCCATTCCAGAAGTCTGCTCCAAAACCAAATTGTTCCAAAACCAAGGCACGCTTTCCCATAGAAAGTAATGCAAAATGGATTAATCCGTTCCAGACTTTTAAAAACAACCCCTAAAACAGCAATTTAACATGAATTTTACTATCTAACAACACTACTGATCCATAAGGTGAAAGTAGTAGTAGTAGTAGTAGTAGTAGTAATAATAATAATAATTTATTTATATCCCGCCCATTTGGCTGGGCCATGCCCAATTCCATAAATATCTATCATGTAGTCTCTTAGCCTCTAAACTAAGAAGTCCCAAACTCTGCAACCTTCATAGGGGAGTCGCTCTATGGCCTTATCATGTGCGCAAAGGAGGGAAAAACTCCCTTGCAGGGTTCTAATAATAATAATAATAATAATAATAATAATAATAATTTATTTTATTATTTGTACCCTGCCAATCTGACTGTGTTGGCTCACACCGAATTCCCAATTGGTCAGGCATTTTCCAGTAACTCATTACCAGACACAGACCAAAAGGTGTGTGTGCCAATAATAATAATAATAATAATAATAATAATAATAATAATATTGTATTACTTATACCCCACCCATGTGGCCGGGCCTCCCCAGCCACCCTTTCCAATGGAAACAGGAGACAGAAAAATTGGTCTCCTCAGTCATAACACTAGAACTCATGAACCATCTATTAATCCAACCACAGTCCCTGAAATGAAACTTTACTCAACCCATTTTCACTGGATTTGTAGATTCTAACTACACGTGATGTTAAAGACTTCCAATCATCTCTGTGTATGATTTTTTTTTTAAGTAAGCAGGGGGGGGGATTTCTTCGGAGGTTTCCAGTGTTTTGACCCAATGGGGGGTTAACTCTTCCCTCCCCAGACACGATCTCTGCAAATAGCCCCTGATTGCTGGCTTGCAATCAAAGGGAAAGGACTGTGCCCAGTTGCAAAGCACCGCCTGGGTCTCTGCATTGCTCAGAAAACAGGGAGCACAACCTTGTGGGTGACCTTGTCCTAAAAGTGAGTGCAGCCAGCCTGTGAGAGCCCCAGCTTCTTCTGCGTCGGCTCAGGCTGTGGAGGAAGCCAACCGATGCGACCGGAATCCACCAGAGCCATTTCCAAAATTAAGCACCTTCCATTATGCAACCTGGCCCCAAACCAGCGGCGTTCACCTGCTCCAGGCATCAGGAATGCTGGCTTTGCACATCTTGATGGCTTGGCAGTCCTCTAGAGGTGCAGCTACAGGCCAGGGAGAGATGCCTTTGGTTCGCCCCAACAGGTCTGCCCGCTCTGTAGATTGACTCTGCCTCCCAAATCTTTTCTCCAAAGCCAGGAATAATTCACAAGGTGAGGGTGTCAGAAGCTCAGCGGGGGTGTCAGGGGGTTCAAGGAGGCTGCGTGGACTTCAGGGACTTTGGCGCTTGGCAAGCTCAGGCTGTTTTGAGTGCCACAGCCTGCCACCTTGGCAGGACAAGAGCTTTCGGCTCCCTGCAAAGAGGCTTTCAGCTTCTGGCTTGAAGGTTTTAAGCTACAGCATCTTAAAAAGCAGAGACATCACCTTGCCAACAAAGGTCTGTATAGTTAAAGCTATGGTTTTCCCAGTAGTGATGTATGGAAGTGAGAGCGGGCCCATAAAGAAAGCTATACCCCCCCCCCCAAAAAAAAATCTGTTTGGGTTTGCCTAGCCACTCTGGGCGGCTCCCAACAAAATATTAAAAACACAATAAAACAAAAGGTGTTGCTTCCCTGAACACCTTATGCAAACAAATCGGAATAAATGCTCAAGACAGAGGCCATCTGGAAGTAGAGAGGGGTAGGAATTTGTAGAACCAATGGACCCAAATGGTCATCCAGTCCAACCCCCTGCAGTAAAGTTATCACAGCTGAATTAAATTCTGTTCACAATTAAGCTATGGTTTTCCCAGTAGTGATGTATGGAAGTGAGAGCTGGACCATAAAGAAGCCTGATTGCCGAAGAATTGATGCTTTTGAATTATGGTGCTGGAGGAGACTCTTGAGAGTCCCATGGGCTGCAAGAAGATCAAACCTCTCCATTCTGAAGGAAATCAGCCCTGAGTGTTCACTGGAAGGACAGATCCTGAAGCTGAGACTCCAGTACTTTGGCCACCTCATGAGAAGAGAAGACTCCCTGGAAAAGACCCTGATGCTGGGAAAGACGGAGGGCGCAAGGAGAAGGGGACGACAGAGGACGAAATGGTGACACAGTGTTCTCAAAGCTACCAGCATGAGTTTGACCAAACTGCGGGAGGCAGTGGAAGACAGGAGTGCCTGGCGTGCTCTGGTCCAGGGGGTCACAAAGAGTCAGACACGACTAAACAACTAAACAACAACAACCTGAATGTCCAGCTTTTTTTTGGGGGGGGGATGCTTTGCCAAGAAAGCTGAGAGCTAGCTCTGCCTTTCACCCAACCTTTCCCACCAACTTCTCTCCTAGAACAAGGCTGGGGAGTGTTGAGAGTCAAACTGAACTTGAACCTCCTTCACAGTGCAATGTGGGCACAATTTTTGTTTCTAAGCCAGACAGGTTATAGCGAGTAATTGGAAATATGCAGAAAAGCTAGGGATGAACCAATGGAGGATTTTTTTTTTTAGAATACCTAACTGTGAAGATGCATAGAATGAAAGAGTTTAAGGTCAGTGAGAAAGAGGAGGATTGATTTGAGAAGATATTGAATTATTTGAAAAGTTTGGGGCTATTAAAATGTTAAAAGTTAAATAAACCTTGTGGAGGGAGGAGTGTTAAGGTATATATAAGTGTACATATGGTTGATTTGAATATGTTATTATTGAATATTATTGAATATGTATATTATTGAATATTGTATGCCCAATGTATCAGCCGCCTGGGGGGTTTCACTGTTTGTGTTTTGGTGGTTGCTAAAAATAATATATATAAAAAAAACCCAGCTAGCAGATCCCTGCATTTTGATCCAGCAATATTTTGTGTTGGATACGGACTCCTTACTTAATGCACAATGTTAGAATTCCTGCTCTGTGTTTGCAGTCATGGGATTTCTGTCTATCACATGACGGTGTATGTTTTGATTCCACAGAGTGGGAAGTGACGGAGACAGGATGTTTGTGTTCCTGTGTTCCCTGAAGGGGGACTATTGTCCTTTGTTCTTTCTCTCTTTGCTGTCTGATGCTAGAGAGAGAGGGAGCCATGTTGCAGTGATCTGTGTGTGTTTAGATGTAAATAAAGTAGATTAGCCAAAATGCTGAGTTGCTGAGGTCTGTCATGCAAGCTGCGAAGACTCTGCGGATCCCTAAGTGTGCCGATGTCGGTTGGCGTCGGTCGCTGTGATGTTCGGGCAGAAGAAAGCTTTTGAAACTCCCGAACGATCGACCAGGAGGGAGAGAACATGCCAGTCGGGCATGTGTCTCTGCCAGGGTCCTACTCAAGTGTAGGCTGAACTCCTGACAGGTAGGACCTGCAGCAAAGGCAATGCTCAACTTGAGTCATAGAATCCTCGAATTGTAGAGTTGGAAGGAACCCTGAGGATCATCCAGCCCAACCCCTTACAATGCAGGAATACGCAGCTGTCTCAACTGGGGATCGAACCTGCAATGTTGGCGTTATCAGCTATCCAATCCTTCACTCGGTTGACTGAAGTAGCGTTTCTTTATTCATTATGTGCACTTTTCCCTTTCCACACAGATTGAAGCAACGTTTCAGCCTCACAACAATCCTGCGAAGTAGATAAAGCTGAGGCAGAGTGGCCTGCCCATGGTGGCCCCAGGAGCTTCCTCGCCAAGGTCAGGGCTGCCCATGTCCCAGCCCGGCCCTCTAGCTAGGACTCTGAGTCCTCCCCCCATGAAAGTGGGTCTGCGGCTGTGTCACCCCTCAGCCTGGAAGCTGAGCAGCACCTCTGGGTGGCCCCTGGCTTCACGATCTCCTCGTAGGACGGAGGTGGCCCGTTCCTCGTCACCGTATCAAAGATGAAATCGGAGGAGCTCCACTGGGGGTGAGGGTGGATTGGGGCCACGGTCCTCAGCCTGCCGTCACTCTCTAGAGAAAGAGAGAGAGAAAAGAAGTGTCCATGATCATATGAGCAGATTTTTAAGACCTAATCAGGAGAGTGATGGGAGCATGAAATAGACTCGGAGTCGAGTGTGGATTTCATGCTCTTTATTCAGCTCATAGTGGTGAGGAGGAATGGAAGTTCCCCCAAAATGTCTGCTTTATATACATTATTTACACAATGGGCCCCACATGATTGGCTAATTCTGGGATTCTCCTGTGAGCCAATCAGGTTGTGGATTCCCTTCCACCTGGAGCTGGATTGGGTGGCTCCTGTGGACCAATCAGACTGCTGCATTCTGGATCCTATTGTTCTAGGACCAATCAGACTGCTGCATTCTGGACCCTATTGTTCTAGGACCAATCAGACTGCT
>JAXCMG010000045.1:1625189-1690465 GCA_034642415.1 Podarcis siculus | reverse complement strand
GACTGCTGCATTCTGGACCCTATTGTTCTAGGACCAATCAGACTGCTGCATTTTGGATCCTATTCAACTCAGTACATAACAGAGCACCACATCATCGGCGTACAGCAGACAGGATATCTTCCTATTACTAATTGATGGAGCAGGGGGTTGTGCTTGTGTTAAATGTGGCACCGTATCATTTATATAAAAGTTAAAAAGGGTGGGAGCCAGATAAAAGAGCTAGATAAAATAGCGGTCAACTGCAAAGGGGATTTGGACATTTAAACTGGCATATTTTACCTGAGATTTCCCTGCTATTCTAGCTTATGCAACGAATAATCGCTAGGAGACTTGACCGTGGTTTATTGCACCGGTAGTGCTAAATGTTTTTTTTTAAAAAAAATATTATGGTTATTACTTTTTTTCCCCCCCCCCCCCCCCCCGTGAACGATGCCATAGCCTTTGGCTAGCGCAATAAAGTTTATGAATGAATGAAAAGGATAACATGAGAAAGCGATCGGTGAAACATAAAACCATAGAATGGTAGAGTTGGAAGGGATCCCCAAAGGTCATCCAAACCAACCCGCTGCAGTGCAGGAACCACAGCTCAAGGATGCCTGGCAGATGGCCAACCAACCTCTTCATCAAACCTGGTTCCTTCTTGGTCAGTATCTCCTTGGGGTGAGATATCTATAACCTCGCTTAGGGTTTTTCTTTTTTTTCCCTCCCACCCCCCATTCAATCTTTATTGATTTATAAACAATGCATCCATTCGCCTCGAAAACACCAAAACACAAAAGCATTACAAGCAAACCACCAACAAAACAAAAAAGAAAAATACAATCCGAGGGGGGGGGGAGTAACTTTCTTCTCTGCCTGGTGACTTCTGACCTCCTCCGCGTGGGTCCTTTATTTCCTTATTAGCCGCCTCTATTTTTCAATAAACTTAACCAATATTAAATGTTGTTTGTATTCTTTTTGACTTATGCTATAACAAGAGTTAATCAAAGCATATTAAAGGTTTGATGTGGGGACAATGTTCTTTTAAGACAGAGTTGTTCCGCCTGGCTTTTGGCTTGGAGCCAATTTGATTCCCTCCCCCTCTTTCTTTTTCCTTTTTTCTTTCTCCTCCTGTGATGAGGCTGCATTTTAATATTTTAATGTTTCAATATTTTAATGTTGGATTTTAATCTTGTTTTTAAGCTGTATTCATTCAACTTGTTTTTATTATTGCTTATTAGCCGCCCTGAGCCCCGCCTTGGCTGGGCAGGGCGGGGTATAAATAAAAATATATTATTATTATTATTATTAAATATAATGTATAGATGCCCCATTCTTTCTTAAACTTTTGGATTGGCCGGTCCCTGACCTTCTCTGTCATGTTCGCTAATTCTATATACTCAAACAAATTAGCCTGCCACTCCTCTTTAGTTGGTATTATACCTCTTTTCCACCCTTTGGCTAACAGCATTCTCGCTGTGTTTAATGCATACGTTAAAAAAACCCTCCTTCTTTCTATTGGAATGTCTGATGCCATAATATCCTTGCTTATGGCTTTTCATCCAGACTTCTGAACAAGCCCAGATGAGAAATCCGCTCCTCCTCCCAGTGGGGAGGAGTTGCGGTGGACCGCGTGGCCACCCATCCCCTTTGTCCCCCATTGCCTGGGGGATCCCAGCCACGTCAGAGCCCGGCCAGCCAATCCGCTGGCCAGGGGGGCATGGCCAGAGCCGTTTAAATGGAGGAGCGAGCCGGAGGACTTTCTCTTTGGCTCGCTTCCTCAATCACCCGCCCTCCCTCCCTATTTTGCAGGTTAGGCACTGTCCTTGCTATGGACTTCGGTTGGTCCCCTTGGTTGTCCGAGGGGCCTGGTAGGAATTTTTCCACTTGGCAAATTGGCACTGGCCACTTGGTTTTCGCCTACCTCGTACCAATCATCACAACTTTGTTCGGGTTGCAGTTAGGCATTGTTTGACCTTGTGATGGGGGAGGGGAGGTGTGGCCATCACCTGTCCCTCCAAGCTTAAGGGTATTCCGTTAAAGGAATCCGGGGGTGTTGATCTAGTCTGAAGCCCGGCTGGGGGCTAGGGCCATGACACGACCCCGACGGGAACACCAGAGGGAGCTTGAGTTGGTTTGCATAGACAGGGCTCCCCCTACCGGTGGCTTCACCTTACTGGACTTCCTGCACAATGGGCAGGAGTCAGATACAGTCGGGTCCAATCAATGCCTAAGCCAATACCGCTCACATTCTGTAATTCAATAAAGCTGTGGCCAAAATTTTTGCCCAATAACATAAAGCTAATATCTGTGTCTGTGTGAGTTATTTCCAATGGGGAGAGGATTGACACGCAATCAGATCCTCTCTGCACATCCAGATGCGAAACTCACTGTGTCCTGAATCGGCGTCGCTGAGGGCAAACACTGCGACTGTCCGCTGAGAGGAGAAGACCCTCCGTCGTTTCAGCCAGCGCTGCAGGCAGCAAGCGGCGATGCACAGAAGGATCGCAGCCAAGAAAAGGGAGATGTAGAACCTAAAGCAGAGAAAAATCCACAAGGCTGAGGTCAGAAAACTTGGACTCTCCAGGAGAAAAACTGATGGGTGAGTTCAGTCGTTCCAATCAAGTTACAAAAAAAACAAGACTCCGACTTTTAAAGTCTTTGCCTACACCTCACATATGAAAAAACAGCACAGTCCTGTGGAACTCTCTGCCACTAGAGATTCAGCAGGTGCCTTCTGTGCCAGCTTTTAAACTCCTGCTGAAAACTTCTCCATTCCACCAGGCCTATGCAGGCAATTAAGAAGACATCTTTCTACAATGGTTAAATGTTACACACACACACACACACACACACACACACACTTTTTAATGTTTCTTTATCGGGTGGTTTTATGTAAACCACTTTGGTATGTTTATATGACACAATAGTATACAATTTTTTTAAAAAAAATAAATCTATATATCTGTCTGTCCTTGGAGTGTATCCTTTATTAATGCTTTCCCCCACAGATATTAAACACGCACCAGATATACCAGACAATCAGATTCTGCTCTTCATAAACATCACACCTGAAAATGAAAAGAATAATATTAATACAGTTTTAAGATTGGCCTTGAGACAGTCTTTAAACTTCTTGTGTTGACCACCAGCATTACGCTTTCCATTTTTAAGTTCGGAATGGAGCAGTTGCTTTGGAAGACGATCATCAGGCACAACATGACCAGTCCAACAAAGTGCTGCTGCCGCCCCTGGTCTCTGAACTGCTCCCCGCCCCATCCTAAAGAGAGGTGCCTCCTCACACTACCCCACAGGGGCCTGGGAAGCACCCCCTGGCCAGCCCCAAAGGCACCATTCACCTGCGGAGCTTGCAGCCAGGGCTGCTGCTGCAACAAACAGACACATAAGCCTTTGGGAGGCAGAGACACAAGAGGGCATCAGAGGAAGGAGGGAAGGAAGGAAAGAGGGACGCAGGCCAGTGTTGTCCGCAGCATCCCTGACCATCATTCAAGGCACCCCAAGGTGCCATGACACACTGGTTGAAAACCACTGCCATAGAGTAAGCTGTCCTGCCCAGTTTAGCAAGGCCACTTCCCCTTGGCAGGAAAGGGTTTTTGTTCACCCTCCAGTCTGTCTTTGGCCACCTCCCCTGACCTTGGGAGGAAATAGGTAATCAAGCCTATTGTTGTATTCAGTCCACCTGAGAAGCTCAGATACTTTGAGGGGACTTTCATTCCTCCTCACCACTATGAGCTGAATAAAGAGCATGAAATCACTTTGTGATTCTGAGTATATTTCATGTGTAGATCAGTGCATACTGACCAACTCAGAGTCTTTACAGTAAGGCTCTGTTCCGATGGCATGAGTACTCCCAACGACCAGTAGATTCTTATCCTCTGCAGCCTTCATCCGCCTTCACAGCCATTGGAACATACTGCTTCTTATCACCCACCTGTTCTGTCGTTGAGAACTTCTTGGATCATTCTTTGTCTAGCTCAGGCTTCCTCAACCTCGGCCCTCCAGATGTTTTTGGCCTACAACTCCCATGATCCCTAGCTAGCAGGAGCAGTGGTCAGGGATGATGGGAATTGCAGTCTCAAAACATTTGGAGGGCTGAGATTGAGGAAGTCAAGTCTAGCTCCTTCCCTTTGACCTTACCGCCTTGGGTGACCCTGCTGGGAGTACGAGATTCCCGACGGCTTTGCTCACAAGGGTCATAGGAACATGCAAGCCCACTCACCACGGCAAGGTGATGACCCAGGGAGTGAGTGTCCTACCAGACTTAGCTAGGCCACCTCCCCTGACCTTGGGAGCAAATGGGTAATAAAGCCTATTGTATTTGTCAGGAAAAAGCACCAAGGCAAAAGCCAGCTCCAGATGGCTGGACTGCAAGACTCAATGTTGATGTCTGGGATTGTACTGTTGGAGAAGAGGTGGAGCCTTTTCTCTGTACTGAGCACCGGATGTTAGCTCAGTGTGTGTGTCACATGACCAGTACTGGATGTACTTGGGAGGAGTTTCTTCTTGCTGTTGTTGAGTGCAGACATGATTCTCTGTACTAAGATGAAAGGCAGAAAATAAAAGATGTAAATAGTTTTCTGTCTGCTTCTTTCCCCTCCCTGGGGGACACCAAAGGGGAGAGAGCAAGAACGGTGTGTTCCTCTCACACGTCTGAGAAGAATCGCCGGACCTCGCCTGCTTATCAGCAGAGGGAGACGCGGGGAGGTCGCAAGGAATATCTGCCGGTGCCTACGCTTTGGCACATTCCTCTGACCCTGGCAGAATTCCAACAGTATTCAGTCTACCTGAGAAGCTCAGTGTGTGAAGAGTTTGAGGTAGTTGCCCCAGCTCAGCTGTGTCGCTCTCTCAAGCCACTCTTGAATCCCTCTACCAATAATCTAGGAACTTTCACCACTTTGTAATCAAGCTCAGTTTTTTCTGCCTGTGCAACTTTTCTGACTGATGCAGGGAAAAGCACATAAATCTGACCTTTGGAGAGTTCGTAAGTAAATCGATTTTTAACTTGCCAAATGTCTGATCTTTTCCTATGCTGGGAAAAGGGGGAAATTTTGGAACTCTCTTGGAAGGGAATATATTAAAGATCTAACAGTCTATATTTTCACCCTTTATTTTGCTGCTTATTTTGTGATTTTTAACTCTCTGCTGGGGTTCTCTCACCAAAGAGCATTTGCCACAAAACTGGATCCTGGCACACGGGAATTCTCGTTCCTACATATTTATGTTTTCCTTGAACCAACAATTAAATCTTCACCACAGCCCTGTGAGGCAGGATGGGCTGAGAGAAGACAGTGATTGGTCCAAGGTCACACTCAGTGAGCCGACTGGGGATTTGAATCCTGGTCTCTCCCAGGCCCTAGCCCAACGCTCTAACCACTGCACCACACTACTAGCTTCCAGTTGAGAAAGAGCCATAGCTCTGTGCTTTGAATGAGGAAGGTCTTGAAACTTTGGAGAGCCACTGCCAGCCAGGGTTGGCAATTCTGAGCTTAGATGGGCCACTACTCTCCCTTGGTTGTAAGGCCAATTCCTCTGTTGCAAATGTGCAGCTGGTGTTGTTGTTGTTGTTGTTGTTGTTGTGTAGTCGTTGAGTCGTGTCCGCCTCTTTGTGACCCCCTGGACCAGAGCACGCCAGGCACTCCTGTCTTCCACTGCCACCCGCAGTTTGGTCAAACTCATGCTGGTAGCTTCGAGAACACTGTCCCGCCATCTGGTCCTCTGTCGTCCCCTTCTCCTTGTGCCCTCCATCTTTCCCAGCATCAGGGTCTTTTCCAGGGAGTCTTCTCTTCTCATGAGGTGGTCAAAGTCTTGGAGCCTCAGCTTCAGGATCTGTCCTTCCAGTGAGCACTCAGGGCTGGTTTCCTTCAGAATGGAGAGGTTTGATCTTCTTGCAGTCCATGGGACTCTCAAGAGTCTCCTCCAGCCCCAGAATTCAAAAGCATCCATTCTTCGGCGATCAGCCTTCTTTATGGTCCAGCTCTCACTTCCATACATCACTACTGGGAAAACCATAGCTTTTACTATACGGACCTTTGTTGGCAAGGTGATGTCTCTACTTTTTATGATACTGTCTAGGTTTGTCATTGCTTTTCTCCCAAGAAGCAGGCGTCCAACTTACCAAGGTTCATGGTTCTTACATTCCAGGTTCCTATGCAATATATTCCTTTACAGCATTGGCCTTTCCTTTCACTTCCAGGCATATCCGCAACTGAGCGTCCATTCGGCTTTGGCCCAGCCGCTTCATCAGCTCTGAATCTACTTGTACTTGTCCTCCGCTCTTCCCCAGTAGCATGTTGGACGCCTTCCAACCTGAGGGGCTCATCTTCCAGCATAATAACTTTTATATGCCTTTTGTCTTTGTCCATGGAGTTTTCTTGGCAGGGATACTGGAGTGGCTTGCCGGTTCCTGCTCCAGATGGATCACATTTGGTCAAAACTCTCCACTATGACCTGTCCATCTTGGGTGCCCTGCTCAGCATAGTTCATAGCTTCTCTGAGTTATTCAAGCCCCTTCGCCACGATAAGGCAGTGATCCATGAAGGGGGCGCGGCTGGTGCTTGGACCCAATTTATGCACCATCCAAGGCTCGGCAGCATCAGCCCAGCCCTGCAACTTTGCACCGTCCCATCTCCCCACCCAAACTAATGTTCCCAGAACAGAAAAAGTAACACAAATTGGAACCAGCTTACCTTTCAGCAGATTCACACTCTGCTTCTGAACCCGATGCCTGAAACACACGGAGAACATGAGAAACTCAGGTGTGCTTAGGTGAGCTTAGGCTCCAGGCTTTCAAACTTGGGGCTTTAACTGTTCTTAGATGGCAACAAGGATTACTTAGCTGCAAAACGCCTAGCTGTGAAACCCGCAGTCAGGATTCAAGCGCAAGAGCCACTCTCCCCTCCTGATGTTTCCAGCAGCTGGTATTCAGAACCATCACTGCCTCCAACTGTGAAGGCAAAGCAGAGCCATCCTGGCTAGGAGCCTTCAATAGACTGTGCACAAAAAGCTTGTAAGCCTTGAAACTCTTTAAAATAAAGGAAGAGGTAAAGGACCCCTGACAGTTAAGTCCAGTGGTGAATGACTCTGGGGTTGCAGCACTCATCTCGCTTATTGGCCAAGGGAGCCGGCCTACAACTTCCGGGTCATGTGGCCAGCAGGACTAAGCCGCTTCTGGCAAACCAGAGCAGTGCACGGAAACACCGTTTACCTTCCCGCCAGAGTGGTACCTATTTATTTACTTGCACTTTGACGTGCTTTCAAACTGCTAGGTTGGCAGGAGCAGGGACCGAGCAACGGGAGCTCACCCTGTCACGGGGATTCGAACCGCCGACCTTCCGATCGGCAAGCCCTAAGCTCTATGGTTTAACCCACAGCGGTTTCATTAATAATAATAATAAATTTTTATTTATACCCCGCCCTTCCTGGTTCAGAAAACTGGGCTCAGGGCGGCTAACAACAAATTTAAAACACTTAATTGATGCAACAAAAAAAGCAGCATAAAATACAGTATAAAACATGAATAACAATAAATTCAGAATTCAAAAATCAATTTAGGGGGGAAATCCATCCAATAAACATTAGATGATCACCAGGGCTAGCTTGCTAAATTAGTCCTGTTTGGGCCAGCGAGGAGAGCAGGGGAGAATTAGCTGTGGGATCCCAGAGCAGGGAATCTTCATATAAAGGGGAGGGGGAGGGAAGGAAGGGAAATAAAAGATCAGGCTGAATTCAAATTAAAGGCCAGGTGGAACAGCTCTGTCTTATAGGCCCTTAAATCCTGCAGGGCCCTGGTCTCATGGGGCAGAGCATTCCAGCAGGTCGGAGCCACCACTGAGAAGGCCCTGGCCCTGGTGGAGGATAGTCTGACTTCCTTAGGGCCAGGGATCTCTAAACTATGGTTATTCATGGACCTTAAGGTCCTCCGCAGGTCAGACCAGGAGAGGCGGTCCCGTAAATTCTTAAGCCATATGGGTCACAGATTTTGCTTAAAGCAGGATGGCACATCCTAAATCACAAGAGTCTAGAAGAAAACTTAGACAGCATCTAAATCTGGATGTTGTTGTTGTTGTTATTGTTGTTGTTGTTGTTGTTATTGTCTCCGCCGCCGCCACCATCGTTGTCCTTTCCTCTTTTAAAGCCACCCATCTTGGTGGCCAGCACTGGCTCTTGTGGCTTCACAGGCAGCAGACCTCCTCAAGGGCACCCAGCACAACAGTGACCCCAGTGAAAACCAGAATCCTGCACCCCCATATCGCTCAGCTGGTAGAGCATAAGACTCTTAATCTCAGGGTTGTGGGTTCAGACCCCACACTGGGTTAAAGATTCCTGCATTGCAGAGGTTTGGACCTTCACGGTCCCTTGCAACTCTCCAAGTCTACGGTTCTGTGAAATAATATGTCTTCTCCAAAGAACACTTCTCAAGGGCATAGAGCCCCTGGGACCCACTCCTCAAAAACATATTCCCTCAATTGGATTTGCCGCAATCTTATTCGTGTCCTATCAAAAGGAAATATACTGTGCTCTCTCCTCAGCCGTATAAATTATGTGGGAAAGTATAAATAACACATACGGAACTGAACTAATGGAGTAGCCCAGAAGAATGTACAAGGAGAATTTATTGCTGTCCCATCTCCGCCAGAGCTCTTACTTTATACCTCATTAGCAGATCTCACCTGCCCAAGGAGAGTTATCCTATCGCCCGTTCCGAGCAACACCCTTTGTGTTAAATTTGTGAGAGACAAAGTTAATGAAGGTCTGGCTTCTCAGTCGGCGGTGGTGCTTCGGGCAAAATAAAATAAAATAAAAAGCCCAAGTAATGATGCTACATAGAACAAGGAGGCTGAGGGAGGGTGGCTGGGAAGAACGCAGAGAAACAAAGGAGTTTTTCCACTAGAGTTGAAACAAATTTCGAGGTGGGTGGGGGGAAACCCCTAGTGCAATTTATTTATTTTTTGGGCTTGCAAAAAGTTCACATTTATATTTCCCTGAATGAGGTTTTCCCCACGCATAGGAGCCTCTGGCAGTGATGCATGTCCGTAACAGCATCATTGCCAAAATTATTATTTAGAATAATAAATAGCAAATTATTGGGTTAATTGAATTCAGTGGGTAGTAATAAATCCCAAAGTGTTCCTTTGGAACACTCCTATCGCTGCAGCCTCCAGCGGCTCTCAAAGCGGCTTTCAAAATATTCTTAGAATAAAATGGTGCTCAAATTTAGTGCAGGGGAAGAGAAAACCAGAATGCGTCAGGCTGCCTCCCATGGACTCCTTCCTTGTTCTTCTCAGGGCGTTGTACGAGGCAAAGGCTCCCACCAAGATTCTCCACGGTCAAGTCCCAAAAGGTTCTGAATACTCTGTATACTCATACAACACAATAACATTATGAAGAGCCCTGATGTTTAGCAGCCTGTGGCCGGCCAGATCCCCAATGAGAAACCTGGAAGCAGGATTCGAACACAAGAGCAACTCTACCCCCCTGTGGTTTCCAGCAACTGGGATTCAGAAACGCTGGTGGCCCCGACCCGGCCTCTCTTCTGTGAATTTGTCTCTTTGAAAGCTATAAAAGTTGGTGGCCGTTCCTGCCTCCTGTGGCGATGAGTTCCACAGGTTAACTCTGTGTTGCATGAAGATGGACTTTCTTTTATCAGTCCTGAACACTCAGCTTCCTAGGATGCCTATGTTTTCTAGAGTCATGAGAGAGGGAGAAAAACATCTCCATCCACTTTCCCCAAGCCATGTATGATTTTATGAACTTTGATCGTGTCGTTTCTCACTCGACTTTTATCTAAACGAAAATGTCCCAGTCCTGCAGCCTTTTTTCAATGGGGAGTCGCTCCAACCACTTGATCATTTTAGCAGCCCTTTTCTGAACCTTTTCCAACTCTGCAATATCCCTTTTTGAGGCGAGTTGGCCAGGACGGCACACAGTATCCCAAATGCGGTTGCACCATAGATCTGTAGAATGGGGTTATGATATAAGGGCAATGCTCACCTCGACATACAAGATTCCCTGGGCGAGTGCCAAGCAGATCTCTCCGGTTTGCAAGACCAGAAGGAGGTCCAGCCCAAATGGAAGATTCCTCATGGTCAACCTTTGCGAAAGCTTCTCAAATGTCGGTTCTTCACCTGTGGTTCTCCTGCGGTTGATCTGGAATGCTTCCCAGCTCCTTGTGCGGCTGGGGATGGGGGGGATTAATTATGGGATGTGGAAGTGCATCGGGCAATAGACTGCCCATGTGACGTGGGAGTTATTGCTGCCTTCACACCCCCTTGCCTTGCCTGCAAAGGGCATCCCACTCGGGGAGCTTACCTTGTGGGCCCTGGTGAAGGTCAGGCATTTGCAAATTGGAAACATCCTTTTTATTATACCTTCGAATCCCTGGATCTAACAGCATCTATGTGCTTGGGAAATGCCAATCAGGCAAATAAGCGTTCGGATTTTTTTGCAAGAAATTCAAGCTGCAAAAATATTCTTGGGAGCCAGACACCCCCCTCCCCACAATTTATTTCACCTCTAATGAAATGTTATTCAGTTCTTTAAATTCTCCCTCCTCCTCCTCCCTCTTTGTGTGGTTCTGCTAGATTCCCTCACCCCACCCCTCTGAAACACAGGACCTTGTGTTGCAAAGCCATCATTACTCTGTTCCTTGCAAAATTAACACAAATAGTGTTGCTGGGAATGAGCATTCCCTTCATTTAAAGTTAAACATTGAGCTCAATTGCATCCTTGGGGCAATGATTGACCGAGGTGCCAAAGAGCAGCTCAGAAATACTTGTGGCTGGATCAGAGCTGAGGGCAGGAGTGGGACCTTGGCTGCTCTAACCTCTTGGCCTGGATCCCAGCCGCTCAAAAAGGGAAGGGTTTGGCACTTGGGGCTGCTTCATCGCCCGACGGCCACAACACCAGTGAAGACTTGCATTTGTAAATCCACCGGGAAGTCAAAGCTCGCAGAGTGAATTTTCCTATTGCCAACTCATGTCACCCAAATATATTACAGTCCAATGGAAAGAGAGACTTGGGACCTTGTTGTTGTTTAGTCATTTAGTCATGTCCGACTCTTCGTGACCCCATGGACCAAAGCACGCCAGGCACTCTTGTCTTCCGCTGCCTCCCGCAGTTTGGTCAAACTCATGTTCGTAGCTTCGAGAACACTGTCCCACCATCTCGTCCTCTGTCGTCCCCTTCTACTTGTGCCCTCCATCTTTCCCAACATCAGGATCTTTTCCAGGGAGTCTTCTCTTCTCATGAGGTGGCCAAAGTCTTGGAGCCTCAGCTTCAGGATCTGTCCTTCCAGGGAGCACTCAGGGCTGATTTCCTTCAGAACTGATAGGTTGGATCTTCGTGTAGTCCATGGGACTCTCAAGAGTCTCCTCCAGCACCAGAATTCAAAAGCATCAATTCTCCGGCGATCAGCCTTCTTTATGGTCCAGCTCTCACTTCCCTACGTCCCTACTGGGAAAACCATAGCTTGAACTATACAGACCTTTGTTGGCAAGGTGATGTCTCTGCTTTTTAAGATGCTGTCTAGGTTTGTCATTGCTTTTCTCCCAAGAAGCAGGCGTCTTTTAATTTTGTGACTGCTGTCACCATCTGCAGTGATCATAGAGCCCAAGAAAGTAAAATCTCTCACTGCCTCCATTTCTTCCCCTTCTATTTGCCAGGAGGTGATGGGCCCAGTGGCCATGATCTTCATTTTTTTGATGTTGAGCTTCAGACCATATTTTGGGCTCTCCTCTTTCACTCTCATTAAAAGGTTCTTTAATTCCTCCTCACTTTCTGCCATCAAGGTTGTATCATCTGCATATCTGAGGTTGTTGATATTTCTTCCGGCGATCTTAATTCCGGCTTGGGGTTCATCCAGCCCAGCCTTTCGCAGCCTTGGGACCTTAGAGTCACAGAACTGTAGGGTTGGAAGACACACCCAAGGCTGGTGCATCCCATTTCAAAGCGATTTCAAAGGTGGAATTGACGTCTGGGGGGAATTTTCCACTTTGCCCTGGATCTTAGAGAAGCCAGTCACTGATCTATAATGAGTTGAAGAAAATGTTTAAAATAACTTTTGTTAAAAAACCAGAAGCTTTCTTACTAGGATTGATAGGAACTGAACTTCCTAAAGAACAGAAGAAAACATTTGTGTATGCTACAACAGCCGCCCGAATATTGTTAGCCCAGAGATGGAAAGAAGAGAAGACACGGACGAAAGAAGAATGGCAGATCAAGCTAATGGACTATGCAGAAAAAGCTCAGAGAAGTTTTAAAAAGTTTGTGAATCCTTTATTATTTATGTGCAAAAATACTGTAAACAAGTTGATACATTGGCAGGATTTTAAGTAAACGCTTGCAACTAGCAGAAAATTAGAAAAAATTAAGGGAAATAACCATTGGAAAAGTATGGAAATGCAGAAGAATTTGGTTAATATAAGGAACCAGAAATGGATATGGAGGGAAGTCCAGAGATTTAAAGAATCTCAAAGAGAAGGTTCATGAAAGGTACTTGTATAAACTGACATTTGGCAGAAATATGAGTTAATTACTGTTCTTACTTGTGAAAATGTAAATTTATTTACAGAAAAAGAGAGAGAGGTCAGTCAGTTTTTTGGTGTTTTTGTAGAAAAAAAGCTCAGTCACATTGGGGTTTGCCTAATACACAAATCACAGCTATTCTCATGGATTGATATCCAACCTCTGTTTAAAATGAAGGACAGGCCCCCCCTTCCATGGCCATAGAATAGGAAGGGACCCTGAGGGTCATCCAGCCCAACTCCCTGGTTCTAGAATTCTATAGGGGACATTGCCCCTGTTCACTTCAGTCGCCAACCCCACCCACCCGTCAATGCCTTTGCCATCTGCCCTTCCCCCAACCCTCCTTTAAACCTCCCCAACACTCGCCTGTCCTCACAGCTCACCCCTCACCCAACAGCTTGCCAGCACACTCTGCGAAGCACATTCTCACGCCATTAAATAGCTCACCTGGGCCACCTGCCACACATGCTGCTTGCTCACTCACCTGCCTGCCCACTGTTCATCAAACTCGGCTCTCCAACCCCACGACAGGAGCAAAGCAGGGCCAACAGGTGTGGCTGAGGCTCGCCGAGGCCACCTGAGCCTCAAGCGACAGCAAAGGATCCATGCGTACCCCCAAGCTACGTACCTGCTCCTTAAGAGGAAGGGTAACCCCATCAAGGAGCAAGGAACCTCCTAGGGGAACCACCCACTAACAGAGCCTTGGTCTTCTCTGCACTGAGCTTCAGTTTGTTGGCTCTCATCCAAGACACCAATCCGTGTCACCGATCCGCAAGACACCAATCCGTTACTTCCACTGCCTCACCTACAGATGCAAAGGAGAAGTAGAGCTGTGTGTCATCAGCATTTTGCGAACAATGTACTCCAAAACTCCAGACGAAGTGATGTGAAATGCCGCATGACGACGACCTTACATTTATATATATATAGGAGGAAAGGGGGGTTATGTCCAATGATGGGAGGGGCCAGGCAGCAAGACCAAGAATAACAGCACTTGCTGCTACCACCCCATGCGCACCTCACAAGTCACATATTCTATCTGCATCTGTCACACACAAAGTTTCAAATTGCAACCGTGGTGCTTTTCTAAACCAATTAATAGTGGCTCAAAAGTGAGCACATGGAAAGGTCTGATGGGAAGATCTCATTACTGCTAACCATGTCTGCCTTTGGAAAAGTCTGTCCATCATGAGCTAATTCCAGATTGCTTCCCATTTTTGCAATTATTTCACCCCAAGCAGCCTGCTGGTTCTTCCACAAGATATTGCTATCTCAGATGCCAGTACAGAGCTCTCCAAATTGCTTCAATTAAAGGTGGTCCATGTATCATCTCTGGAACGTGTGAGCAGCCAAAGCAAGTGTCCAAGAAACAGGAAAACAGATCTGTACTCAAGGCACAAAACTATGTTTTCCTGGGCTGAAATTGACATTTTTGGTCAAGCTGCAGGTCCAGAACTAGGCTTCTGTTGATGACTCTGAAAGATAGGTCCATATCACGAAATTGCCAGAAGCAGGAGGCTAGTCCTGCTTGATCTCTTGTGATCTCTTGAAAAGTTCAAATTATGAACAGACTGTAACTCAGTGCCGTGACATTCTCTCCTGCTGCACCACAGATCCACTCCAGAAGAAAGAATTATGGGGAAATGATTTGACCATTATCACAATTCCTTCCCACTTAGGGTCATCTTTTGAACATGATCCAATGTTCCACAAAAGTTTTCCATGAAAGGCTTGATGGAATGAAGGGGAAATATCAAAAGGCCACAGATTTTCATCAATTCATAGAATCATAGAATCGTAGAGCTGGAAGGAACCCCAAGGGTCATCTAGTCCAACCCCCTGCAATGCTCAAAATGGGGTCTTCTTTTTTATTTAAAAAAAAAAAAGTAAGAAAATTTTTTTCTGAGAAATTAGGGCTCAGTCCTTGCAATTTCTTGGAAGATTCACAACAGAGAAAAGAAAGTCCTTCTTCACACTATACGGAACTCCCTGCCACCAGAGAGTCTCTCTCCCTAAAAGGAAACAGGGAGTTTTTGTTTTCTTTTGATTTTGTTCTAACTATTTATTTGTGCTTTCATATTGTATTTTTATCTTGTGACCCACCCTGAGATCTCTGGGTGAAGGGTGGTATATAGATTTAATAATTAATGATGATGATGATGATGATGATGATAATAATAAGGTAAAAGGACCCCTGATCATTAGGTCCAGTCACGGACGACTCTGGGGTTGCGGCGCTCATCTCTCTTTACTGGCCGAGGGAGCCGACGTTTTGTCTGCAGACAGCTTCCGGGTCAGGTGGCCAGCAGGACTAAACCGCTTCTGGCGAAACCAGAGCAGTGCACAGAAACACTGTTTACCTTACCACCGGAGCGGTACCTATTTATCTACTTGCACTTTTAGGCATGCTTTCGAACTGCTAGGTTGGCAGGAGCAGGGACCGAGCAACGGGAGCTCACCCCATCGTGGGGATTCGAACCACCAACCTTCTGATCAGCAAGTCCTAGGCTCTGTGGTTTAGACTACAGCGCCACCTGTGTCCCTTAAAAATAATGATAATAAATAAAAGGGCCTGTTGCCCTCAAGACCCTCTTGTATGGGGTGGTTCAGCAGGTGTAAGTCTTGGATCTCCTGCTGCCCCCCATTTTCTTTTCAGTACTTTTAAAATGCTTAGCTTTCCCTCTGAAAGAAAGCCTAAGTTTCCTTCTCATTCATACAAGTTATTATATGCAAACTGTAGGCTGATAAGAAGTCTGGGAGGTGCAGGACAATCATCTACAAATACACTTCCAAGTTCCTCCTTCTATTCAAATGCATTGTGCCTGAGATGACAATTGCTGTGAGAGAACCCTAGCAGATATTTAAAGTCACACAAGGTGCAGCAAAAAATAAATAAAGTTTGAAAATATAAGCTGTTGGACCTTTAATATATTCTCTTCCAAGACAGTTCCAAAATTTCCCCCTTTTCCCAGCATACGAAAAGATCAGACATTTGGTAAGTTGAAAATCGATTTACTTACAAACTCTCCAAAGGTCAGATTTATGTGCTTTTCCATGCATCAGTCAGAAAAGTTGCACAGGCAGAAAAAAATGAGCTTGATTACAAAGTGGTGAAAGTTCCTAGATTATTGGTAGAGGGATTCAAGAGTGGCTTGAGAGAGCGACACAGCTGAGCTGGGGCAACTACCTCAAACTCTTCACACACTGAGCTTCTCAGGTAGACTGAATACAACAATAGGCTTTATTACCCATTTGCTCCCAAGGTCAGGGGAGGTGGCCTAGCTAAGTCTCCCTGGGTCATCACCTTGCCGTGGTGAGTGGGCTTGCATGTTCCTATGACCCTTGTGAGCAAAGCCGTCGGGAATCTCGTACTCCCAGCAGGGTCACCCAAGGCGGTAAGGTCAAAGGGAAGGAGCTAGACTTGACTTCCTCAATCTCAGCCCTCCAAATGTTTTGAGACTGCAATTCCCATCATCCCTGACCACTGCTCCTGCTAGCTAGGGATCATGGGAGTTGTAGGCCAAAAACATCTGGAGGGCCGAGGTTGAGGAAGCCTGAGCTAGACAAAGAATGATCCAAGAAGTCCTCAACGGCAGAACAGGTGGGTGATAAGAAGCAGTATGTTCCAATGGCTGTGAAGGCGGATGAAGGCTGCAGAGGATAAGAATCTACTGGTCATTGTGAGTACTCATGCCATCGGAACAGAGCCTTACTGTAAAGACTCTGAGTTGGTCAGTATGCACTGATCTACACATGAAATATACTCAGAGTCGCGAAGTGATTTAATGCTCTTTATTCGGGTCATAGTGGTGAGGAGGAATGAAAGTCCCCTCAAAGTATCTGCTTTATATACATTATTTACACAATGGGCTGCACGTGATTGGCTAATTCCGGACTTCTCCTGTAAGCCAATCAGGTTGTGGATTCACTTCTATCTGGAGCTGAATTGGGTGGCTCCTGCCGACCAATCATACTGCTGCATTGTTCTAGGACCAATCAGACTGCTGCATTCTGAATCCTATTGTTCTAGGACCAATCAGACTGCTGCATTGTTCTAGGACCAATCAGACTGCTGCATTTTGGATCCTATTGTTCTAGGACCAATCAGACTGATGCAGTTTGGATCCTATTCAACTCACTACATAACAACACACATAAAACAAACATAGCTGTCAACTTTTCCCTTTTCTTGCAAGGAATCCTATTCGGAATAAGGGAATTTCCCTTTTAAAAAGGGAAACATTGACAGCTATGAAAACAAATTCATGCACAGATGTCTTACACTTGCCTACAAGTGCTCCAGTTGGAGAACAGCCTTGACCAAAGGTGTCCTGGGCTTTGAAGACACTCGAACTCAGGACACAAGGGAGAAACATGCTAAGAGGAAGGCACGCTTGGCAAACCCTCACCATGATCAACTCCCACCCAGAAACCAATGTGCCCACTGTGGAAGGACATGTGGATCCAGAATTGGCCTCCACAGTCACTTACGGACTCATTGTTCAAACCGTGTTCATGGAAGACCATCTTACTCGGCTACGAGGGATTGCCAAAGAAGAAAAACGACGGTTGGACAGCTTGCTCTATTATATTAACTCCTTCCTGCATTAATTAGCCTGAAGCATGTTGATTAGGGGTAATATGAAAATTCATTTGCAGGGGCTTGAACTAAGTGACTGTTGGGGTCTCTCCCAACTCAACAATTCTGTGATTCTATGCATGCCATATTTTGTCGTGAGCCAATACCCCAAGTCTTTTGCTGACCTAGCAGCGCCCCCTGTTGGCCACTGTGGGAAATAAGATGCTGGACTTGATGGACCACCTTGAGTTGACCCCACAAGGGATCAATGCTCTTGCATCCTCCATTCTAGATCTAGTGGAAGCAGAGGTGACTTCAGAGTTCGGCCGCATCTTCCATTGACGAGAAGGTACAGGAGTTTCGTCGCAGCAGGATCGGGCCGCTCTTGGGCACTGAAGCACCTCCTCATTTCCTATTCCTTCTCAAGTGCTAATTGCTTATTTACATCAAGCCTTCTAGGCTTCTAATGAGTTGAGCTAATTTGGAGCCTGCGGGGAAACAAGCGTTCAGTGGGTTGCGCATCGAAATCGAGCTAGAAATGGCAGCTGCTACGGGGTGGGGAGCCAGGGTTTCTCCAGCTGCTTCTGAAGGTTGGAAGCACCAGCGGTGGAGTTTGGAGTGGGCCACCACTCATCCCATCCTTCTGCAAACCGCCCTGGCGAGGTTGATCCCAGCACTGAAAAAGCGAGGCCTTGCTTTGCAAAAACGTAAAATGCAAAAGGCACAACCCTCTGGCGATTAGGGAGTGATAGTGTTTGTAACACTCTCGCTGCTGCGGAAATCAAATGGAAGAGGGAGAGCCTTGCGCTCAGCTTCTCATATCCTGAATCAGAGCCACCACCACCCCCCCCCCCAGTTTTCATTAACGGGGCAATTGGGGGCAGGAAATGATTGCACTCATCCATACATTGCTATTTCCTCCCTGGTTATTTCCTCCAGCTTCTAGATAGGCTTCTGCCAGCACACAAACAATTAATAAACTCTCTCTAAGACAATTTAAAAGCAATTTACAGTGATTAAAATAGAAAAGCAAGGGAATTTTTTTTGGGAGCGTGGAATTCAACAGTGTACTAAACAAACAATTGTTTAAAGGGGAAAGTGGGTATTGCATGGCATGTGAAAGACAAAAGGCAAGCCTTGCAGAGTATCCCATAGATGGAGCCCCCAGAATAAGAAGGTCCCCTCTCTGGTCCTCAACTGCTTAACCTCTGGGGACCAGAAGGGAGCCTCCAGAACTGTGATCTGAGGATGGCTTGAGTAGGCAGGAAGGTCTTCAAGGGAGGAGTGATCCACCTGTGTTTGGAAAGACATGGGACTCAGCTATACAACTGCAAATAAAACGTTTTAAGTGAGTTGCAAAATCCATTACACAATTGTGACACTAGATGGCGACAGTGAGCTATGGCAAATTCAATATATTTTTCAAAACACTTAAAAAAAAAAGCTTTTTCACAACGTTTTTTTATATGTGTCTAGATTCCACCATGACGTGACCCAGGCGTCTTAGTGGACCACAAGCATAACCTGAGTCCACGGTGTGATGTAGCAGCAAAAAAGAGCTAATGCAATTCTAGGCTTCATCAGCAGAAGTCTAGTGACCGGGTCAGGGGAAGTCATAGTACCACTCTATTCTGCCTTGGTCAGACCACACCTGGGGTCTTGTGTCCAGTTCTGGGCAACACAATTTAAGAAGGATATTGAGAAGCTGGAAACTGTGCAGAGGAGGGTGACCAAGATAATTGATGATCTGGAAACCATCCTTAAATATCTCAAGGGCTGTCACATGGAAGATGGAGCAAGAATGTTTTGCCTGCTCCATAGGGGAAGGCCCAAAATAACAGATTCAAGAAAGGAAACTGACTAAACCTAACAAAGAAATTTCTGATGGCAGAAACCGGTTGACAGTGGGACAGAGTCTCTCAGACAGTGATGAACTCTCCTTCATGGGAGGTTTATAAGCAGAGGTTGAATGACCACCTGCCAGGTATTCTTCAGTCGTGGTTCCTGCATTGCAGGGGGTTGGACTAGATGACCCTTGGGGTTCCCTTCCAATTGTAAAATCCTAGGATTCTACGACTAAGCATCATGGCCACACCTGTCCCAGGTGTGTAAACCCCACTCACTTGTCCATCTCACTTTCACAATATTGAGCTTGATGGGCCAATGGACTTATTTGTCATCCATTTGCCGTTTCCACATAAGTTATTCTCCACAGCAGAGCCTGGACATCTGCATCTGATATGATATCTGAATTTGCTTAGTGAATATATTGCCTTGGGCAATATAGAAATCGTCCGCGTTCCAAAGCACTCAAGGAAGCAATCTGAACTGTCACTGTCAAAGCGAACCGGAATTGCTGACAGATCCATAGCGGAGGCTCTTTATGGATTCTCAACACTTCGCTCCCCGCCTGTTGTAACCGGCAGATTAATTGCTCATGTCAGAGGGACCTTGGCTGTGATGAGGAGCAGCCACAGGAGGCCTGGAGGGAGGACAGAAGCCCGTAAACCTCGGCACCGTTTCACGACTCTCCTCACCAGACAGTGGCCAGGAAGCCTCAAGGTCCTGGAGAAAAGAACACAGGCAGAGCTGAAGCCGCTGGGATGGTGGTTATTTAAATATTAGCTATTATGGTTTAAATTAAAGCAGAAGCTACAATTTGTGCGCCAGCCTCCAAAGAAAATAGGCACGTACGTATTGGAGAGCATAATGATTCGTTTTGTTTTAGGTCCTACTGTCACTGTCAAGGTGAGGAACAGTGCCGGATTTACATATACAGTGGTACCTCGGGTTGCATACACTTCAGGTTACATACACTTCAGCATACAGGCTCCGCTAATCCAGAAATAGCACCTTGGGTTAAGAACTTTGCTTCAGGTTGAGAACAGAAATCGTGCTCCATTGGCGCGGCAGCAGCAGGAGGCCCCATTAGCTAAAGTGGTGCTTCAGGTTAAGAACAGTTTCAGGTTAAGAATGGGCCTCCAGAACAAATTAAGTACTTAACCCGAGGTACCACTGTATAAAGGGACACGGGTGGTGCTGTGGGTAAAACCTCAGTGCCTAGGACTTGCCGATCGCATGGTCGGTGGTTCGAATCCCCGCGGCGGGGTGCGCTCCCGTTGCTCGGTCCCTGCTCCTGCCAACCTAGCAGTTCGAAAGCACCCCTGGGTGCAAGTAGATAAATAGGGACCGCTTACCAGCGGGAAGGTAAACGGCGTTCTGTGTACTGCGCTGGCTCGCCAGATGCAGCTTGTCATGCTGGCCACGTGACCCGGAAGTGTCTGCGGACAGCGCTGGCTCCCGGCCTATAGAGTGAGATGAGGGCACAACGCTAGAGTCTGTCAAGACTGGCCCGTACGGGCAGGGGTACCTTTACCTTTACCACTGTATAAACTAAACAAGCTCTAGCTTAGGGCCCCACTCTCTTGGGGGTCCCCCCAAAAAAATTAAAGGAAAAAAAACTGGGTGTACATTTCCAAAATATAAATAAAAAACAAATAAAATAAAACCTACCTACAGCAACAGTGTCAGTGTTTTGTGTTGTGTAGGCTCCTATGATGTAAGTCCTGGGCCCAGCCTGCTCACCTGCTCCCTAAAATATCCCTGGTTTGCTCCTTTCTATATATAGCCTACATTCTGCATGGACTGGTTGCAGGGCAACATGTGCAAATGGCTTGAGATACCTATTAGGTCCATAAATTACCATATAGCATATATTCAACACAAAAAAGTGACAATTTGTTGTTGATAAAGGACAGCTGGACATATAAAGGGCCCCATGACCTTCAGGAGCTCAGGGCCTCATCAAACCTAAATCCAGCCCTGGTGGTGAATCACAAATATGAATATAGTAAGAGTTTGCTGGATCAGGCCAGCATCCTGTTCTCCCGGTGCCCAGATATGCTCCAATGGGAACTATGCAAGCAGGATTTGTGCACAAATTCCTGCCATCCAATTCCTGCTTAAAAACCTCCAACGAAGGACCACAACCACGCCAACTCTGCCGCCCGCAATATGTCTGAGTTCTGTCCCCCGGTCTCCTGCTCTTGTGACTTTGAAAGGGGGCAGCACCTCTTGCTAAGAATTGCTAAAGGGGGGGGGCGCAGCTTGTGTTGCTTGAGCAGCTGGGCCAGCCCTGCTCCCATTTCCAAGCGGTAGAGGAGATCAATCAGCATTAAAACGGCTGTCAACCCCTTTAAAAATGATGGAGTTGGCAGGTCTGAATGCCCTGATCTTGGCTGCCTGAAAGCTGGCCATTCTCGATGCAAGAAACCGCTTTCCTTTCAAAAGAAGCAGCCACCTTGGCATCCCTGATGCTGAGCGCATCTCGCAAACCCGCCTCAATAAAGGGCACCGAAAATTAATCTCAGCTGGGTGCCTCCCCCCCCTTTTCCAAAAGCACCATTTATCAGCACAGTTTTTAGCATTCCTTTGGCTCCCGCAAACTAACTGCAGCAAGAAACCTGCATCAAAGGCAACTGGGATGCTTAAGCAGAGAGATGTTAATTTGGAAGAGTTATTGGGAGTCCTGAGTTGAGGTCACCCCTCCCCAACACATTATAATCAGAGCATCAGAGATGCATCCCACTTTGCAGGAGAACAATGAGGTGACGTGTGTAATCAGGGACCAGGGGGAGAGAAACAGCAAAGGTCCGACCCGGCTGACTCAGAAAACATGTTGCGCAAGATGTTGGCTGCATGAGATGAAGGCTCCTTTGCATGAATCTCAAGGATAATCGGGGTGCAAGGTTTAAAGAGCCACCCAAGAAATCTGCAGAATGATCCGTGTGTGATGGCCTGGGACTCGGGCTCGGACTCGGAGCCAGAGGAGTCTTAGTCTGTGCTGGATCCTTTGCCTCAGGCATCATCTGAACCAAGTCTGGGGCCTGATTCTGAAGAGCCCCAGTCTGCACAGGTTCCCCTGCACCAAGCACCAGCTGGGCTGAGTCAGGGGCCTGAGCCTGCCCTGGCTCCAGATGCGGGGATGACCTCGTTGCCTCCAGCTGGGCCATCACTCACAACTGCTCCACTCCCAGTTGGGTCAGCGGAGGCTGAGGCGGCCCCTGGGTCTAGTCACCCACCGACGTCTCCCGAGCTGCAGGGACTGAGGTCTGAGAGAAGGAGAGACCTGAGTACTCGCAGGAGGAGTGCTCGCCTTCGGGCGAAACAGGGAGGTGAGTCGCAGGGGGATCAGGACCAGCCGCTACCCCGACAGAGATAAAAGGCTGCTGGACCCCACCCCAGGTTGTGGGAGCAACATTGCTGTATGCCAGAACCTGCCTGAGATCCTGTACCTGTCCTTGCCTTGTGTCCTGCCTCGTGTCCTGTCTTGACCCTGTTGGACTGACTCCTAGCGGAACCTACAGATTCTGGACTGGTCCTGGACCACGGTTCTCGGGTTACCCCTGGGCCCAGCACATCATGGCATGAAGAAAGTGGGAAGAGAGAAGCTTTTCTTCCTCTCTTGGAGGAACATTAGAGCTTGTGCACATCCAAGGATGCTGAATGTTCGGAGGTTCAGGAGAGATGAAAGAAAGGAATTCTTCACACAGCGCAGAGATATGCAGTGGAACTCGCTCCCAAATGTGGATTTCGCCCACAATGTGGTCTCAAAATTGCCTTCCAACATAATCAATAAAATGCCACTGTGTTTAAATAAATTGTGAAATACAACCAAGATGCAAAGTGCAGAACAATCCTGTGATACAGAGCGAGCTTAACCGAATCCTGAAAAACTGTGATCCTTCTCTGTGGGGAGCTGGCTTGTGGCACCAGGCCCAACTCTGCGCTAAAAAGATGTGTGCAAATGTGACATGAAACAACATCAACCATGTAGGAATCACTTGCAGATGACTACAGTGCCTGGAGACAGACAGGTTCTGCATCCATAGCAGTAACCAGAGGAGGTAAGGTAAAAGGTAAAGGACCCGTGGACGGTTAAGTCCAGTCAAAGGTTCATCTCTCCTTCAGGCTGAGGGAGCCGTAGTTTGTCCACAGATCACTTTCCTGGTCATGTGGCCAGCAGGACTAAACCGTTTACGGTGCAACAGAACACTGTGAAGGAAACCATAGCACACGGAAACGTTGTTTACCTTCCCACCGCAGTGGTACCTATTTATCTACTTGCATTGGTGTGCTTTCGAACTGCTAGGTTGGCAGGAGCTGGGACAGAGCAGCGGGTGCTCACCCCGTTGTGGGGATTTGAACTGCCGACCTTCTGATCAGCAAGCCCAAGAGAATGACTGCCAAGAGGACCGTAGAGAGGAGATATGCCCTGGTGCATCTGCAGCAGCACAAGTGAATTCCTTCCTCTGCCCCAGCTGCAACAAAACATGTCTCTCCCCTATTGTTCTCTACAGTCACAGCAAGTGCTGCAACTCTCCAACAAGCTTGACTTCAAAGGCGCACTCCTCCACTGTCGCCCAAGACAGGCAGATGCCAACCTAGTTCAACCTGATTTTGGACAAGAAATTCGAGAATAGGAGAATTTGCTTGGAAATAGTTTTAAACTTTCCTCCCAACACTCACAGACACCCACAAACATGCACATATTCGGCTGCTCACACACTCACAGACACTCGGACATCGACACGGAAGTCAGAAACTCAGACACCCACACAAACAGACACCGGCACACTGAGACTCAGACTTCACACACTCAGACATCCTCAACCAGACACCCCACTCTTTGGAGACAGAGCACAAGAGGGAAATAAGCAAATATTCCATGTCACATTGACAATGTCCACTCAGTGATGACAGAATCCTAGAATTGTGGAGTTAATAATAATAATAATAAATTTTATTTATATCCCGCCCGCCCCCGCCGGGATCAGGGCGGCTAACAACAATAACTGGAATAATAATAATAATAATAATAATAATAATAATAATAATAATTTATTATTTATACCCCGCCCATCTGGCTGGGTTTCCCCAGCCACTCTGGGCAGCTTTCAACACAATATTAAAATACAGTAATGCATCAAACATTAAAAGCTTCCCTAAACAGGGCTGCCTTCAGATGTCTTCTAAAAGTCTGGTAGTTGTTGTTCTCTTTGACATCTGATGGGAGGGCATTTCACAGGGTGTGTGCCACCACCGAGAAGGCCCTCTGCCTGCTTCCCTGTAACCTCACTTCTTGCAGTGAGGGAACCACCAGAAGGCCCTCAGCACTGGACCTCAGTGTCCGGGCAGAATGATGGGCCTGGAGATGCTCCTTCAGGTCGTCTGGGCTGAGGCCGTTTAGGGCTTTAAAGGTCAGCACCAACACTTTGAATTGTGCTTGGAAGCGTACTGGTAGACAATGTAGGTCTTTCAGGACCGGTATTGTGTGGTCCTGGCAGTCACTCCCAGTCACCAGTCTAGCTGTCACATTCTGGATTAATTGCAGTTTCCGGGTCACCTGCAAAGGTAGCCCCACATGGAGTGCAGTGCAGTAGTCCAAGCGGGAGATAACCAGAGCATGCTCCACTCTGGCGAGACAGTCTGCTGGCAGGGAGGGTCTCAGCCTACGTACCAGATGGAGCTGATAGACAGCTGCCCTGGACACAGAATTAACCTGTGCCTCCATGGGACAGCTGTGAGTCCAGAATGACTCCCAGGCTGCGCACCTGGTCCTTCAGGGGCACAGTGACCTCATTCAGGACCAGGGAATCTTCCACACCCGCCCATCTCCTGTCCCCCCAAAACAGTACTTCTGTCTTGTCAGGATTCAACCTCAATCCATTAGCCGCCATCCATCCTCCAACTGCCTCCAGGCACTCACACAGGACCTTCACTGGTTCTGATTTGAAGGAGAGGTAGAGCTGGGTATCATCTGCATATTGATGGACACCCAGTCCAAACCCCCTGATGATCTCTCCCAGCGGATCCCGAGGATCATTAGTCCAAGCCCCTGCAATGCAGGAATAGAATCAGTGCAACCTTGATGCTAGGCAGGTCCTGGGACCTTCACAACTTTGCTCCCAGCAATCCTACAAGATTCTTTTTCTTGGGGGTGGGGGTGGAAATAAAATCATTTCCCTTAATAAGAAATGGTGTGTGACACAAATGCACCCTTTCCGCAGAGCGCTGCTTTCATCCTTCAGCTCGGGAGGAACAGAAAAGGTAATTACAGAACACATCTTTGGTAATTGCGGAGTTCTATTTTGGAGGTTTCTGTTTGTCGCCGTAACGAATGTTAATCCACGGCGCCATTTATCATGTGGGGAGCCAGAGTTGAGGCGGGCCTTCTTTTTAATCACGAGCACCCTGGCCTTTTCCCCGACACGAAAACTCTGCTAACGAGGCAGCCTCCGTGGGGAATGAAATCCCACTGCCAAAAAATTAATGGGCCTGGATAATTGAAATGGAACCAAGGATATTTCAAGGGGGAGGAGCCCTTTGCATCTCACCCCCCTTCCCCTTCACCGCTTTGCAGGATCTTTAGAAGTGACTTGGTGCCCACACACCCACAAACAGGCAAATCAACTCACAGCGTGAGGACTCTTTCATTTCCTGCAATTATTTTTCTGCAGGGCTGAAATCACATGGGAGGGGTATTCGGTCATCAACCAAGGGCAAACACACCCAATTTCCTTGCCCCCAATCTCAGTTTCTTTTCCTATTTGTCCTATGCATGAAAAAATGGGTCCCATCCAGATTCAGAGGTTCCTCCTAGTGCCCTTTGTCACATTGGGGTGAGACACACAAAAAAGGTGGCTTTCTGGTTTGCCATTCAGGAGGTGCAAACGGGATATTTTCAAAAGCAGGGTTCAGCCCTGGGAGATATGTAGTCTTTGGAAAATGAGAAAGCACCACGGATCATGTACAGAGTGCAGTGGCGTAGCGTGGGTTGTCAGCACCCGGGGCAAGGCAAGTAATTTGCGCCCCCTAACCCGTGGATTTGCGCCCCCTAACCCTACAAATCTATGCCTATGAATGATGGTCCCTCTCTCTCTCTCTTATTCCAATTGATTCCCATTTACGCCGATCGATCCCCGAAGCTCTCACCCAGCGAAATTTGTGCGTAATTACGCTTCGCCATCCCTAATCCTGCCGCTTCCACCGGGAAATCATGACGGTGCGTTTCTGTTCTCCAAACTTTCCCTGGCCCTTTGCCGGCCGGCGCAGCCCTTTTGGCTACGAGCTCCCCTCCTTCTCTGCCCGCTTCCGACCCCACCTCCCCGTCCAGCCTCCCTACCTCCTGAAAAAAGGCGCCGGCGCAGAGCAGGACACCACCCGCAGCCATCGGAGAGAGGCGGGGCCGAGGGAGGCGAGCCAATGGGCGAGGCAGGGCGGGGTAGGTGGCCACGGGGGCGGGCGCTGCCGCAGTCCTCGGGTGGGCAAGGTAGGAGCAGGCGGAGGCTGGCCGGCCGCTCTGACAATAGGGGTGGGCCGAGGGCACAACGCGGCTGGGCCCTCTGGACTCGCGCCCCCCCCAGATGTTGCGCCCGATGCGGCCGGCACCCCTGGCACCCCCCACGCTACACCACTGACAGAGTGCTTTCCTTCCTCTCACCACTGAGAACCTGCCCACATGCAAACAAGGTGGATGAAACCACCTAATAATAATAATAATTTATTGGTTTTCCCAGCCACTCTGGACGGCTTCCAATAGAATATTAAAATACAATAATCTATTAAACATTAAAAGCTTCCCTAAACAGGGCTGCCTTCAGAAGTCTTCTAAAAGTCTGGTAGTTGTTGTTCTCTTTGACATCTGCTGGGAGGGAGTTCCACAGGGCGGGCGCCACTACCGAGAAGGCCCTCTGACTGGTTCCCTGTAACTTCACTTCTCGCAGGGAGGGAACCGCCAGAAGGCCTTCGGAGCTGGACGATGGGGTGGAGATGCTCCTTCAGGTATACTGGACTGAGGCCGTTTAGGGCTTTCAAGGTCAGCACCAACACTTTGAATTGTGCTTGGAAACATACTTGGAGCCAATGTAGGTCTTTCAAGACCGGTGTTATGTGGTCCCGGCGGCCGCTCCCAGTCACCAGTCTGGCTGCCGCATTCTGGATTAGTTGTAGTTTCCGGGTCACCTTCAAAGGTAGCCCCACGTAGAGTGCATGGCAGTAGTCCAAGCGGGAGATAACTAGAGCATGCACCACTCTGGCGAGACAGTCTGCTGGCAGGGAGGGTCTCATCCTGCATACCAGGTGGAGCTGGAAGACAGCTGCCCTGGACACAGAATTGACCTGCGCCTCCATGGACAGCTGTGAGTCCAAAATGACTCCCAGGCTGCACACCTGTTCCTTCAGGGGCACAGTTACCCCATTCAGGACCAGGGAGTCCCCCATACCTGCCTGCCCCCTGTCCCCCCAAAACAGTACTTCTGTCTTGTCCGGATTCAGCCTCAATCTGTTAGCCGCCATCCATCCTCCAACCGCCTCCAGGCACTCACACAGGACCTTCACCGCCTTCCCTGGTTCTGATTTGAAAGAGAAGAAGAGCTGGCAAAACATAGTAACTTGTATGTGAGAAGGTGGGATTTGAACCCACATCTTTAGCTGCGTTTCCTATATCGCAGGGGCTGGACTATATGGCCCTTGCTGGTACCTTCCAAATCTGCAATTCGATGATTCTATCTCCCACACCCAGAACAGCGCTGTGCCCCTCGCAGCAGGCAAGCACTCTGATCCAGTTATGGTGCAGTGGGCTGCATACTGCATGTGGACCACAGAGTTCAGGATTCAAATCCTCCCTCTGACACGATGCCTACTGGGTGATCCCAAGCAGTGCCAGATTTACATATAAGCTAAACAAGCTATTGCTTATGTAAAGAAAATGTAAAGAAATGGGGGGGGGGACTGGATTTACAGTTCCAAAATATAAGATAAAAAACAAAAAGAATGAAACCAATGTGAATATATATATATATTGTTATATGCAAATTGCTTGAGATGCCTATTAGGTCCATCAATTACCATCTAGCATATATTCAGCACAAAAAAGCGACAATTTGTTGTTGTCAAAGGGCAGCTGGACATATAAAGGGCCCCATTACCTTCAGGAGCTGAGGACCTCATCGAACCAAAATCTGGCCCTGATCCCAAGCCAGAGTCATAGCCTTTCTTGGCCTAATCTACCTGGCAGGGATGTTGTCAAGATAAAATGGGATAATCCTGTGCACACTGCTCTGAGCTGCTTGGAAGAATGGCGGGGGGCAGCTGTGGTATGTAAGGCAGAATCTACCAGTATAAAAACTTTATTCCTAGCGTAGAGGATATAGAACACCAATTGAAACAAAGCAAGCGCTGAGCAGCAGAGGGCGATATTGGATCTGCATCAGAATGAAACCCATCTGTCTCTTGGAACCCCACAGAACAAATTTTTGTTTTTTCCAGAGTTCCAGGGCAGAAAGAAACTTTCGGTGTAAATGGATTGTGTGCAGAGTGAACAGAAGAACATGGGAGAACAGGATGAGTCCCTAGATGGGCCATTGGCCTAATCCTTCAGGCTCTTCCTATTCAGGCTATTTTATTTTATTTTATTATTTTACTTTTTAGTTTTTGATAACAATTTATTAATTTTCCAAAAATAGGAAACAATAACACTACAAAAACAAAACAAACCAAACTGACTTCCCTCCAAACCCTTCCTTGGTTCCATTATTTATCAACACACCTCATGTCCATTGTTAAATTTGAGCCCATTTAAATTACTTATTATCCATTCATAGTAAAATTACAAGTAGTTTTAAAACCCTGCTAATGTATTTTTAATATATTTTTTATATATTTTTATATATTTTTATATATTTTTTATATATTTTATATTTTATATTTATACTTTTTCAATGTTATTTAACATTAAATGCTATTTATATTTTTCAGCTTTATACATTCAATTCGTTTTACAATCAATTTAACATTTCAAAATTTTGATTTCCATCCCCCTCTTTCTACAGTTCCTTAAATTATTATTTTTTAATGTCTTCTGCATATCCAAATTCACTTAACTTGCTAATGTTTTTATCTGCTTACAATTTCTTTCTAGTTTAAAGCTTTTCATGTCCACTCCAGATATTGATAAGTAGGTAGGTAGGTATTGTTAACAGAAAAATCCGAGGGCTCCCTTGGACAAAAAACAAGGACACCAGCCAGGAATACCAAAGCAAAGCAGCAGCCAGTAGGCTTGGTCTTTTTTGAAGACTCTCGCGACAGGACTCCCACCTGCCACCAGGTGGAACAAGATGGAAGCCCCGTACAAAAGAGAACCCAAACTTTTATTAGCTGCTAATCCCCATGTTAAAGGTAAAGGGATCCCTGACCATTAGGTCTAGTCGTGACCAACTCTGGGGTTGCGGCGCTCATCTTGCTTTATTGGCCGAGGGAGCCAGTGTACAGCTTCCGGGTCCTGTGGCCAGCATGACTGAGCCACTTCTGGCGAACCAGAGCAGCGAACGGAAATGCCATTTACCTTCCCGCTGGAGAGCGGTACCTATTTATCTACTTGCATTTCGTGCTTTTGAACTGCTAGGTTGGCAGGAGCAGGGACCGAACAACAGGAGCTCACCCTGTCACAGGGATTCGAACCACCGACCTTCTGATCAGCAAGTCCTAGGATCTGTGGTTTAACCCACAGTGCCACCCGTGTCCCTAGATAGATAGATAGATAGATAGATATAGATAAATAGATGATAGATGATAGATGATAGATGATAGATGATATAGATAGATAGATAGATAGATAGATAGATAGATAGATGATAGATAGATAGATAGATAGATATAGATAGATAGATGATAGATATAGATAGATAGATAGATAGATGATAGATATAGATAGATGATAGATGATAGATAGATAGATAGATAGATAGATAGATAGATAGATAGATAGAGATGATAGATAGATAGATAGATAGATAGATAGATAGATGATAGATAGATAGATAGATAGATGATAGATAGATAGATATCACAGTCGCACTGCACCATGGATACTGTAGTTTCAAAGCTCTGTGAACTGTATGCTGTGTGGATGCAGGGTTTTGGGGAACAGCAAAAAAGGGAATTGACCTATACAGAGTTAGAGCATGAGTTCAACCTCGGTCCGTATGACATCCACTGAAGCACAGCAGCTCTGAAGCGTTTCAAAGAGGGAGTTTTTACATGGAGATCTTCCCAAGAACTGACCCTGGGGGCCTTTTTATGCAAAGCAGGTATGCCACCCACAAAGACATGGCGGGGCTTTCTAAGAAGGAATTTTGACAGGGGAGGGAGGAATCGACTCAAAGGAGCACTTTAAACTCGGGGGAAAGAGAATTTTTAATCTTCCTTCTAAATAATTAAACATGCATTTATTGAAGTAATGCCTTCAAACATGCATTCTAATAGTAAATGACTGCAATTTAAAGATACTTCAAAAATTAATTTGCTTCCCCACCACCTCACAAAGCACTAGACCTCGTGGACTTCCTTTGAATGGTGGAAGATTCAAGAAACAGAAAGAGATGCACTCGGCACATAAACTATGGAACTCCCTCCCGCAGGAGACAGTGATGACCACCAACCCATAAGGCTTAAAAAGAGGACAGGACAAATTCATTGAGGAGAGGGCTATCGGTGGCTATTAGCCAGGAGGTTACCCTCTACCTCCACAGCAATAATTCTGAATCCCAACTGCTGCGGATCATGAGGGGAGAGCTGTTCTTATGCTTAGGATCCTAGAATTCTAGACTTGCAGAGTTGGAAGGGAACCCCGGGGGTCATCTAGTCCAACCCCCTGCAATGCAGGAATCTCAGCTGAAGAATCCCTGATGGGTGGCCACCCAACCTCTGCTTAAAAACCTCCTGTGATGGTGAGAGTGTTAGAATTCCTGCTCCATGATTGCAGTCATGGGATTGTTGTCTTTCATGTGACAGTGTATGTTTTGACTCCACAGAGTGGGAAATGATGGAGACAGGATGTTTGTGTTACTGTGTTCCGTGAAGTGGGACTATTGTCCTTTGTTCTTTTTCTCTTTGCTGTCTGATGCTAGAGAGAGAGGGAGCCATGTTGCAGTGCTCCGTGTGTGTTTAGATGTAAATAAAGTAGATTAGCCAAAATGCTGAGTTGCTAAGGTCTGTTACACATGATGCACAAACTCTGCAGATCCCTAAGTGTGCCGGTGTCTGTTGGCATCAGTTGCTGTGATGTTTTGGCTGAAGAAAGCTTTTGAAGCTCCCAAACGATCGACCAGGAGGAGGAGAACATGCCAGTCGGGCATGTGTCTCTGCCAGGGTCCTACTTGAGTGTAGGATGAGCTCTTGACAGAGAGCCCACCACCTTCTTGTGTAAGTCTGTTCCCTCCACTGCTGAACTGCTCTTACTGTCAGAAAGTTCTTCCTGGTGTTTAGTCGGAATCTCCTCTCTCGTAACTGGAATCCTTTGGTTCGGTTCCTGCTCACCGAAGCAGCAAAGAGCAAGCCGGCTCCATCTTCCAGCCAACAGCCCTTTAGGTATCTGAAGATGGCTCTCGTCTCACCTGTGGCAGTGGCATCATATCAAAGCTGGTGGGTCAGGTCCTTCATCATGCCTAAGAGAGCGGCAGCAAGTGGGGTCAAGGATCTAGAGGGCTATGAATATGCAGTGGGTCTCTCAAAGCTAATCACTGCATATATGTCAGCAGGGCCAGATTTAGGTTTGATGAGGCAAGGGATGAGGGTGGCACTGTGGTTTAAAGTACTAAGCCTCCTGGGCTTGCCGATCAGAAGGTCGGCGGTTCAAATCCCTGCGATGAGCTCCCGTTGTTCAGTCCCAGCTCCTGCCAACCTAGCAGGAAGCCGGTGTTTGAGTTATGGACCTTTCCCAGGAAGAGATTTGGCCCCAAAGACTTAACGTCTCAGAAGAGGGAAGTTATGTGTGGTTGCAAAGAGGGTACAGATACGTAAGTTTCTCTCAGGTTAGCATGACTCAAAATACATAGCAGATTCCTGGATCTTCCTCCATGATTTCACAACCAGGGCTGGGAAGTTATAGGAGGCCCTTCACATTTCCTCCCCGCTCTGTTCTGTTTGTTTTTAATAATTTGGGCCTCGAGTGTGTTTTGTCTCCAGAGAAGGAGCTGAAATGAGAAAGCAAGCAAATAACCAACAGGATTATTTTTCTATACTTCAGCCTTCTACTTCACTTCATTGAAATGAGGAGGAGATTCTCAATGGGGGGAAATAAAACTTTAAGAGAAAACATGGAGGTGGCCCAGATACAAAGCTAATCTTTTGGTACATGAGCCTCGAGGGGCTGGATCTGCAGGCAAGGTTCTCCATCAACAGGGCATCCCAAAAGAAATGTTTCCCAAACAACAGCAAGATGCAAATATTTTAATAAAACAAGGCTTTGTGTCAACGTATAACACCTGTGCCCAGAGATGGCACTGGTTTCCGATTTGCTACTGGATCAGGTTCAAGGTGGGATCACTTTACCTACAAGATCGCCTCACCCATATATGCATAACTTCTAGTGTGGCAGCACAGAAACTGTGGAACTCCCTGCCTCTTGAAATCACTGTACTTTTTTTGGCGCCAGATGACAAGATATTTGTTTTGACAAGCCTAGTCAGATGTTTAGAAAGTTCACTCAAGTTTGAATATGTTTTAGTCTATTGTTATCTTCACTTGTTGAAAGTGCTTAATTTACTGTGTTCTTTTTTTAAAAAAACCACTTTGGCATGTTGTTGTTGTTTTCAATTAAGTGCTTTGTAAATTTTATTTTATTTTATTTTAATAAAATATCATCTAAAAAAAAAAAGTAAATTTTATGAAATAATGATAATTTAAAAATAAGTGTTTCTCTTCCTCTGAATTCAATTGCCCAAATAGGGTATTGACATATCTTCGTGGAAAAAAAGTAGAGAGTAAGGGGGTTAGTTTCTAAAGGCAACAATGTGAAGTAACAGCTTGCCCAACTTTGATACTTCACATCCTGCTTTCTAAAACAAATAAGAGTTTCCAAACGCAACCTCTTCGCCTCCCCCTGCCTACCAATGAGAAGTCAGCAGAAGTTTGAAGAAAAAAATTCCTCAGAGTCTCATTTGAGCTGTAGTTATGACACGCCACAAGAAATTCTTTCTGTTCCACTGTTCCAGATAACAGGGGAAATGGGGAACGGCAGTCTTGCAAAATGATCAAAAGCATTGCATATTATTATACGTAGAGGAAAGTGCGGAGAAGGAACGGCTGTCAGTCCTTTGGGGGAAAAGAGTGAGCGGATCATTAATGGTGCCGGCGGATCCACATTTCACTATCGGATGCCTGGGATTAATTGATGCCTTCACTGCTTCTGGCTGTTTCAGGGAGGGCGTGTGTTGCAAAAAACATCTGCCCACCTCTGGATTCAGCAGCTAGAGCCTGTGCTTTGCATGGAGAAGAACATCTCAAGTTCCGTCCTCAATGGCATCTCCCAGTAGGGCTGGGAGAAACCTCCCTTGGAAACTCTGCAGAGCCAGATGAGCAGTAGAAGAGCCAGCTGGGTGAGGCCAGTGGTCCATTGAGTCCAGCATCCTGTTCTCACAGTGGCCAACCAGATGTAAACCTGCAAACGGGATCTGAGCACCAGAGCCCTCTCCTCATCAGTGGTGAAATAAATAAATTAAGGTCTTATATATAATAAATGTTCATAAATGTACCAAGCAAACACGTACATAAAGATATAAACCACATGTCTGAAGCAGCACAGGAAAGCAGTCCTGGAACCATTTGGGCTCCCAGACTGACCAAATGTTTTCTCTGCAAAGTCAAAGGAAAATGGAAAAGCCTCCCCATTGTCCTGTCATTCACAATCCTGTCTCAAGGGTATGTCTGTGTATGAATAGGGTGAGCCTGTGACCTGGCTCAGAAATTAAGTATTTGTCACTACAAAATGCTGGCCAGGCTCCCCAGGGTATCCAATCAAGCAAGCATTAACAGGTAACCTGCCAGACAGGAGGTAAACAACACACTCAGATTTCTAGTAAACAACGCACTCAGATTTCTGTTGTAGACCACCCCTTTCTGTGATGTAGATATGATGTTTCTGGGGGTGGTCTTGGACACCAGGGTGGGCAATTTAAAATGTCTATACAGTATCAGGGTGGACACACCTTGGTTCTAGGTTCTGGGCAACAGTTCAATAAAGATCAGGCTTACAAGCTGCTTTGCTTCTCAATATTCTCTGGTTGGCCTCTGTTATTTTCTCCGACTGATGGAAAACATGCAAAGGACTCTATAAGGGCTCTTGTGTCCCCCATAAGGGAATAAGGGCAGATTTTCATTTATTACAGTGGTTTCCAGCAACTAGTATTCATAAACATTGCTGCCTCCAACTGCAGAGGCAGAGCAGAGCCATCCTGGCTAGAAACCACTCATAGTCCTCTCCTCCTCCACGAATTTGTCCAATGCTCTTTTGAAGCCATCCAGCATGGTGGCCATCACTGACTCCATGGGTGTAGCCAGGGGGGCAAGGGAGGAGAACAGCTGCCCCACAAATCAATACAAATCGAAGGTTCTGCCCCCCTAACAAAATTCCTGGCAATGCCCATGACTACCTCCTGCAGGAAGGAGTTCCATAGTTTAACTTCTTCCTCTTTCTTTGGCGATCCCTCGGAGCCGAGGAAGATTGTCTTCCATGAACATGGTTTTAACAGTGAGTCCGTAAGTGACTGTGGAGGCCAATTCTGGATCCACACGTCCTTCCCCAGTGGGGACATGGGTTTCTGGGCGGGAGTTGATCACGGTGTGGATTTGCCAAGTGTGCCTTCCTCTTAGCATGTTTCTCCCTTGCGTCCCGAGTTCGAGTGTCTTCAAAGCCCATGACACCTTTGATAAAGGCTGTTTTCCAATTGGAGCGCTCCCAGGCCAGTGTTTCCCAATTGTTGGTCTGACCAAACTGCGGGAGGCAGTGGAAGACAGGAGTGCCTGGCGTGCTCTGGTCCATGGGGTCACGAAGAGTCAGACAAAACTAAATGACTAAACAACAACATACTACATTTTGGGACGCGGGTGGCGCTGTGGGTTAAACCACAGAGCCTAGGACTTGCAGAAGGTCGGCGGTTCAAATCCCCGCGACGGGGTGAGCTCCCGTTGCTCGGTCCCTGCTCCTGCCAACCTAGCAGTTCAAAAGCACGTCAAAGTGCAAGTAGATAAATAGGTACCACTCCGGCAGGAAGGTAAGCGGCGTTTCTGTGTGCTGCTCTGGTTCGCCAGAAGTGGCTTAGTCATGCTGGCCACATGACCCGGAAGCTGTACGCCGGCTCCCTCGGCCAGTAAAGCAAGATGAGCACCGCAACCCCAGAGTCGGCCTTGACTGGACCTAATGGTCAGGGGTCCCTTTACCTTTTTATACTACATTTTAAAGATTTGCCTTGAGACAGTCTTTAAACCTTGACTTTATTTTGCCTGTCCTGAATCTTCTACTTTTCACTGTCCTCGAATGTCCTCAAGTAGGAAACAGGGAGAAAAACTCTCTAAGCACTTCCCCTGTGCTCTACCTAACTTTACACATTTCTTTCTGCTGCTGTCAGTCAGTGTCGAAACTCCACTTCCAGGCTCCTTGGTTGGGCGTTCATTGGCAGCCGCCTCTTAGGACTTCTGGCCTGGGGCTGGGGGGGGGGAGGGCGGCCTTGTGGGCCAAACTCTGACCCAAGCTAAGCTTATGTACATAAATAAAAAGCAAATCAAGAGGTAACCGACAGTAAGTTTCTGGTCAAACGTATCCATTCTTAAGGAGATCAGCCCTGAGTGCTCACTGGAAGGCCAGATCCTGAAGCTGAGGCTCTAAGACTTTGGCCACCTCATGAGAAGAGAAGACTCCCTGGAAAAGACCCTGATGCTGGGAAAGATGGAGGGCACAAGGAGAAGGGGACGACAGAGGAGGAGATGGTGGGACAGTGTTCTCGAAGCTACCAGCATGAGTTTGACCAAACTGAGGGAGGCAGTGGAAGACAGGAATGCCTTGTGTGCTCTGGTCCAGGGGGTCACGAAGACGCGGACACGACTAAACGACTAAACAACAACAAAGTTTCTGGTCCTGCGCGCCAAGGAGCCGGGTTTAAATGCAGCTCAGTTGCGGATGACGTGCAGCAGATCCCATATACTTACTCCAGAGGAGGCTGACAGCAGCAAAAGGCAAATATTGAAGCGGGCAACACTTTGTACTTAGGAGATCTTTAGATGATTTATTACGGTCAAAGACCAGTTCACTTTGTATTTAGTAACTGGTTGTTTTTTTTAATGCAATAAAGTTTGCATTTTTTAAAAAAAGGAATGCACTTAGCAGGTCGCGCAATCAGAGCCTCCGCGCATCTGGGAGGCGGCTTGCGCCCTCCGGGGGCCAAGGCTGGCCGTGCCGCGCACCTCCCCTTCTCCTCCCGCATCTGGAGGAAGGCGCAGCCCCGGCCTCCGCCTCCCCGGCCGCCTGGAGCGCCTCCCCGGCCCGGCGCCGCCGCTCCGCCCCGCTCGGCCCCTCCGCCCGCCCGCTGCTTTGCATACCGCCACGTCACCGCCAATCAGCGCGCCGGAGAGGCGAATGGGGGCGGGGCCGAAGGAGGCGCCGCCGCCGCGGAGCGAGCGAGCGAGGCGGACCGGCCGAGGGAGCCTTCCTCCGTCAGCAGCGCGGCAGCCGCGACGGCGCCCCCGGAGGGCGAGGTGAGCGAGGCCGGGAAGGGCGCGAGGGGGGCGGACGCCGGCTCGGCCGAGGAACCCTTGCCGGGCTCCGGGACGGGGGTGCCTGTGCTGCGCTGCGCGGGGCAAAGCCGGGGCGCTTCGGGTCTTGCCCCGCTGCCGCTCGACGGCGCGGAAGGGGATCCGGACCCGGAGGAGTTAATCCGGAGTAGCCCCCCAGGTTCACACGGGAGGGAGGCAGAGCCCCCCCGGGTCGCAGCTCCGGGGCAAAGCGCCTGCCCTCCAAGGTCCCGGGTTCAAATCTCGGTTGCGTCTCCGGAAGGGCGGGGAGAGAGGCGCGCTGCCTGCCTGGAATCCCGGAAAGCCGCTGCCGGCCCGTGCAGGCAGCACTGAACTAGGCGTAGCAAAGGTCGGTTTGTGGCTTCCACGCCGGTGTCAACGGCGAGCGATCCCCGGGAAGGGCTCTCCGTTGCGCAGCGCCCGGAGGCTTCCAGGCGCGGCTGGGTGCTGGTTCCGTGGTTCGGTTCGGGGAGAGAGATGCGCTGCTTCGGGTCCCGTCCTACCTTTCCGGGCTGTCGTCTCGCCAAACCGCGCCAGCTCCAGTTGCGCCCTTGCGCCCTTTGGAACGCCTTTATTTTTTCCAAGAAAACCAGATTGCGAGCGCAGGGGCTCCGATCCGGAGAGGGTAAGGCGGGGGAGACTTTAACCCCCTTATCCTCCTCCACCTCCCACGAGATCCGGATCCGGATCCCTTTTCAGCTGCGCTTTGGGGTTTCTTTCTGTTTGGGGAGCCCGAACGTTGCGCCCGGCTCCTGCGCCAACTTGCCGAGAGCCTTCCCCGCCTCCGGTGCTTCCTGGTCGGCGGCTCCGAGCTGGAACAGCCACCCGGGGGATTGGAGGATGGAGGCGGCAGCTGCGCTCGGACGGTCCTTGCTGCTTGGACAGCTGCCAGTCTTCCCTTCTCCCTTCACCCCCTTCTCGCAAATTGCCTAGGATAGGAAGGGGAATTAATGTTAACCGAAGGAACATCTGGCTGCAGGGTCCCATCAAAGAGGGCCTTCTCGGTAGTGGCGCCAGTGGCGTAGCGTGGGGGGTGCAGGGGGGGCCGGCCGCACCGGGCGCAACATCTGAGGTTAGGGCAAATCCATGGGTTAGGGGGCGCAAATCCACAGGTTAGGGGGCGCAAATCCACGGGTTAGGGGGCGCAAATTACTTGCCTTGCCCCGGGTGCTGACAACCCACGCTACGCCACTGAGTGGCGCCAAGCCCTCCCATCAGATGTCAAGGAAATCCACAACTATCTGACATTTAGAAGTCATCTGAAGGCAGCCCTGTTTAGGGAGGTTTTTCCATGTCTGATGTTTTGTTGTATTTTTAATATATTGTTGGAGGCCGCCCAGAGCTTATACCACATGGGCAGGGTATAAATTCATTATATTATTATTAATATTATTATTATTTATTAAGGCCCGGCTCTTCCAGCATCCTGGTCTGACAGTGGACAGCCAGATGCCTCCCCCCCACCTCCAAGGCAGGACCCTAGTGGGATAATAATAATAATAATAATAATAATAATAATAATAATAATAATAGATTTATATTTATACCCCGCCCTTCCCGGTTCAAAAACCGGGCTCAGGCCAGCTAATAACAAATTTAAAACACTTTAAAACACTTAATTATAAAAGCAGCTTAAAACACAGTATAAAAACATGAATAACAATAAAATTCAAAAATCAATTAGATAATGCCCAGGGCTAGCTGGCTGAATTGGTCCTACTTGGGCCAGCTAGGAGGCCAGGGGAGAATTAACAACAGCTCTTATTTCCTCCAACTGGGGGTCATCTCGCCTGTGATTCTGACAAGCGTCTTCCTGGGGGCAGTGCAATGTTTTTCTAAGAACCTAAGTGCTTGCAGGATGAGGCCTGAGGCCCCTCTAGCCCAGCATCCTGTTCTCAGCCAGAGGCCCATGACAAGCAGGATCCGAGCACCGCAGCAACTTTCTCCTTCTGGTTTTTCCAGCAACTGGGACTCACCAACACTGCTGCCTCTTACCATGGTGGCAGAGCAGAACCATCGTGGGCTGGCAGACATCAGTAGCTTCCTCCTCCTTCTCTGTGGATATGTTTCCCTTCCTCCAGCGCAGTTTCCATCACTGCTTTCTGTGGGAGCGAGTTCCAGAGTTCCCACTTTTGAAGGCAGGCGCATGTTCTTGCCGTCCAAATCATGCCACATGGGGAAGACTAACTCCCCTTGCTTGCCTTTGCTACAGGGTGGAAGCAGGAGGAGGCCTGTTCAGAAACAGCAGCGAGGCTGCAGATGACCCCCTCCCTGTGGAGGAGCATCTATATCATGCTTTCAAGCCCTTGGAGGGTTTTGTGTTTGTGACCACGAGGATCTTCAACTGCAAGGTAGGCCAGTGTGATTATTTTCCTGTTACAGGTGGGGGGGCAGGTGCTCTGTGGGCAGGAGGGCAGTGGCTTGCTTAAGGATGCTGCCCAAGAGAGATTTGGCCCGGAGGACCTTAATTCCAGCTCCCCTTTCTTAGCTGTGTCTCTGTGCCACCAGCCGCTGGACTCCTGAGAGCTTCTGAGAACCAAAATGGCAAACTCTGCAAGGATGAGGGCCATGTGGTCCTCCAGGTGTTACTGGACCACAACTCTCATCATCCCTTGAATTTAGCTGTCTGGCTTGGAACTAAAGGGGGGGGGCAAATAAAAACCCTCCTCCCTGCAGCCTTTGGCCTTCCTGGCTTTTCTTAGCCTCTAAAGAACCAGCCACTGTTGCCTGTCTTTGCACCGTGTGTTTTGCCTTGGCGTAGATCTTTTAGGTTCTGTGGTTTTTTGTCTTTTCCGGCAATGTTTTTACTGTCTCGCCGATCCTCGCGCAGATTGCCTTGAGTACCTTGCTCATTGCAAAGGTGATTCCTAAGTTTTGAAAACAAACAAACACACACGTTTTTCCAGCTGCCTGTGGAGAGCTTTCCAAGTACCTGTAGGGTAGCAGCTTGAGATCAGCAGTGAACATAAGAACTGATCGCGAGTAGAGTCGCTTCTGACTTCATTGGGATTAATTTGCACTTTCCTTCTGAGCATACACAGGCTCCTTACCACCGGGTTGTTTTAAACTTGGTATCGTTTGATGTTTGTTGTCCTGGGTTCGTTTGGGAAGAACGGTAGGATAGAAATTTAATGCATAATAATAAATAACGTCTTGTCCCCTAGAATCAGACTCACTCTCCTCCACCCCCCTTCCTACATACCTTTCCTCTCCTACCTTTCCTGATTGACCTTCATTTGTACATCTTGCAGGCAAGGCCTGTTCCGACTTTTAATTTTTCGTACCTAGCAATTTCAGACACGTTAAATAATGCCTGGTTAGGATCACGCGGAACTTGATGTTTCAAAGAGGAGTGGATGTGATAAGGAGATAGATTGCTATCTCCCAACCTAATCAGCCCTCTAATCAGAAACAGTCATTTCCCTTCCAAGAACCCGGAAGCACACTTCTTTTAAAAATTAGCCTCGTGAGCTTCATAAGCCGAGTAACTCAGACAATTGGGTGTGTGAGTGTGTGTGTGGCACAAGGAAGGGAGACCATCTTCACTGCATTGGGTATCTATGGCTTTTCAGGGTGAGTTTAGGCATTGCTGAATGTGACTCAAGTATTGTGTGGGGGACTCCCTGGTCCTGAATGGGGTAATTGTGCCCCTGAAGGACCAGGTGTGCAGCCTGGGAGTCATTCTGGACTCACAGCTGTCCATGGAGGTGCAGGTCAGTTCTGTGTCCTGGGCAGCTGTTTATCAGCTCCATCTGGTATGAAGGATGAGACCCTCCCTGCCCGCAGACTGTGTGGCCAGAGTGGCGCATGCGCTAGTTATCTCCCTCTTGGACTACTGCAATGCACTCTATATGGGGCTACCTTTAAAGGTGACGCGGAAACTACAACTAATCCAGAATGCGGCAGCTAGACTGGTGATGGGAGTGGCCGCCGAGACCACATAATACCAGTCTTGAAAGACCTACATTGGCTCCCAGTACGTTTCCGAGCACAATTCAAAGTGTTGGTGCTGACCTTGAAAGCCCTAAATGGCCTTGGCCCAGTAGACCTGAAGGAGCATCTCCACCCCCATCGTTCTGCCCGGACACTGAGGTCCAGCTGTGAGGGCCTTCTGACGGTTCCCTCACTGTGAGAAGCCAAATTACAGAAAACCCGGCAGAGGGCCTTCTCAGTGGTGGCACCCGCCCTGTGGAACGCCCTCCCACCAGATGTCAAAGAGAAGAACAACTACCAGACTTTTAGAAGACATCTGAAGGCAGCCCTGTTTAGGGAAGCTTTTAATGTTTAATAGGTTATTGTATTTTAGTGTTTCATTGGAAGTCGCCCAGAGTGGCTGGGGAAACGCAGCCAGATGGGCTGGGTATAAATAATAAATAAATAAATTATTATTATTATTATTATTATTATTATTATTATTATCATCATCATCATTATTATCATCATCATTATTGTTATTATTAATTTATATACTGGCTTTATCCCTGACTGGAACACAAGGCAGCGTCCACAAATTAAAGCAACACGAATAAAATACTGGATTACTGGAGTGTGCTCTGTGTGGAGCTTCCCTTGTGCTTGATCCAGAGCTTGAAGCTAGTGCAGAATGCTGCAGCGCGATTGCTGACAGGAGGGAGGCCTTGTCAGCTAATGACACCTGCGCTCAGACTCCTGGGCTGGTTTCCGAATTGCTACCGGGTCAAGTTCAAGGTGTTGCTGGTGGGGGATAAAGTCCACATCCCACATGCGTCCACCGCACTGCATGGATGGCTGGAATTAGCACTGCTAAAGCTGCCACGTAATTCCCGTTCCACATTTGTAAGGAACTTGTTCTTTTAGTCTGGCAGCCCCTGCCTATACTCTGGAACTCCCTGCCTATTGATATCAAGTGGGTACCTTCACTGTACTCCTTTTGACACCTGCTAAAAACATTCTTGTTTAGACAAGCCTACCCAAAGGCTTAGAAAGTGGATGTAATTTTAATTTGTTTACCTTTTTAACATGTGTATGTTTTAAAGTATGATATATAATTTTTCTTGATTTCATTGTTCTGTCCTTTTGTAAACTGCTTTGAGATGTATTGTTTCTTTGAAACAAATGAATGAAATAAATAGCCAGCGCTTCAAATTGTGCCCGGAAACAGGTAGCCGGTGAAGCTTTTGCAACAGGAGAGTCATGTGCCCCTTGTAATGAGAGACTGAGCAGGTCTTGCTGTGGCTGCGTACCTTTGCGTGACTTAATAATAGTGCTCTGCATTTTTGACATTTCTGGCGTGCTGCTTGTGTGCCTGAAGTGCTCTGCGCACAGCTCCCCAGATTCCAAAGTAATGGTGGTTGGTTTGGGGTGAAAGCAGCCAGAAATGCACCTTGCGGCTTCTTGTTGTTGTTGTTTAGTCGTTTAGTCGTGTCCGCCTCTTCATGACCCCCTGGACCAGAACACGCCAGGCACTCCTGTCTTCCACTGCCTCCCGCAGTTTGGTCAAACTCATGCTGGTCTCTTCGAGAACACTGTCCCACCATCTCGTCCTCTGTCGTCCCCTTCTCCTTGTGCCCCCCATCTTTCCCAACATCAGGGTCTTTTCCAGGGAGTCTTCTCTTCTCATGAGGTGGCCAAAGTCTTGGAGCCTCAGCTTCAGGATCTGTCCTTCCAGTGAGCAGTCAGGGCTGATTTCCTTCAGAATGGAGAGGTCGGATCTTCTTGCAGTCCATGGGACTTCTTAGTGGATTCCAACTTACTCTCCCAATGTGTTACCAGCAGATTTGAGTTGCATGGACTTGGCTGGGTCTTGCATTAGCTCTGCCCATGGGGCGTGGCTCTCCCTTGCAGCTCCTCACGTTGCATGTGAGATTTTTCAGTGTATAAGACTAGGTTTTTTCTGTTAAAAAAGTCGTGCTAAAAATGGGGGTCATCTTATACATTGGTAGTGCATAGGGCAGGAGTTTGATTGGTTGCTGCCACGGCTGTTAGTGGCTGTTGTACATGTTATTGGTTGCTGCGTCAGTGGGTGGTGTTGATTAGCTGACGCTGCGGCAATTGGGCATACAATTGGCAGCTTCTTCTGATGAGGGGACAGCCAAAAGGCAAATTTAGTGATGCTCAACAACTCTGTGCCATATCCCCCCATTTTCCTAAATTTGAGTCCCCCAAAAGAGGAGCGTGTTATACACTGAAAAGTACGGTATATATTTACTGTCTGCTCAGTACAGTGTTACCTCTGGATGCAAATGGGATCTGTTCCGGAGCTCCGTTCGCATCCTGAGTAGAACGCACCCTGCGTCTGCGTGTGCATGGGTCACAATTCGCCGCTTCTGCGCATGCGTATGATGTCATTTTGAGCGCCTGCGCATGCGCGAGCGGCGAAACCCGGAAGTAACCCATTCCGTTACTTCCGGGTCGCCGCGGAGCACAACCTGAAAATGCTCAACTTGAAGCATATTTAACCCAAGGTTTGACTGTACTGTCTCCCACTTGACCCATGTGATGAAGAGGACTCTGCCCTAGAAAAGTGAACTATCGAAATAGATTCGTTTGTCTTTAATGTGCCTCAATATGCTTTTTCTCTTGGATTATGTTGTTGTTGTTGTTTAGTCATTTAGTTGTGTCCGACTCTTCGTGACCCCCTGGACCAGAGCACGCCAGGCCCTCCTGTCTTCCTCTGCCTCCCGCAGTTGGATCAAACTCATGCTGGTAGCTTTGAGAACGCTGTCCCACCATCTCGTCCTCTGTCGTCCCCTTCTCCTTGTGCCCTCCATCTTTCCCAGCATCAGGGTCTTTTCCAGGGAGTCTTCTCTTCTCATGAGGTGGCCAAAGTCTTGGAGCCTCAGCTTCAGGATCTGTCCTTCCAGTGAGCACTCAGGGCTGATTTCCTTCAGAATGGAGAGGTCGGATCTTCTTGCAGTCCATGGGACTCTCAAGAGTCTCCTCCAGCACCAGAATTCAAAAGCATCAATTCTTCGGCACTCAGCCTTCTTTAAATAAATAGTAATAATAAAAGACACATTCACAAAGGACAAGAGGGCTATCAATGGCTCTTGTGCACAGATCCTGCTTGTGAGTTTCCCGTAATGGGCATCCAGCTGGCCACTGTGAGAACAGGATGCTGGACCAGAGAGGCCACTGACCCGATCCGTCAGGGTTCACCTTACTTTCTTATGTTAGTACAGTGGACGCTCCGGTTGCGAACGTGATCCGTGTGGGAGGCACGTTTGCAACCTGCAGCGCCCCGATTCTGCACTTCTGCGCATGCACAAAGCGCAATTTTGCGTTTCTGTGCATGCACAAGCGCTGAAACCCGGAAGTAACTCATTCCGGTACTTTCGTGTTTCAGTGTGTCCGTAACCCAAAAATGCTCAACCTGAAGCGTCTGTAACCCGAAGTATGACTGTATACACAGCTAAAAGCTTCAGAAGAACTGCTGTGCTTGCCTAATATTTCTTTGCAGTCGGCATCCATTCATTGTTACTAAAGAATGAATGAAATGGCAGGTTTTATGCAGGAAAACACAAAGCACTGGGAGATATTCGCTGGCTGAGGGCCATCCAAGTGGAGGAGGCAGGAAGACAAGGCTCTGGCACAGTTTAGGCGAAAGGCGAGTCCCATCCTTCAGAAACATTCATTCTAAATTTAGAGTGGGTCAGGCAGCGGAGAGGCAACTGGAACAAGCGATTGTGTACGAGAGAAGAGGCAGCTCCGGGCTCTCATTGAGCATAAATCCAGCCTGACAAAAGCAGCCCATTCAGAAACACTGTCGTTACTAAGCAATATACCTGATTCTTTGAAAGAGAGCAGAGGGGGAGAAATGAACTCATCCACAATGCACATAAAAAATAACTCCCGAGAGGATGAGTTTGTTACCATTGGGCCAGTAGGTGTACAAATTCATGAGCTGCAAATTCCGGGCTGCATTCTGAGCAGACCTGGCAGTATCTCTGCCTCTATGTTGGGTTCAGGGTTGTATTAGGGTGGCTCTGTGGTCTAAACCACTGAAAGGGTCAGTCAGTTTTATTGCACATAGCCAAAGGCTGCCACAATGGACACAGAATCATTCAACAGTCTTGGGCTTGGCGGTTTGAATCCCCACGATGGGGTGAGCTCCCATTGCTCGGTCCCATCTCCTGCCAACCTAGCAGTTTGAAAGCACACCAGTGCAAGTAGATAAATAGGTACTGCTGTGGCAGGAAGGTAAAAGGTGTTTCTGTATGCTCTGACTTCCGTCACAGTGCCCCGTTGCACCAGAAGCAGTTTAGTCCTAGTCCTGGCATTTGTTGTGTACATAAGCTTCAAAGTTTCCTTTCCTTTTTTTGTTTATTTAATATTTTGCAATGTTTTTCTTGATATTTAGTAGTTTTTCCATGTTTAGATATTTTTCTTCGGTGAAGTGAAATTACCTAGATTACCTATTGATTTAAAATACAAAAATAGCAAAAGTTTTTTAAAAAACAAATGGATGTTTTATAAACCCAGGAAAAGAATTTTCAGCACAGTACAAAAATTTAAAGCATTCCTTTCTTTAATTTTGTAATTTACTGTTGAAAATGCTCAAAATATCGCTATTGTTGTAGTTAACAGTAGGAATTGATAGCTGAGCAAAGAACCATAAAAATTCCTTAAACACTGAAAAAGAAAAGAAAAGAAGAAGCAGCAGTTTAGTCCTGCTGGCCACATGACTCGGAAAGCTGTCTGTGGACAAACGCCGGCTCCCTCAGCCTGAAAGTGAGATGAGCTCCACAACCCCATAGTCGCCTTTGACTGGACCTAATTGTCCAGGGATCCTTTACCTTTACCTAGATTTATTTTTCATTTCCATACGCTAGGAAGCAAACTTCTTCTTGCAGCGCAGAGCTAAAGTATGGAACTCCCTGCCACAGGAGTCAGTGGGGGCCAACAACTTTGGAGGGCTTTAAAAGAGGACAAATTAGTGGAGGAGAGGGTCATCAGTGGCTCCCAGTCAGGATGGCTTGGCTCTGCCTCCAAGTGGCCATGGTTCTGAACACCAGTTTCTGGAAACCCCAGGAGGGGAGAGGGCTCTTGTGGAATTCCCATAACGGCATCTGTATGGCTACTGTGAGAACAGGATTCTGGATTATGTGGTGCCCCCTTGGGTCTGACATAGCAGGTTCTTCTTACGTTCTTATGGGGTCTCCCTCCCCACTTTTGTCTTATCTGGTTTGTGTGTCTGTTGCTTAATGTGGATATGCGAATTTTATGTGCTGAGGTATGCACACGCATACAGATATATGGATGGGGAGGTTTAAATAGTCACATTTCCCCTTATGTCGCAGTTTGAAAAAAGTGAATGTAAAGCTTGCATAATAATACAAGCAATCCCGATACTTCCATCTTGGAATGGTTGATCCCATTGCAAACTACTTAAACAAGTACAGTGGTACCTCGGGTTAAGAACTTAATTCGTTCTGGAGGTCCGTTCTTAGCCTGAAACTGTTCTTAACCTGAAGCACCACTTTAGCTAATGGGGCCTCCTGCTGCTGTTGCGCTGCCGGGGCACGATTTCTGTTCTCATCCTGAAGCAAACTTCTTAACCCGAGGTAATATTTCTGGGTTAGCGGAGTCTGTAACCTGAAGCGTCCGTAATCTGAAGCGTCTGTAACCCGAGGTACCACTGTACATTTGAACATTGCTGCCTCTTGCACACATTCTGATTTGTTTGGGGAGAAGTGGAGGTTTATTTTGGGGGATGGTGGTGGTTGTTGTTTATTCTGCATTTTTATGCAGCCCAGAACTTCACGTGTGCCTGAGCATCCCTGACTCTGAAGCAACCCTTATGTGCACAATTATTATGCTGAGCAGAGATGTTTTGATGTTAACGGGTGGCGACAGACGCCTCTCTGAACAGTACTCTTTCATTTCCCTTCTATCTCCCAGCTACGTTTACTGGAACCCCGAGACAACTGATGAATTCCAACTTGCGGAGAGAAATACGGTTAGAGTTTTGGAGCATAACTTCTTTGGGATGATAGGTATTCAGGCATGGAAGAGGCTATAAATTCAGTGGAGTGCTACAGTTAATGGGGGGGGGGGATACTTCATTCATTCTCCTGCTCCTCCCTTTCGGTGTCTTCTTTCTTCAAATATTCTTCCTTCCTGCGAAAGTTCTGTTTTGTTTTGACCTGAGATTTCAGACGTTGCTTTCCATGACCTTCTCTTTCTTACCTTAATTCCTTCTTGTTGTTGCTGTTTTTAAATCTCAGGCCTGCTTCTGTTAAGCTGACTTGCACCTGGAAGTGCCATTCAGGTCCTGCACCAGGTCTTCCTGCGAAGGCTCAGTGCTGTTATTATTTATCATCCTTGCCGAAGGCAATCTGCAGGTCCATGTCGCACCCATTTATAGCACCGTATGTTTGAGAGCCCAGGGAGAGTTTGCTTATTATCGAGTCTTGTCCCAGAAAAGAAACCGTTGCAAACTCCGGTTTGTGAGTGCCGGTCCTTGGACGGTCACCTTCCACCAGGTCACCTTAGGCCACTACCCCAAACTCAGCCGCTTTGGGCCACATTTGAGAGCCAGTTAGAGCTTCTTAACCCCACCGGTTTAGTTGATTACCTGAGACTGAAAAACAGGGGGGTTGCTGAGCGCTTGCCAGACCAGAAGCGATGGCCGGCGGTGGTCTTCCAGACCGGTGGGGTGCCCATTTGTACAAAGTGTATTTTTGGCTCTCTTTGTGTCCAGGTACAGGCTCTGCCATCTGTTTCCTGGGGAGAATGGCCCCTGCGCTCCATCTTCTGATTTGTGCAGCCGGTCTGTTTTGGCCCCTGTGCCCCAAACCGAATCCAAGGTATGAGCTCATGCCTCTTCCACTTGACTGTCCTCTACTGTCCCTCCTGCGTCTTGCTGCGGCTTTGCGTCCAGCCTGTGGAGATGGCAAGGAGGCAGGGAGGTCAGGCAGGCAGCAGGAGGAGGCTGCCTTGAAGGCTGAGCCAGGAGAAGAAGTTTCATCGTAGGTGGGCATTGCAAGCTGCCTGCCTGCAGTCCTAGGAAGACAGGAAGTTCTCTTCTACAGGGTCAGACCAATGTGGGGACATTGGTTTCTGGGTGGGAGTTGATCCCGGTGAGGATCTGCCAAGCATCCCTTCATCTTAGCATGTTTCTCCCTTGTGTCCTGAGTTTGAGTGTCTTCAAAGCCCATGACACCTTTGGGAAAGGCTGTTCTCCAACTAGAGCGCTCACAGGCCAGTGTTTCCCAATTGATGGTGTTTGTACTACTTTTAAAAAAATTACCTTGAGAGAGCCTTTAAGCTCTTTTGTTGACCACCAGCATTACGCTTTCCATTTTTAAGTTTGGAATAGAGTAGTTGCGTTGGAAGACGATCATCAGGCCTCCGTACAACATGAACAGTCCAACAAAGTTGATGTTGAAGAATCATTGCTTCAACACGGGTGATCTTTGCTTCTTCCAGTACACTGATATTAGCTCGCCTGTCTTCCCAAGTGATGTGTAAAAATTTTCGGAGACACCGTTGATGGAATCTTTCGAGGAGTTGGAGATGGTGTTTATAAGTGGTCCATGTTTCAAAAGCATACATGTTAAAACCCTGTTTATGGAAGACAATCTTACTCGGCTATGAGTGATCGCCAAAGAAGAAGAAGAAGAAGACCTGAGAGCTTTCCCAGTGGTTTTGTCAAGGCTTCCTTCCTTCCTTCCTTCCTTCCTTCCTTCCTTCCTTCCTTCTATTTGAAGGCCCCATTTCCACAAATGCAAAAATCTGGATTAAAGCCTTTTACAACAAAGAAAGCAGGCCTTATTAGATAAACTAACCAATAAACTGAAACTGACACGGGGACAAATAGAAGAAGACGTCTTCACCCTGGTATGGTTCCCCTTTATCACATACACAGCCCAACAAGACAACGACAAAAATCTGCCGACAGCATACAAATCAATCTGGCTAACCTGATTCAAACACACACCCACACCCTGCTCACACACAAAAACAAATCTCACTTCAGCCAATCAAAGACAACTAGCCACCCCCTAGACCAACCCCCAACCTCTCTCACCACGAAGGAAATACAACAAGCGAATAGTAAGAGAACCCACAAAAGTGATGCTGAAACAAAACCCCACACATACACTAAGTAGGAGAATAGATGTTTTCCCACCCCACCCCACCCCACTCACCATTCCCCCCTCCACCCTCTTTCCCCCTTTTCTTCCCAATGTAACACTAATGTTTCACAACAAATGCAGCTGATCTGTAGAAAACACAACTTGAAAAAAGAGACAATGCACGTATTTTTGTAAACCAAGAAATCTTTAATAAAAATATTATTTTTTTAAAAAAAGCAGGAGTGCACTTCAGAACCTAGCATTGCAAAAGCAATTGCATAACAACATCAAAACAGCTCAATAGCAAACATGATAACATGCAAAAAGCAACGTTTCTGTATGTTAAATAGACCAGGATTGCATAAGCAAAATCCAGCAACTGTAGCAAAAATTGCAAGGGAGTTTGATGGTTTCCCTGTGGTCCTGGAACCCCCCCCCCCCCCCGATGATGTGCCTCCATCACTAGTCGTCACTTAGTTACTTTATTGAGGAGACGCAAAGAGTGAGCAAGAGAGCAGATCCATGCGCAGACATATGCGCTCCCACAGCCTGGGTCTCGAATTGGGAAGTGATGTGGAATTTCTGCAAAACACATTATCCGTGGGGCTGGACTGGAAAAACTGGTAAGATCCAGTTCAGGAGGAACCTTACAGCTGAACTTCAAACTTCAAAACAGCTCCATGCAAAGTACAAGAAGGGTTCTGGTACATACAGTGGGAATGGGGAGAGCAAATCCTGTTGAAATTTGCACCCAGCAGTAACCTTTGAGTTTCTATTGAACGAGAGCGATGCGCACAGACCCAGTTTTCTTTGGTTTTACTCATGTAAAAAGTTACTGGCTGGGGTTGTCCAGGCTTTCTGTAAACCTTTGCAGGACCAATGATGCAGCAAGCTATACAGTGGTACCTCGGGTTACATACGCTTCAGGTTATAGACTCCGCTAATCCAGAAATATTACCTTGGGTTAAGAACTTTGCTTCAGGATGAGAACAGAAATCGTGCAGTGGCGGGGCAGCGGCAGCAGGAGGCCCCATTAGCTAAAGTGGTGCTTCAGGTTAAGAACAGTTTCAGGTTAAGAACGGACCTCCGGAACGAATTAAGTACTTAACCCAAGGTACCACTGTACTATGAAGCTCGTCAATTTCCCACTGTATTTCCATTTAGAATGGCATCCTTAGAGAGACCATTATCAGACAGGGCATTGCGTTTCTGAAAGTAGGAAATGAATCCCATCCACTCTCGTGGCTGCAGTATTATTTTGCACGATTGCCTCGCGACTCAGACAAGGGCCCTGAAGTCCTGGACTTTGATTAAGACACTTCCTGCAGTTTTTAATCTGGGTTTGATCATTTACAAATCCAATGAAAGAGTGTGTGTGTGTGAAGAATCACCGCAAAGACCAGTCATAGCTGACTTAATATTTTGGAGTGCAGTCCTTCTCCATCCTGTCTTCTACAGAGAAACAGGTCAGGGGTTGAAAACAAGTGTATCTATTTTCTGCACAGCAATAAACTGCATTTACTGTATGTCTCGTGCCAAGGCTTTTTCTACCTCTTCAGCTGGCAGCGGAGGTTGCTTGTACTACGGTAGCTGCTAAATCAATTACCTTAAAACAAACTGGGATTTCAACCCTCTCCATCAAGGGGGACAGAGGAGTTATCCACTCTGCAAGACACTTGCTTAAACTGCAGAGTTTAAGATCACATTGACATTGCAAGGGTTCGTGCCATGGTTTGGCAGCTCTGGTGGAAATCCGCAGAATCTTGGAATTGCTCAATTGGAACGGGCTGCCCCCCAAAGTTCATCTATTCTAACCCCCTGCAATGCAGAAATTGCAGCTAAATTTAGAACCAGAATTGGATCTGTCATGAAGGAAGGTGGCATGGCTGCTTCGGCAATGGAGGGGAGGCAGTGTTATGGGTTGGACAGCAGGAGGTGAGCAGATCTCTCCAAGGGATCTTAATCCACTGAGAAGGTCTCCCGCAAAAGGAGGGAGCCAACTTGTTTTCTGCTGCTTCAAAGGTTAGGACCAATGGATTATTAAACTGGCAAGAAAGGATTCTGGCTAAACATTCAGAAGGGCTTTCTGATAGCAAGAACTATTCGACAGCAGAACAGACTCCCTTGGAAGGTGGTGGATTCTCCTGAAATGGAAGTTTATAAAGAGAGTTTGGAGGGTCATTTGGATTGGGCTAGATACCCCTTCCAACACTGTAATTCTTCACCCACTTTCTGAAGTTCAAGCTCCAGTTAGAAGGTCAAGAGGCAAGCCAGGCTGGCTTCTGGTCAGTTGGCAACCTTTGCATGGTCTCTCTCTCCACCCCACCCCCCGCGCCCTTCTGACAAACATCACAGAAAGGGGCCAACTGCCCCGGCCAAAATGGCAGATGTAATTGCACTGGGGAATTTGTTCCGATTGGCTGCCGCTGCTACCATGTGACCAGGCTATCCCATGTCCTTGCCTGCTCTCCTTGAGGAAATTAGCAGTTTCTCCTAAGTGAAAAGCTTTGGAATCTGCCCAAAATATGCTCTGATTTATTACTTAGAGAGTCTTTTCCAAGAGAAAGGCGATCACTCAGACGTTTCTCTGTCCCCATGGCTTGCAAGAAATTAGGGAGGATATTCATCACGTGGAATTTAATGAACCACAGTTAATGAAATCATCCGGAGGAAGCCTGAGTGATATTGTTTAACCAGGAAAATGTTGGCTGTCACAAGGCTGTTCTCCTGCAGCATTTTCCCTGAACTGAAGGTGTTTTTCCAGACCTCTGAGACCTGCCCATGGTCTTCCTAAATGTGTTAATGAAAGCTTTTGCCAGGCTTTGCTCTTCTTCGGTGCCAGGTGTGAATTGGTGGGAAGAGAACATCTCTCAGTTCCATCACATCTGACCTTATGAGATGCTCTGAATTCCCTGTGGAGATGACACACGGCAGAGTGATTCAGCGCAGGCTAGTGATGGCTCTGGACATGAGAACATGAGAAAAGCTATGCTAGATCAGCCAAGAATAATAGAATCCTAGAATTGGAAGGGACCCCAAGAGCCATCTAGCCCAGCCCCCTGCAATGCAGGAACCTCAACTCAAGCATCCCTGACAGGTGGCCACCCAACCTCTTCTTAACAACCTCCAAGGAAGGAGAGTCCACCACCTCCAGAGGAGACCTGTCAGACTGCTTGTACAGTGGTACCTTGGTTCTCAAACACCTTGAGAACCTCAAACACAACTTGGAACCCAAACACTGCAAACCCGGAAGTAAGTGTTCCGGTTTGTGAACTTTTTTTGGAAGCCGAACATGCTCCATTTTGAGTGTTATGCTTCCGATTTGAGTGCCGCACTTCCACTTTGAGTGTTACGCTGAGGTCTGTCTGTTTTTGCTATTTATTTTGTCTTTTTGTGGCTCTCTCTTTTTGTGACACTGTGGAACCCAGTTCAGCCACTGATTGATTAATTGTGTGACTGCAGTACATTGTTCGTTTCTTCATTTTATGGGTCAATGGTCTCATGAGAGAGTAAAATTCATTTTAAACTGCTGTTTTACGGGTTATTTTGAGAAGTCTGGGACGGATTAATCCATTTTGCATGACTTTCTATGGGAAAGCAGTGCGCCTTGGTTTTGGAACGCTTTGGTTTTGGAACGGACTTGCGGAACGGATTAAGTCTGAGAACCAAGGTACCACTGTACTGTCAGAGTCTTCCTAACGTTTAGAATCTCCTCTCTTCTAACTCGAAGCTTTGGGTCCCTCCAGAGCAGGAAGAAAACAGGCCTGCTCCATCTTTCATGTTCTGGAGCATCTCCACCCCCATCGTTTCGTTCTGCCCAGATGCTGAGGTCCAGGTCTGAGGGCCTCCTGGGGGTTCCCTCACTGTGAGAAGCCAAGTTACAGAAAACCCAGCAGAGGGCCTTCTCGGTAGTGGCACCCACCCTGTGGAACGCCCTCCCACCAGATGTCAAAGAGAAAAATAACTACCAAACTTTTAGCAGACATCTAAATGTAGCCCTGTTTAGGGAAGCTTTTAATGTTTAGTAGGTTATTGTATTTTAGTGTTTTGTTGGAAGCCACCCAGAGTGGCTGGGGAAACCCTGCCAGATGGGCGGGGTATAAATAATAATAATAAATTATTAATATATTGTTGTTGTTGTTATACCTGCCAGGGATCCCTTAGCCGTGCTCTCTACATTGCTGGGGGTGTGGCTAGATGACTTTTGGGCTCCCTCCCATCTCTATGATTTTATGAAAAAATGGCAGTGGTACGCCAAGTTCCAAGCGATGGAACTTCTCGCTGGAAAGCTTGAGAGAATTCCAGATGGCTGTGCCCGTGCCAGGCATTGCGGCCCCCTGTTTCCACAGCCCCCGCTGCTTTCTCTGCCGTTCGGCACTAAACTCAAGAGCTTTGGAGCTTTGGAGGATCAATTGCAGCATGTTCCTTCCCTCCAGGTAATACATATTGATGAAGGACATTCACGCCAGCCTTTCCGTGTCCTTTCTGGCGCAAGGCTCTGCATGCAGAAAGCTTTTCAGATAGACTGTTTAGAGAAGGGCTGTAACTCATAAGAAGCGCAATCCATCACAAAAAGGGAGCCTGTTCCTAGTGTGCGGGAAAGGATTTCATCACACGGGGCTGGGGAGGTGGATTTTCATGAGCGCTGCCTGTTGGAGCCAGCGAGTAGGGATCCTGTTATGTACTGAGTTGAATAGGATCCAAAATGCAGCAGTCTGATTGGTCCTAGAACAACAGGTATCAGAGTGCAGCAGTCTGATTGGTCCTAGAACAATAGGATCCAGAATGCAGCAGTCTGATTGGTGCTAGAACAATAGGATCCAGAATGCAGCAGTCTGATTGGCCCTAGAACAATACGATCCAAAATGCAGTAGTCTGATTGGTTCTAGAACAATAGGATCCAGAATGCAGCAGTCCACAGGAGCCACCCAATCCAGCTCCAGGTGGAAGTGAATCCGCAACCTGATTGGCCTATAGGTGAATCCCGGAATTAGCCAATCATGTGGGGCCCATTGTGTAAATAATGTATATAATGCAGACATTTTGGGGGAACTTCCATTCCTCCTCACCACTAAGAGCTGTATAAAGAGCATGAAATCCACTCTCGACTCCAAGTATATTCAGATCCCGTACCTGTTGAGTGTCGCGATCATTCGTATCAGAGCTTGGGAAGATTCTTGGCCTGCTACTCCCTTCAACCCAGGCAGCTCATGCCAGGGGTCAGGGGTGGCAGGAGGAGTGATGCGAGGTGAGAATATTCTCTGCTAGAAACTCCTCGGGTGAATATTCTCCACAAGCTGCAAATTCTAATGTAAGAACCAGTTTGACAACCCACATTTTAAAAAATCTATATTTCAGCTATATGCAATAGAGGGAAATGGCTTAGATTTATGTTACTGAAATCTGAAGTGGGGGAAAGGGAGTGTGGACAAAAAGAAGACTGAAAATAAATAATTATGTGCACTACTTTGGTATTAAAGAACCTTTTATTGAGGGTGAAAGAGGAGAGCGCAAAATATGGTCTGAAGCTCAACATCAAAAAAACGAAGATCCTGGCCACTGGTCCCATCACCTCCTGGCAAATAGAAAGGGAAGAAATGGAGGCAGTGAGAGATTTTACTTTCTTGGGCTCCATGATCACTGCAGATGGTGACAGCAGTCACGAAATTAAAAGACGCCTGCTTCTTGGGAGAAAGGCGATGGCAAACCTAGACAGCATCTTAAAAAGCAGAGACATCACCTTGCCAACAAAGGTCCGTATAGTAAAAGCTATGGTTTTCCCAGTAGTGATGTATGGAAGTGAGAGCTGGACCATAAAGAAGGCTGATCGCCAAAGAATGGATGCTTTTGAATTATGGTGCTGGAGGAGACTCTTGAGAGTCCCATGGACTGCAAGAAGATCAAACCTCTCCATTCTTAAGGATATCAGCCCTGAGTGCTCACTGGAAGGACAGATCCTGAAGCTGAGGCTCCAAGACTTTGGCCACCTCATGAGAAGAGAAGACTCCCTGGGAAAGACCCTGATGTTGGGAAAGATGGAGGGCACAAGGAGAAGGGGACGACAGAGGACAAGAGGGTTGGACAGTGTTCTTGAAGCTACCAGCATGAGTTTGACCAAACTGCGGGAGGCAGTGGAAGACAGGAGTGCTTGGCATGCTCTGGGTCCAGGGGGTCACGAAGAGGCGGACACGACTAAACAACAAACAACAACTTTGGTATTGCATTCTAGAAATGCCAGAAACCACTTTATGCAGAGTCAGATCATTTGTCCCCCCAGCTAATGTTGGCTACACTGACTGGCAGCAATCAAGAACATAATGGTCTTCTGGGACAGGGCACACTCACCCGACTGACAACTTTTGAAATAAATAAATGCTGGCTTGGATGGACTCGTGATCTGGCCCAGCACATCTATTCTCACATTGCAGTCCCTAAGCCTCCTCTTGCCCTCAAACATCAACTAAAATTTTGGAAAAATGCTTTTTTGTTTTTGATTTATAAATGATTTTTATTGGTTTCACATATAATCACATTGGGATGCAGGTGGCGCTGTGGGTTAAACGACAGAGCCTAGGACTTGCCGATCAGAAGGTCAGTGGTTCGAATCCCCACGACGGGGTGCGCTCCCATTGCTCAGTCCCTGCTCCTGCCAACCTAGCAGTTTGAAAGCACGTCAAAGTGCAAGTAGATAAATAGGTACCGCTCCAGCGGGAAGGTAAACGGCATTTCTGTGTGCTGCTCTGGTTCGCCAGAAGTGGCTTAGTCATGCTGGCCACATGTATTCCGGCTCCCTCGGCCAATAAAGCGAGAAGAGCGTCGCAACCCCAGAGTCGGTAACGACTGGACCTAATGGTCAGGGGTCCATTTACCTTATAATCACATTACGTAACATCATACCCTCTTATTGGTTTGGCTGAGCCTAACAACTTCCCTCCCTCCCGTCTGATGGTTTACAAAATTAAACTTTACATCTTTACATTTCTCTTCGTTTCCTTTCCTTGTTATATCATTACCTAAAATATTACATTATTCAACCTGAATAGGTAGCAATTTGACCTTGCAGATCTTGAGATAACCCTGGTAATGATGTTAATTGCTTACAGTTGTCTTTCAAATGTAATATAAATTTGTTACAGTCTTTTTGGAATACTTGGTCTCGCTGGTTCCTGATTGTTCCCGTCAGTTTTGTCAGTTCTGCAAAGTCCATCTATTTTGTCTGCCACTCTTCTTTGGTTGGTAACTCCTGTTGTTTCCCTCTTTGGGCTAACAAAATTATTGCCAGAAAAATTCATTCTTGTTTGCTTTGCATTTGAAAACCTCATCATAACCAAATTTTGCAGGCTTGCACCTGCATTTGAATCCAATTTGGCACTGTTCTGAAATGAGGTGGCACACTTGAACCTTTCAAAAGGTGATTTTAGCTGCTGATTCCAAAACTGATTTCTTAGAATTCTGATTTGTGTTTGTTTGTTTGGTTTGCAGAAGGTTTCTTAGAATTCCTAAGCAGATTTTGAGATTCTAGGTAGGAATAGGATGTTACTTGACTTGTACAAATATGAGGGATGGGTGGATCTGTCAATTTTAGTTTCTAATATTTCCATCCTCAAGTTCAGTTCTCTATATTTCCCCATCAAATTAATCAGTGATTTTTCTGCTGAAATGCATTTTCTTGTATGCACCTTTGCCCAGTACAGTCATACCTCGGGTTAAATATGCTTCAGGTTGAGCGTTTTAAGGTTACGCTCCGTGGCGACCTGGAAGTAACGGAACATGTTACTTCTCACGCATGTGCAGACGCTCAAAATGATGTCACATTCATGCGCGTAAGCGGCGAATCGCGACCCGCGCAGTTGCGGGTTGTGTTCTACTCAGGATGCAAATGGGGCTCTGGAACGGATCCCATTCGCATCCAGAGCTACCACTGTAATTCATATTTTTGCCAGCACTTTTCACTGATGAAGAAGCATTTCTATACACATTACTCCTGGTACATGTGCTTTGGAACACATGGCTTGGCTCGAGAACTGCATTGCTAAATTCAGCACAGTGCTAATTTGGGCGGATGGCTGCATTTAAGGTTTTGTAAATCAGGTAGCTTTGCCTTTAAATGTGAACTGGATTGAATTCCCCCCCTAGCAGGCACCATTGCTGCAACAGCTTTTGCAGGGGCGCTTCCCATTTACTTGGAAAGTTTTGCGTAGCACAAAAGCAAGGAGCAAGTAGATCCTGTTGAAAGCAGCAATTTTGTGTTTCTGAGACTGCTGCGTCAGCAATGCTCTCTGCTAAGCCAGAGAAATAAAAAATAAATGTTGTCATCCTGTCACGACCTTGAAAGGCCATGCCCTGTTATGTCGGGGAGGCTGGCTGCTTGTCAGTCAGGTCTGTTTGCTGTAGCTTGTCGTTCTGCTTGCCGGGGCTCAATGCAGGCTCCGTCCCCCTGATCTGCCTGCCGAGGTCCCGATAAACTCTGATAAAACGGCAACTGATGTTCAGAGGCACCAATCGCCCCCAGAAGAGCAATCTGGCTGCCTGGAATGCATTTTCTATTCCCCGCTCAATGGAGCCCAGATGGCTTCTGCTACAGTAATTTTCTCCATTGTCCAATTTCCGCAAATCCCCCCCCCCCCCCCCCCCCCCCCTCTCGTTCCCGCTCCTTAAAAACCAAAAGAATTCCTTAAGGGTTTGGAGGAACTTTTTCAGTATCTTTTCAATCCTGAATCCCCTCCCTTCCCGCCCCCTCCCCCCCCCTTTGTCAGCTGTTTTAGTAAATTGTTTTCTCTTTCCGTGATTTCTTCATTTTCCCCCAGCCTTCCCTCTCCCAGTTCCTTGGATTTTATTATTTTCTTATCATTATTTGTATACCACCCTTCATCCATTGATCTCAGGGCAGTTGCAGCCTAAAATTACAATATAAGGCAGGGGTAGGCAACCTAAGGTCCGTGGTCTGGATCCGGCCCAATCACCTTCTCAATCTGGCCCATGGATGGTCCAGGAGTCAGTGTGTTTTTACATGAGTAGAATGTGTGCTTTTCTTTAAAATGCATCTCTGGGTTATTTGTGGGGCATAGGAATTCATTCATTTTTTCCTTCAGAATATAGTCCGGCCCCCACAAGGTCTGAGGGACAGTGGACTGGCCCCCTGCTGAAAAAGTTTGCTGACCCCTGATATGTTGTTGTTGTTTAGTCATTTAGTCATGTCCGCCTCTTCATGACCCCCTGGACCAGAGCACGCCAGGCTCTTCCACTGCCTCCTGCAGTTTGGTCAAACTCATGCTGGTAGCTTCAAGAACACTGTTCACCCATCTGGTCCTCTGCCGTCCCCTTCTCCTTGCGCCCTCCATCTTTCCCAACATCAGGGTCTTTTCCAGGGAGTCTTCTCTTCTCATGAGGTGGCCAAAGTCTTGGAGCCTCAGCTTCAGGATCTGTCCTTCCAGTGAGCACTCAGGGCTGATTTCCTTCAGAATGGAGAGGTTTGACCTTCTTGCAGTCCAGGGGACTCTCAAGAGTCTCCGACCCCTGATATAGGGAAACACAAAATACACAAGAAAACTAAGAACAAAAACAGCCGGGCCCTGATATGACCTGTAACCCAGTGCGCAGAGTCTTGCGTGTGACTTTACCTATAATTAGAGGTGCTCTTGAACCACGTGGATGAGGCTGCAGAGGAGGAGGAGGTTTCAGGAGAGAGAAAACTGCTCAACTACATTCATGTCTTTTCCCTTGATCTCACCTTCAAACACTTGTGTTGGCCTCCCCTTCCCAAGGATGCCAAAGGCTTTGCAGACAGCATTGAACCATGTTGCGATGCACCACTTGCACTCTCCACTGGCCTTGGTGCAGGGGCTCCAGGTTGGGGGAGCCTGAGGGATCTTCAGCCCCCTGCCTGATGTGCAGGGAGGAGAGGGCTGAGCGCAGAGTGCCCATGGTGGAGCATATCCCGGCGCTGCCCAGGGTTGGCGGGATCCCAAGTTTTCTCCTCCTCCTCCAGGGGTTACTTAGATTCCTTACTTCAGCCTCTGACAACCTGACACCATCCAGATGTTTTGATCTACAACCCCAGACGAAGAGTCAGAATGAAAGGCTGTCTTAATTTCCTTAATTTCCTTAATGTCTTGTTTCCTGCTTGGCAGGGGGTTGGACTCGATGGCCCTTGTGGTCTCTTCCAACTCTATGATTCTATGATTCAATGATTCAATCACAGAACTGGAGAGACAGAAGGGACATCTGCAATGGGACATCTGCAATGCAGGAATCGCAGCTAAGCTGGGCCCTGTGGCAGAGGCCCCCAATTCCTTTCCCTTGGTGACCCACTGAGGGCTCTCAGGGGCCCAGACCAACCCACTTCCCGTGGGTTTTGAGAATGGTTGGTGATACAAATTTGTGACGTACACAGAACTATTAACTGAACGTGGTATAAAAGGAGAGCCATTGCAAGCTTCTGCGTCAACACTGTTTAGGATTCTGCTGTGGTTCTCCAGTATCCAGATATTAAGGGTAATAGTAGTTAAAAAGTGGGATAACAAAGACAGTTTTATTTCGGCAGGCCTCTGGGAACTGCCTGTTGTTGTTTTTTAAAGGAAATGGCTTTTGATAGTGCCGTGCATTTTAATCTACCGGTTATTTATTTTTAATTCCATCAGCGTCTGATTACTTTTTTAGCCACTTTCATATGTTTTTCGCTGTTTCTGTTTTATCTGCATTGTTTTAATTTGTCTGAACCGCCTTGAGTCCTAGTGTGGGGAAAATTGCAGGAGATAAGCAAATATAATAAGGATTAATAACAGCAAAGGTGCAAAATGGTTTGGTCAGGTCCTTCAGTCTGCCATTTGCAGTTTGCTTCGGAGCCTTCGGGTCAGTCGCAGGTGCTTAAAGCAAAACGAAAACAGATAATCTGTATTTGGGGTGACGGGTGGTTGCCACGGCATTTGTCTCTCGTTGCTAAGGGTCCGGTGGTTGAGTGGCAGGTTGCTGTTCAGCCTTGCCCAGGGGACAAAACTCAGTGGTGGGACTTCAGGAAGGACCACCAAAGAGGTGGCAGAAAATCCTTGGCAAATGGAAACAGGAGAGTGTATACAAGATTGGATCCAAAAGCTGACAGAATATGCAGAATTAGATGGTCTATCAGAAAAAAATAAAGAATAAATCCAAACAGGAATTTGTTTCAAAATGGGAGGTTTTCAAAGAATATTTGAAATATAAATATAGTAGTTTAAACTCGGTTGCAGCATTCGAGGAACTTCAGTAATAGTGGAAAGGCAGATATAAGAATTAAGATATATTAAAAAGAAGTTTAATAATGATAAAGTGTGTACTGGCAAGAAGTTATATGAAATCGAAATATGGAATAGATGGGAGGTTCGGTCTTTAGTGTTAAAACCGATTTATGTCTCATTTTTTGTTAAGAAAATTCAGTATCTATTGTTATTCTTGTGTGTAATTTGGTATTTTCCCTTTTTTCTTTTCTTGCTGTATCAATAAGAAAAGAAAAGAAAAAAGAAACAGAATAGTGACCCAACTTGGGATCTTGACATGGTCTCTGTCCAAGGTGCTTAGTGGTTGGTGCTGAGGGGGCTTCAACTTAATGAACCAAGGGGCAAATGGAGCCAATAGCTTTGCCACAGAATGTTTAATATATATATATATATACATATATATATATACATTGATTTATTGCATTTTCTTCCAACCTGGGATGTATGGGATGTTAGGGGAGGGGATGGTACCTCTGATACAGGACACATTGTGCTCCTTCTCAGGTAGCATATTTACCTTTGGTCCCCATCCTGCACTCAACTTTCACCTGGGGCTCCTAGAAGCTGTCAGCGGGTGACAGTGACCGTATCCCGGGAATGCCTTTGACTGGCCGACTGAGCCAGGTGAGGGGAGCCAATAGACCCCAAACCCTCAGTGAGGTAGGTATTGTTGTTGTTTAGTTGTTTAGTCGTGTCCGCCTCTTCGTGACCCCCTGGACCAGAGCACGCCAGTCCCTCCTGTCTTCCACTGCCTCCCGCCGTTTGGTCAAACTCATGCTGGTAGCTCTGAGAACACTGTCCAACCATCTCTCCTCTGTCGTACCCTTCTCCTTGTGCCCTCCATCTTTCCCAACATCAGGGTCTTTTCCAGGGAGTCTTCTCTTCTCATGAGGTGGCCAAAGTATTGGAGCCTCAGCTTCAGGATCTGTCCTTCCAGTGAGCACTCAGGGCTGATTTCCTTCAGAATGGATAGGTTTGATCTTCTTACAGTCCATGGGACTCTCAAGAGTCTCTTCCAGCACCATAATTCAAAAGCATCAAGTGAGGTAGGTACTGGCATACAACTAATCCAGAACGCGGCAGCTAGACTGGTGACTGGGAGCGGCCTCTGAGACCACATAACACCGGTCTTGAAAGACCTACATTGGCTCCCAGTACGTTTCCTGGCACAATTCAAAGTGTTGGTGCTGACCTTTCAAGCCCTAAACGGCCTCAGCCCAGTAGACCTGAAGGAGCGTCTCCACCTACATCATTCTTCCCGAACACTGAGGTCCAGCTCCGAGGGCCTTCTGGCGGTTCCCTCCCTGCGAGAAGCCAAGTTACAGGGAACCGGGCAGAGGTAGATGGGGCTCATCAGCCTGCGAAGGCGGCCCACCTAGGAGAAGGAAAACTCTGATCCTAAACTTATGCTGCCTTGCAGTATCTGAAAGGGCAGTGAGTTCCAAAGTTCATGCCGCACTAATTTCATGCACCCTGGCGATGTTTAAACAAATGTGGCTGGCCCCATCATTTCTGATCTGGTATTGAGAAGCAACTCTGGGCAGGAACAATGTCTTGGGTCATTGGGTCCTAATTAATTATGGTGTTTTAGGCATCCTCGCTGCCACCTGACCTGTCTACATCGCCAACCCTGGTTTTGCTTTTTTGCTTTGTCTTTGAACACCTTTGGAGGCAGAGGTGCGTACCGCAGTGGAGGCGCTTGACGAAGTTTGCTTCGCTCCTCTAATTGTTTTCCTTCCTTAATGATCTGGAGGCCCCAGGGGAGAGAAAGGCTCATTAGAACATCTGAAGGCACGGCAGCCAGCAGCAGCGAACTCAAGAAAGCTGCTTATTCCAGAAAGGGGGTGCAGGATGTTGAGGGGCTGGCCTGAGCCTTTGGTGGGTCAGGGAGGGGTTGCAGAAAAGAACCCCAATCTCTCTCTTCCTCTCTGCAGGTTGGTAGCCGTGTTGGCCTGCTGTAGTGGAAACAAAGTAAAAAAATTCCTTCCAGTAGCACCTTTGTTGTTGTTGTTTAGTCGTTTAGTCGTGTCCGACTCTCCGTGACCCCCTGGACCAGAGCACGCCAGGCCCTCCTGGCTTCCACTGTCTCCCGCAGTTTGGTCAAACTCATGCTGGTAGCTTCGAGAACACTGTCCCACCATCTCGTCCTCTGTCGTCCCCTTCTCCTTGGGCCCTCCATCCTTCGCAACATCAGGGTCTTTTCCAGGGAATCTTCTCTTCTCAGGAGGTGGCCAAAGGATTGGAGCCTCGGCTTCAGGATCTGTCCTTCCAGTGAGCACTCAGGGCTGATTTCCTTAAGAATGGATAGGTTTGATCTTCTTGCAGTCCATGGGACTCTCAAGGGTCTCCTCCAGCACCAGAATTCAGAAACATCCATTCTTCAGCGATCAGCCTTCTTTACGGTCCAGCTCTCACTTCCATACATCACTACTGGGAAAACCATAGTTTTACTATACGGACCTTTGTTGGCAAGGTGATGTTTCTGCTTTTTAAGATGCTGTCTAGGTTTGCCATCGCCTTTCTCCCAAGGAGCAGGCGTCTTTTAATTTTGTGGCTGCTGTCACCATCTACCGTGATCATGGAGCCCAAGAAAGTAAAATCTCTCACTGCCTCCATTTCCTCCCCTTCTATTTGCCAGGAGGTGATGGGACCAGTGGACCAGTAGCACCTTAGAGACCAGCTAAGTTTGTTCATGGTATGAGCTTTCGTGTGCATGCACACTTCTTCAGATACTTAAATCATCATCATCTATAGGCCTTTTAAATGAAATTGTTATAGGAATCATCTGCACCTATATAAAAGACATGTATATATTTTATCATCTGCCTTGGAGGCAGGATGTAAATTTCTATCAATAAATCAGTCAGATCCCTATAGCTCTTTCAACGTCTGATAACTTGCCAAAGTGCTTTGTATCTGAAGAAGTGTGCATGCACACAAAAGCTCATGCCAATAGCAAACTTAGTTGGTCTCTAAGGTGCTACTGGAAGGAATTTTTAAATTTTGTTTCCTCTCTGCAATTATTTCCAGAGAAGACTCACCAACTGGGTAAAAAAAAAAAAGGTAAAGGACCCCTGACAGTTAAGTCCAGTCGTGGACAACTCGGGTTGTGGCGCTCATCTCGCTTTATTGGCCGAGGGAGCCGGTGTACAGCTTCCGGGTCATGTAGCCAGCAGGACTAAGCCACTTCTGGCGAACCAGAGCAGCGCACGGAAACGCCGTTTACCTTCCCGCCGGAGTGGTACCTATTTATCTACTTGGCTGGTGTGCTTTCAAACTTCTAGTCTGGCAGGAGCTGGGACCGGGCAACGGGAGCTCACCCCATCAGAGGGATTCAAACCACCAACCTTCTGATCGGGAAGCCCTAGGTGCTGTGGTTTAGACCACAGCGTCACCTGCATCCCTCGCCAACTGGAAATAGCAAGCAAAAGGCTCATGAAAAGTTCTGGTAGGGGTTCTGGAATGAATGGCACATTCCAACTCATGTACACAGGTTTTCCCCACTTGAATGGCATGGAGGTTTTTCTTTTTCTTTTAAAAAATATTTTTAAATAATTTTCCATTTAAACATGTATAATCGCATCATTATTATCCACTTTACCTCTTTGGCTCTTTCGAGCCCATAGACTTCCTTCCCTCCTGCCTCTTGGCTTTCAAAGTTAACCTTTATATCACAGCATCTTATATTTTTTCCAGTTCTAATAAAACTCATCGCAAAATACCTCAAAATTTAGATAAATGTAGAAAGGTAAAAAAAAAGAAATCTTGTTACAAGTCTTCAGATAACCCTACTAGTGTTGTTAATTACTTACAATGATCCTTCAAATATTGTGTAAATTTACTCCAGTCTTTTTGGAATACTGGTTTTGGAGTTTTCCTGGTTTTCCAGTTCCGCAAAGTCCATAATTGTTATTCATGTTTTTATACTGTATTTTATGCTGCTTTTATAATTAAGTGTTTTAAAGTGTTTTAAATTTGTTGTTAGCCGCCCTGAGCCGGGTTTTTGAACCGGGAAGGGCGGAGTATAAATAAAAGTTGTTTTTTGTTTATTATTATTATCATCTTCATCTGCCCCTCTTCTGTCATTGGTACTTCTTCTTGTTTCCATTTTGGGGCTAAAAGAATTCTTTTTTTTTTTAAAAAAAATAATTTTTATTGATTTTCCAAATATAAAACGAACACAACAGAAACATAAATAAAAACATAAACAAACATGAATAAACATAAAATGGACCTCCCCGTACCACCCCTTTTCTGCATCCTTATTTCAAATTTTTCCAGCAACCCTTTAATCATAAGGGGCTAAAAGAATTCTTGCCACAGTTGTTGCATACATGAACAGTCTTTTATCTTTTCTTGGGATGTCTTTGCCTACTAAAAAGGCTTCTGGTTTTTTTTAACGAAAGTGTTTTTAAACATTTTCTTTAACTTATTATATATCATTTCCCAGTAGGCCTTTAAATGGCATGGAGGTTTTTCTCCCTTTCCACTAGAACTTGCATAGTTAACCTGTGGAATTCCCTGCAGGTGGTGATGGTCACCAAACTAGATGGTTTAAAAGAAGACTGGGCAAATTTATGGAGTAGGAGAAGGCTGTCAGTGGCTACTGGCCACGATGGCTGTGCTCTGCGCCTCCGCATTTATGCTCTCATGCTCTCCGCCTCCGGATTCTGAACCTCATCTAACCTATAACCTCTGGGTTTAGGGCGGTATATACCGTATTTTTCACTCTATAGGGCGCACTTTTTCCCCTCCAAAAATTAAGGGGAAATGTGTGTGCGTCTTATGGAGCGAATGCAGGCTCCTTGGCTTCAGCGATAGCAACGCGAAGCCTCCGAAGCGCAGAGGCTTTCGCACCGACCCCTCTCGCTCTCCAGGCTTCAGGGATAGCCGCCTGAAGCCTTTGGAGCGCAGCGGGAACTCGTGCTGCGCTCCGGAGGCTTCAGGTTCCTTTCGCTGAAGCCGGGAGAGCAAGGGGCGCTGAGCAGAGAGGGGGAATTTTTTTTTTCTTGTTCTCCCCCTCTAAAACAAGGTGCGTCCTATGGTCGGGTGCGTCCTATAGAGCGAAAAATACGGTGAATCCGATAAATGAAATACAGTAAATGGAAAAAAATGAAAGTTTGTGGAAACCACAGGAGGGGAGAGTGTTGCTGTTGCTCTCGAATCCTGCTTGCTGGTTTCCCACAGGCATCTGTAATAATAATAATAATAATAATAATAATAATAATAATAATAATAATA
>JAXCMG010000045.1:1596250-1606457 GCA_034642415.1 Podarcis siculus | reverse complement strand
GGGGGGTGCAGCATCCGGAGGTGCCATCGTGGTTTGGCTACTGGATGGTGTCTGTAATTTATCTGTGGAGAGGGTCTGGGTTTGGGTCTGGTGTGGTTGATTGGTGATGGCGTTCTGTGTGCCTCTGGATCTGGTGTCAGTTTTAGTGGGGAGGGCTAATTTCCAGATGTCTGGCAAGCGGGATGTGTCGTCACGCTTGTTCATGTTGTGAGGGTGTTTCTCTATCTCGATGGCTTCCATGATTATTCTCTTGTGGTGATGTTCCATGTTAGAGAGCAATTTGGAATCTGCAAAATTAATTTCGTGTCCTGTTTCTTTCATGTGTTGGAAAAGAGAGGAAGTTTTATCTTCTTTTTTGACGGCATTCTTGTGTTCTGCGATACGTGCATTTATTCGTCTGTTTCCTCCTCTACAGTATTTATAGGAACTCAAACACTGAGATCCTGCTCTGTTCCAGTAACAAGAAGCCGAAAGCACCAGCCTGAAGATGACGAGTGAGACCTCGTCGAAACGTCGCCTAGACACCCCAACTTTTACACGGGAAGACACCCGAGGACACCAAAACCTGCATTCCTGTACCCGTGAAAATCTACGAAAGCAAACATATGTATATATATATATACTGTACGTGATAAAAGTACAAATTCCACATTCAGTACAGCTACAGCTGCAAATAATCATAACTATACATTTTTAGCAACTTAATTGCTGTGATAAATCTCTGAAAGCAATGCACATAAAATAAGTGAAAGCAAATTGCATTCAGCAGAAAAGAACATCAAGGTAGAATGCCAGGATAAAATATAATTATAATATAGGTCTAAAAAGAAAATTACCAACAGAAAGAAAGCTCTCATGAGTCAAATTGGGAATTCAGGAATTACAGTGGTACCTCGGGTTATGGAGGTCCGTACTTAACCTGAAACTGTTCTTAACCTGAAGCACCACTTTAGCTAATGGGGCCTCCTGCTGCTGCCGCGCCGATGGAGCACGATTTCTGTTCTCAACCTGAAGCAAAGTTCTTAACCTGAAGCACTATTTCTGCGATAGCGGAGTCTGTAACCTGAAGCGTCTGTAACCCGAGGTACCACTGTATTCTTTCAACCACCTTCTCTCTTTGCACCCACCACACCCCATGGGTTGGACCAAATGACCCTTTGGGTCCCTTCCAATGCTACAATTTTTGAAAATTCTATCTCATCCCTGCATTCTCTCAGTTCTCACTTCAATAAAACACTAAATTGTTCAACAGCCGACAGTCACATGCAAGAAAGATATTCAGGTGACCGGTGAGTACTTTTGTATTTTGAGTGTGAACCTTCCCGCTTAACCTTGTGGTCGAAACCTTGAAATCTCTTTTTTCCCCTTTCCATGCAGAAACACCACCTACTGCAGCAAAGTGGCTTTCCCGCTAGAAGTCGTTGACAAAGACCCCGGTTCCTGCGTCAGCCAGGCTATCAGGCCGGAAGAAGTCCTCATGTACCTGGACTACACGAACAAGAACCTCACCTGCCCAGATGTGGAAGGGTTTTATCCAGCCGGGACCAAGCCCAAGGTCTGGTGGTATATGGTAAGCTCTGGAGCCCGGGGCTGGAGGCTTCATTTTGCAGAGGGTTTTGATTGTATGCATTTGCAAATTTATGAAGTTCTGGACAAGCGTATTGGCAAGGCAGCTGCAGCAATGGCTCGCTTCTGCAAAAGGGTCTGGGAGAATGTGACGCTAACATCCAATACCAAGATGAAGGTCTATCAGGCCTGCATGTTGAGCACACTGATTTATGGAAGTGAGTCATGGGCAACTCACAGCTTCCAGGAGTGACGCCGCAATGCCTTCCACATGGACTGTGTCACGAGGATTTTGGGAATCCGATGGCAGGTCAGGATTCCAAACAAACATTCCCAGCATGCTTGCACTTCTGTCTCAGTGACGTCTAGGTAAGGTAAAGGACCCCTGGATGGTTAAGTCCAGTCAAAGGCGACTGTGGGGTTGCGGCGCTCATCTCGCTTTCAGGCCGAGGGAGCCAGCGTTTGTCCACAGACAGCTTTCTGGGTCATGTGGCCAGCTTGACTAAACCGCTTCTTGTGCAACAGGACCGTGATGGAAACCAGAGTGCACAGAAATGCCGTCTACCTTCCTGCCAAAGCGGCACCTATTTATTTACTCGCACTGGTGTGCTTTTGAACTGCTAGGTTGGCAGGAGGTGGGACAGAGCAGCGGGAGCTCACCTCTTTGCGGGGATTTGAACCACCGACCTTCCGATCGGCAAGCCCAAAAGGCTCAGTGGTTTAGACCACAGCACCACCTGTGTCCCTACACAGCAACGTCTCGCTGACTTGGTCATGTTCACAGAATGGAAGTTGGCAAGATCCTCAAGGACGTCCTCTATGGGGAGCTGGCTCCCGGCACCAGACCTGTTGGCGGACGAAAGATGCCCACAAACATGACCTGAAGGTTGGAAGCATCAACCTGCCAGGTGGGATTTCTCTTGTAGACCATCACAGTGCATGGAGACAGACAGCTGGGTTATGCCTCCGCAGCAGTGACCAGAGGAGGAATGTCTATTGGGAGGAGCACAGAGAGAAGAAACGTCATCTGCACCAGCATAACTGGATGTCTTCTGCCCCAGCTGCAACAAAACATGTCTCTCCTATATCGGTCTCTACAGCCACAGCAGACGCTGCAATTTCCCAGCAGTTTGACTTCACTCCTTCATTGCCTCTCGAGACAGACAGACGCCAACTCACAATCACAGGCAATTGAAGCCATGCTCAAGTTACTTGTGATGTTGCTGGGCTGTTCACAGTACTGCTAAAAGCGTGTTTCAGTTTTGCTCTTCGTCAGTGGTTCCCAAACCATTTTGGGCCACTGCCCCCTTGGTTACATAAACTCATTCCCAGAGCCCTTGACCCTGTAAGAATCATAAAATTCTTATAGTGTTGGCAGGGACCACAAGAGCCATCTAGTTCAACTCCCTGCAAGGCAGGAATCCTTTAGCCCAGTGTGGGACTCGAACCCACAACCGTGAGATTGAGTCTCATGCTCTATGGATTGAGCATTTTTCAGAATAGTGGTTTTCACAACCCAGTAAGGAAGATAGTAACCCAACAAAACTCAAAGCAGTAATAATTAATGGCACATTTGTTCAAAATCCAATTAAAACTATTTCGTCTAATTGAGTGAACAAAATTGAGGGACTTGATCCTGTGATCCCAGGCGTTTACTCATAATTGGATATCGTGTGACAACTCGGAATCCTACATACAAACATGTCTGACCCAAGGAAATTGCTTTGAAAGTGATAAGAGCAGTAAAACTTCAAATGCAAAGCGAGGAATGTGTTTCGCTCCAGGCTCTCGCCTGGTCAGTTGCAGGTAAGCCATTCATGCAATTGGAAGGGGCCACAACCCCTTTGTCCCCCAGCGGTTCTGCAAGGCAAGAAGCAGGTGATGTGCTTTTCTCCCCCTGCTACTTCCATAGACCCCCCCCCACACACACTTTGTATCCTATTTTAGGGGCTCTCTAATGGCCTTTGTGGATCACGAAATACATTCCAGGTTTTGCAATCCACTCTGGAGTTTGGGAGGGGTTCCAAACTGCATGCAATTCTACAGTTCCCTTATCTATTCCAAAACGGCCCTTGTCTGTAGCTCATCGAGTAGCAAAAGTGGATTAAAGCGTGAAAAAAAAGAGGAGAAAAAATATTCTTAAATGAGAATCAGGTGCAGAAGCCACTTATGTTTCAGAATTCTGCAGGCGGAATTTTGTTAGATGCCGTTTTGAATCCCGGCGAATTGAGAGCTTTGCTCATCCTTTGCTCTGTGGGTCAGCTTCTGAGGGGAGGGCATTCTCCCCACCCCCCACCCCCGCCACATCCCTGAGACCAAATACTCTTCACACTCAGATGCCCTCTCTGTGGAAATGCAATTCATGGCTCCAGCAGCGGAGCTGGAAGACTCCTGTCCCTTTGATCAATACCCCTTTTCTTCTGGGCTAAGAAGAATCTCCTTTATTTGGCCGCAGGAGCTGGTCCATTAAAATTCAGATCCCGACCGTCAATTAGCAAAATGAAACCGAACCCTCTCTGGAAATAATTTTTTTGCAGATGGTAGATTGCTCGTCCCCACTAATAAGACTTCGTCAGAAATGGTATATTGCCACTGTCTCCCCTTGCCATGTGGAGGTGGACGTGATCTGGAAAGGGACCACAGAGGAATAATTGCTGCAAAATTGTGGATTGCCAACCTTCTGTGATCGGGAAGATGGTTCACCTGAGCTTTTCCCTTCCTCCCTTCTTGACTCCCTTCAAAGGAACCATAAAAAGAGGTATGGCACGTGAAGGAAGTGGCTTAGCTCAGCTGCCAAACTCAGAAGCCTCGGATTTTTACCGCACAGCAAATCTATTTCTGCCTCCCTGCCATTGTGCCATTTGAGAATATGTTGGGCACCTTGACAATTGACGCTTTCTCTTCTCTAGTCTCTAACGCTAGAACTCCTGGACATGCAATGAACCTCAGAAGACTCAGAGAAGATGAAATAAAATCCTTCACAGAGTGTGCAGTTAAACTGTGGAACTCCATCCTGCAAGAATGCAGTGTTGACGACCAACAAAAATGTCTTTGAAAGAGGATTTGACAAATTTGTGGATGAGTCTAAGGTTATTGAAGCCTACTGGCCCTGATGGATTTGTTCTGCCTCCACAGGTCTTCACAGTTCTCTGAATTTTGCAATGCAGTGCTCCAACCAGAAATATATTTTAAAAGGTTTTTGTTGGGGGGCGAAGGGTGTGTATGCAAAATTATATGGAAGTGAATGTTTGCCAAAATGCATTATACTATTTGCCAAGCCAAAAAAACCCCCCACATGTTTAGAGCAATGTCCACCAAAAAGCTTCAAACTTTAGTGAGGTCTTTTATTTTTTTCTAATTGCAAAAACAAATTGCAACGTGAAGATGTGAGGAACGGAATCTAAGACTGGAAGAAGAGGAATGAAAATAGATTCCTGTCCATCCCTATGTGCAGTGAAAAACCCACATGTGTGATCGCCACATCTGGTGATTCCCATCTGGAGTTGCAGATTAATTTTAGCGTGTGCCTTTTCCTGTTCTTGCTCTTTTCAAAAGGCGGAGAGAAATTCTCAGGAAATCGCAATTACAGAGTATGCAAAGAACATAGCAAGCATGAGAACATAAGAAGAGTCCTGCTGGATCAGGCCCATGGCCCATCTAGTCCCAATCTTGCTGTGTCTGAATTGTTGGTTGTTGTTTAGTCGTTTAGTCGTGTCCGACTCTTCATGACCCCCTGGACCAGAGCACGCCAGGCACTCCTGTCTTCCACTGCCTCCCGCACTTTGGTCAAACATCTGGTTGGGTAACATCAGGAAAGAATGCTGAGCTAGATGGACCATTGGCCTGATCCGTCACACTCTTCTTATATTCTTAGTTTTCGTAGTTTTGGTGGCAAAATGTTACAAATGGAGATGACAGCTTCTGAAATCATGAGTTTCCGGCTAGGGGCTGCCCGGTGTTGAGCGAGCACTGCTTCCGGGTCCTGGGTTCCAACCTTCCTCTTCTCGGAGGATGTCCATCTTGTGTGCTTAGCAGATGTGCCTTTTCTGCATGCAGTGAATATGTGTTATCCCCGTTTCCTGCAGAACTGCAAACTCATGGATAATTTCAACGAGCGATACCCCAGAGGCATCAACCTGACCTTTGGCTTCGTCCGTGAGGCGTACCAGGCCGACTACACCTGTGTCGTGAGCTACAAGGAGAACGGCCGGGATTTCAACCTCACACGGACTTTGAGGGTCAAGGTGGTAGGTAAGGAGAATCGAGGGACAAGGGGAGTCACGACATCAACTGAGCTATTATTGATGTGCATCTGGTTTTTAGCTCATAAAGCCCTGGACGACGCAGGCCCAAGCTATCACATCTCCCCATATGAACCTGCCTGGGCTCTGAGATCTTCAGGGGGAGCCCCTTCTCTCAGCCCTGCCACCCTCACAGGGATGGTTGGTGAGAACATGGTGAGAGGGCCTTCTTGGTGGTGGCTGCTCCCAGGCAACTGTGGAACTCCCTGCCTAGGGAAGTTAATAATAATAATAATGTCTGGTGTCACCATATTCTAGTCTTATGCCTTTCATTTTAAAATACATGTCAATACAGGGCTTCTTAGTAGTAGTAGTAGTAGTAATAATAATAATAATATAATTTATTTATACCCCGCCCATCTGGCTGGGTTTCTCCAGCCACTCTGGGCGGCTTCCAATGGAATATTAAAATACAATAACCTATTAAATATTAAAAGCTTCCCTAAACAGGGCTGCCTTCAGATGTCTTTTAAAAATCTGGTAGTTGTTTTTCTCTTTGACATCTGATGAGAGGGTGGGTGCCACTACCGAGAAGGCCCTCTGCCTGGTTCCCTGTATCTTGGCTTCTCGCAGCGAGGGAACCGCCAGAAGGCCCTGGCACTGGATCTCAGTTAGGCTGGTTCCCTCCTTGCTGTCCTCCCTTCTGACAGGCCTTTGGGAACTGACTCGTTTTGTCACCTACCCATCCCATAGCTAAACCTAGATTGTAAATTCCTCAGGATAGGGACCACCCCAGGTCAAGGGAAGTCATAGTCCCACTCTATTCTGCCTTGGTCAGACCACACCCGGAGTCCAATGTCCAGTTCTGGGTGCCACAATGTAAGAAGGATGTTGAGAAGCTGGAATGTGTGCAAAGGAGGGCAACCGAGATGATTAATGGTCTGGAAACCAAGCCTGATGAGGAATGGTTGAAGGAGCTGAGTCTGTTTCCCCTGGAGAAGAGGAGACACACAGGAGATATAGCTAAAGAACTCTCCCATGGAAGATGGAGCAAGCTTGTTTTCTCCTGCTCTGGAGGGGAGGCCTCGAACCCATGGCTTCAGGTTACAAGAAAGGAGAGTCCAGCTAAACATCAGGAAGAACTCTGGTGGCAAGAGCTGGTTGGCAATCGAACAAACTCCCTCAGGAAGTTGTGGACTCTCATTCACTGGAGGTTTTTAAGCAGAGCTGGGATGGCCATGTGTCAGGGACTTTTTCGTTGTGATTGCTGCATTGCAGGGGTGGTCTAGATGACACTTGGGGTCCTTTCAGCTCTATAATTCTGTGATTCTAAAGCAACGGACCCAGTGATACCACTATCTGAATAAATACAGTCACTGGCAAGAACAAGAAGAGGTGTTGTGGTTGCCCTGAGATTTCTTGTAAGAGCCACAAGAGGTTCTTACAGGGCACCTCGAAAATGGCTTTTGGAAAAACAAGACAAAAGCAGAAAGCATTGCTTAAAAAAAAGTTTCCTAAGAAAATAACTCACATTTTGAGCTGCTGGGGTGGGATTTGTGTCCTGGTGTCCTTTCCCTCTCCCTCCTCTGCTGCCCCCTGAGCTCAATAGTGCTTTGCTCTGTGCAGCTGCCTGTCACAAGGAGAGCAGGCTTGTCAAAACCGTGTCATTACAAATATCTGCTTCATCCAAGCCCTGAAGCATGACAGGATGCTTAAAAACACCTGCGCTTTGCAGAGGTTGCAATTTTTGGAGAGTGAGCTGGGCCAGGTTCGAAAACTTCCATGATAACGGAGGGAAAGCATTATGGGCTATATCTGGTGCGGCACTAACTTCTTCCACCGCTGCAGGAATTTGAGCACTTTCCTGCTGCTTCCCAGATCTGTTCTGGAGGGTTCAGGGAACCCCCAGAAGAGATTTGGGAGGGGGGTGCATGGTGGGGAGAGGAGGGGAGGTTCCCATGCGCAACTGCAAATCCTTGCGCTGACGAGATAGTTGGATACTTCATAGAATTGTAGAGTTGGAAGGAACCCGAGGGACAGCGGCGGAGCTAGCCGCTCGGGCCCCCGGAGCAGCACACATGCCGGGCACCCCGGGGGGTGATTGGCGCGGTGATCACCGCCCAAAAGGGATTTTGTCACCCCCCTCATGGATGCCACCCGGGACACCCCACCCCCACTGCCCCCCTTCCTATGCCCCTGCCAAGGGACATCTACCATATTTTTCGCTCCATAAGACACACATTTTTCCTCCTAAAAAGTAAGGGGAAATGTCTGTGCGTCTTATGGAGCGAGTGTGTGGTCCCTGTTCCTGGAGCAGCAGAGGCGTGGCATGTTGTCCGTGCAAGCGTCCTAATGGTGGCGCCTGTGCGAGCGTCCCCCACCCGTGCGAGGGGGTGGGGAGAGGTGAGGTGGGCGAAGAGGGCTTTAGAACACTCTTTAGAGTTCCCTCCGTCTGAGGGGCTCTGTGACTTGCGCGAGAGCAGCTGGGAGCCAGCGTGGAGGGTGATCTTTCTCCCTCGCGCGCTTTGTCAAATTGGGACAGGGAGCTTTTTTCTTGCTTTCCTCCTCTAAAAACTAGGTGTGTCTTATTGTCAGGTGCATCTTATGGAGCAAAATATATGCTTGTTGAACCCCCTGCAGTGCACAAAGCACAGCTGAACAATCCAACCTCTGCTCAACAACCTCTACGGAAGGAGAGTCCACCTCCTTCCAAGGGAATCCGTTCCACTGTGGAGCAATTCTTGCCCTCAGAAAGTTCATTCAGATGTTGCAGGATCCTGAGAGACATGAGCCTGCCTCAGGCAGTTCTCAGTGTTTTCTGAGTTGCTGCCTACCAGATCCATTCGTGGTGGGCTGATGCCTGAGTGTATCTCAGAGACAGCCCTGAGGCTCGAGGCTGGAGGGCCTAGCGATTATTCCCTTGGGGCACAGAATCCAGCCTTTGCTCCAAGCGACTTCTTCATGGTCTGCAGAAACTCAAGAAGTACATTGTAATTTTCCCACGAAGAAACCCATGCCAAACAAACTTTCCCCTTCGTTCCATCCCATTCTACGAATCAGGCCCCAAACACTTGAGAGGCTGCCTTCTTCCCTAGGGACCCTCTTGGGTGCTGAGATTGATGGAAGGGGCCCTCTTGGTAGCCCTCAGAGGTTTGGGGTGAAGATGACCCAGGGGAGAGGGCTTTCTCCATGGCAGCCCCAAAGCTGCGGGACTTCCTCTCCACAGTCACCTTCATTGCACAGCTTCCAGAAGATGCTGAAGACCTGACTTCTGACCATAGCTGTCAACTGTCCCTTATTTGGCGGGAAAGTCCCTTATCCCAGCGCTGTGTCCCTCTGCTGTCCCTTATTGATGATGTCCCTTAAATTTCCCGGGTTTCAAAGGAAGCAGCTCCTCTCCCTCCCTCCCTGCTGGCCAGGGAGGAGGGAGGCTCCAACTGTGTTGCTTGGCTGCGTTGCTCACCCAATAAGGAGTCTAAGAACGACTGGGGAGTGGAGCTTGCATGCCTTGTGCTGATCAAATCAGCAGCTTTGCCTGGGGACTCGCCTTTGCTCAGCGCTTCCCAGCGGAGAGGTGACGGTGGTTTTCCTTGCTGCATCCCCTTTGCCGGGTTGCTGCGCTGTGGGAACCACCGCTTGAGGCTTCGTTTGGCTGCTGGCTGGGCTTTCTGCCTTTGGCTCGGAGGGGCTCAGAAGTTGAACATACCTGAGCCTGGAAAATCCCTTATTTTGGCTGCTGATCCCTTATTTTCGAGGCTGCTGGTCCCTTATTTTCAAATATTGTTTTTTGATGCCGTAACCTTCCCTAGGCTAAAGGGCAAGTAAATAATCATGATCCTCTTCTGTCGGCAGGGCCTCCAGACAAGGCAACGGTTCCGACAATCATCTCTCCAAATAAGCAAGTCGGTTATGAACTCACACCAGGTAAGGTCTGCCAGCAGCTGCCCGTCCCCTCAGTTCGAAATCTGCCAGTTGAAATGTGTGTCTTTTGCATGTTTGAAACAAGGCGCTGACCGCGGAGAAGCTTTCAAATCACTGCTGGCTTGACTGCGCCGCTTAGGAAGCCGCCTTGGACTGAGTCAGGCATTAGAATCGTAAAATGATTCTGCAGTTGATTCCACTCTGCAGGGTGGAAGGTGAAGTGAAGGTGGAGTCACCATATTGGAGGATGAACTCCAGCCGGGTGGTGTGGTCCCATGGTGTCAAACTCCTCAATGTGGCCCTTGGCGGCCATAACATTCACTCTGTGTGATCTGCCTTGTGGCTGCAGTCAGTGATTTCATCTCAGCGGGGGCGACGGTTCCCCAGCTGTGATTTCAGCTCGTGGAAGCGAGCTGGTGCTGCATAATAATAAATAATAATAATAATAATAATAATAATAATAATAATAATAATAATAA
>JAXCMG010000045.1:1559077-1591465 GCA_034642415.1 Podarcis siculus | reverse complement strand
TCTTCTTCTTCTTCTTCTTCTTCTTCTTCTTCTTCTTCTTCTTCTTCTTCTTCTTCTTCTTCTTCTTCTTCTTCTTCTTCTAGCTTCCATTCTCTCCAGCTCCAAGAGAACAGGCACAAGTAAGAGTGAAAGTACATTACAGTGGTATCTCGGGTTAAGAACTTAATTCGTTCTGGAGGTCCGCTCTTAACCTGAAACTGTTCTTAACCTGAAGCACCACTTTAACTAATGGGGCCTCCTGCTGCCGCTGCACGATTTATGTTCTCATCCTGAAGCAAAGTTCTTAACCCGAGGTACTATTTCTGGGTTAGCAGAGTCTGTAACCTGAAGCGTCTGTAACCCGAGGTAGCACTGTATAAAGTACATACAGCGGAAGAGATAAGACTGTCTTCCGTTTCTCACACATGCATGTGATTTGCACCAATCGCAAATGCAGCGTCGGAGGAGTGAAATTGCTAACAGCCCTTTGACCTCCTCCAACAGGCTCTTCTGAGGTTCTTCCCTTAGGGATGGTGGTCCCTGTGGATATTTTCACCCCTTTCCATTGCAAGAATCTCCTGATGTTGTCAGAAAGGAGGGGGCAGAGACTGCTCTTCGCTTCTTCCGCTCCTGCCTGTGTGGAGTCTGTGTGTTATCTATGTAGAGATTAAATGGCTGAGTGAGAGCTGTAACCCTCATGCAAGCCAGTACCTCTTTAGTGTTTAGTTTGCAGTAGCTGTTAGAAATAAAAGAAGTTATGCTCCATGGTTTTCTTCCGTGTTGTTCATACTCTGCTGAGGTTGGTGCTCACAATGGACAGTTGTGGGTCCAGTGCACTTAGACCTGCTTTCCAGGAGTGGAAGGTCTCTGGAAGTGCTCCAGTCACCTAGCCCAGTCGGGGCAGAACTGAAGGAATGGGTTTCCCAAATCTAAAACTGACTGTGCAGTCAGTCTGAAACGGGCCCCCAAAATCCCCATTTTTCCTTCTTCAAAGGATCCATTAGCTAAAATCCATTAGCCTGAGCTGTGTAGCACAAACCCAGCTGAATACACAAAGACCTCTCCCTTATCAGTCCATGAAGGCTGGTAATGACGGATGGCCTTGTCAGTTCCGAGTGGAGCAAAGGATGGCACATCTGGGTCTTATCTTACATCCTGACCACACTGACGCAGACCTTGTCAGGTCTGACAAGAGACCTGGGAACGGTGCTCTTAGAGTTGGTGACCTTCTTGCCCCAAGATAAGAGTATAGGAACAGGAACAGGAAGATCCTTTTATGGTCAAGAGTACCGGAACAGGAACATCTGTTTACGGTCATGGATGTCAACTTACGTGTATAAGCTGACGTGGCTGAATTCCTGGGGAAGGGGGGAGAGGGTGCCTGGAGGATATATATACTGCATGAAATTTCTCATTTATTTGGACTTGCTGTGAACTGACCACGCAAGTGCCTTCTGCTATCCGGAGAGCAGAATAAACTCTTTCTCTGAATCAACCTCGGTGTCATTTGACTTCCTTTCTCCCTCCCAGGAGCAACACAGACCCCACCAGTCGGTAAAGTCTAATAAGGCTACAGAACCAGTTGTTGAGATCGGGTGTTGGCATTGGCTCAAAGGCTTACTGACAGTCCCTTGGCATCTCAGAGAGCTTCTGAGCTCAGACCTCTCTCCTTCTTTTCCCTTGGCCTTTCCCCAGGGAGATCCCCTCCAGCCTTGGCGAGATGACCATTGTGAAGACTCTGGTCGTGCCCAAGGTCACGGAGAAGGACCTGAAGCGAAACTACACCTGCTGGGCGCACAACCTGAAGGGGACCGTTCACCAGGAGGCCATGGTGAAGATGAAAGGTAAGGGCCTTCTCGGTGGCTGCTCCCAGACGTTGGAGCTCCCTCTCTAGAGGAGCCAGACAGGCTCCTTCCTGTTTCCCTCCTTGTTTCCTCTTCCTTCCAGCAAAGGCTCTCTTATCCCATCAGAACTGGCTTTCGACAGCACTGTGCGATTTTTATGACCTGCATTTTAATAGCTTTGGTGTGTGGTTTTTAATATATATATATATAGAGAGAGAGAGAGAGAGAGTTTAAATTTTGGGCAGTGGATGGAAAACAAAAGAAAATATCAGTGAAAGGATTATGGAGGAGATAAAAGTATAATGCAGCATAGAAGGGTAACTAAACACAACCTAACACAAACCAGTGGAAACATCCACATTCCCAGTCTTGCAGAGAACACGAGAAAAACCAGTAGCTAGCAAACTCGAAAGGCCCATCGCTGAAATCTGAAAAAGGTGTTTGCTTATTTCTAGCAAGTGAATGGGGGGGGGGGGGAAAATGGGGGTAACAGCACCATGGAAGAAGGGTGGGAAGTCATCTTTTAAATTGTGTCTTAAGTTTGATGTTCATTTTTATTAAAAAAAACACCTTGAAATTCAATAAAAATTGCTTGGCAAAAAAAAAAAAAATTCCCTTAGAGCAGTGGTGTCCAAACGTTTTTCAAAGAGGGCCGATGTGATGAAGGGCCGTGGGGGCCAACCAAAGTTCTTAGCCTTTTTTTAGGACTGAAGTTGTTGAGTGAGGTTTTGGGGGGATTTTACCCCAGGAAATGAACTGCCACATGGGCTGGATTAAATTGACCGGCGGGACGGATTAGAACCCCGAAACGGACTTTGCCTGCCTTAGAGTCTAGAAAAATGCAACCTGTGCTGCTGATAGAATTAGTACGACTCATGCAATACGTTGGCGACTAATATACACACAATAATTACCAAAATAATTATACGTTCTCTATCAATCTTCTGAGAAAAATACAAGACCTTGTGCAAAGCCACAGAGAATCCATTGAAACCAGACATTATACAGGTGAAACTCGGAAAATTAGAATATCGTGGAAAAGTTCATTTATTTCATTAATTCAACTTGAAAGGTGAAACTAATATATGAGATAGACTCATGATATGCAAAGCGAGATATGTCAAGACCAACACCAGCTGATGACATGGCTCCCCAATTCAACACAGACTGTGGAAACTTCACACTGGACTTCAAGCATCTGGCATTGTGTGCCTCCCCATTCTTCCGCCAGACTCTGGGTCCTTGGTTTCTAAATGCGGTGCAAAAGCTGCTCTCATCAGAAGAGAGATTTGGGCAGCCATGTCATCAGCTGGTGTTGGTCCACTGTGCTTCATTGAGTCCAGGGTCAACGCAGCTGTCTACCAGGAGATTTTGGAGCACTTCATGCTTCCTTCCGCAGACGAGCTTTATGGGGATGCTGCTTTCTTTTTCCAGAAGGACTTTGTCACCTGCCCAAACTGTCAAAAGTACCAATACCTGGTTCAATGCCCATGGGATTACTGTGCTTGATTGGCCAGCAAACCCGCCTGACCTGAACTCCATAGAGAATCTATGGGGTATTGCCAAGAGAAAGATGAGAGACATGAGACCAAGCAATGCAGAAGAGCTGAAGGCTGCTATTGAAGCATCCTGGTCTTCCATAACACCTCAGCAGTGCCACAGGCTGATAGCATCCATGCCAGGCCGCATTGAGGCAGTAATTGATGCAAAAGGGGCCCAAACCAAGTACTGAGTACATATGCATGCTTCTACTTCTCAGAGGTCCAATATTGCTCTATTTGCAGTCCTTGTTTTGCTGATTCCATTTAATATTCTAATTTTCTGAGACTGTTAATTTTGGGTTTTCATCAGCTGTACGCCATGATCATCGCAATTATAACAAATAAAAGCTTGACATATCTCACTTTGCATGTCATGAGTCTATCTCATATATTAATTTCACCTTTTAAGTCGAATTACTGAAATAAATGAACTTTTCCACGATATTCAAATTTTCCAAGTTTCACCTGTAAGTTCATCTTAGGTTGGATAGTTCATAAGTCTCTGTGGCTTTGCACAAGGTTTTGCATTTTTCTCAGAAGATTGATAAAGAATGTATAATTATTTTGGTAAATATTGTGTGTCTATTAGTCGCCAACGTGTTGCATGAGTCGTACTGCCTTAGAGTCTAGGCTACCTTTTAACAATGGTCTCTCCACACCCCACCCCTTTGTATTAATTTTGTCCCTTTGTTTTCTATAAGCCTCCTTGAGTCGTGGTCTTGGGAAAGGGCGGGCTAGAAGTAAATCTAATGATAATTAATGATGATGATGATGGTGAATGCCCCCCCTTTCCTCTTCCCTTGACCCCCCCCCAGTCCCTGTGCCCAGGTACACGGTGGAGCTGGTCTGCGGCTTGGGGGCCACCATTGTCCTGGTGGTCCTCCTGACCCTTGTCTACCACTTCTACTGGCTAGAAATGGTCCTCTTCTACCGGGCTCATTTTGGGACGGACGAAACCATCTTAGGTAAGGGGCGTTGCTGGAGGTGTTCGTTTGTTCTTGTTTTTTTAAAATATTTTTTTCTTACAGTTCACAATTTAAGATTCAACACATTTATCATATGTAAGAAAATACAATAAAACAAAATTCCCCCAGCCCATGACTTCCCTCAACTTCCCCTTCTGGTTCTTTAACTATTTGCTACTTCTGCTTCATTTTGGAGCATGTTCGACTTCTGAAAAAAGTTCACAAACTGGAACACTGACATCCGGGTTTGCAGTGTTTGGGTTCCAAGTTGTTTGAGTACCAAGGCGTTTGAGAACCAAGGTACCACTGTACTGTCCCACTGCTCCTGGGAAGGTTCAGGATCCTGATACGGGGGGGTGGGGGGGCTCCCACCATTCCTGCCCACATGGTCCCTGACAACTCTGAACTCAGAACTCCCGAAGTGCTTCATAGATGCAGAGTCTTATTTTTCTATGTCTTTTAATGGTTAAACGTTGCTGCTGATTATTATTATTATTATTTTGCAATGCTTATTGGACATTAAATTGTTATTTTCATTACATTGTTTTGTAGCATTGTTGCATGCCTCTTGGAGTACTTTGTGGAGCATTTCATTAATCGCGGTAATTTTCCCCCAGTGGCAGAAACGCAACTGCAACATTAAAGCCTTCGATCTGTACAGAGCCAAATAAGCACATTAAATACGTGTGTGATTAAATAAATAAATGCATTTTAAGCTCGCCTTAAGAGTCGCGGCTGAATGTGGCGGATTATGATAATGTCAGAAAGTGCAGAAAGTCTCATTGCTCCTTCGCCTTCCGCCTCTCTGCATTCTCCCCCCCCCCCCCCCCATCTCTTGCAAGAGCCAAGGGCTTTCCTCCGGGCTAGAACTTTAGAATTAAAGGCCACAGGGTTGCCTCTAGCAACCACATAGACCTAGTCAGCCTTCCCCCTTTGGTAGCCTGAAAGCCTCAGTCCCTCTTTGGAGATGTCTTCTTGCAGATCGAGAATAATAATAATAATAATAATAATAATAATAATAATAATAATAAATGGTAAGTAAGCAAGTATAGCTGCAGGGAGCAGGAATGAATGGACAGTTCTCCAAATGGAGAGGCGTAGAAAGCAGAGCCCCCCAAGGATCAGGATCGGGGCCTGTGCTTTTTAAACGGTTCATGAACAAGAGAGGCAGCGTTGTGTAGTGGTTAGAGTGTCCGACTTGGACCTGCGAGACCAGGGTTCGAATCACCAACTCACACTCCTTGGTGAAAAAATTGGGTTATAAATGCAATAAGCCAACAGACAGACAAAGAATAAGCAATCTGGAGCTAGCATTGAGCCGTGAGGCAGCCAGGTTTGCCGATGACGCTAAATTCTCCAGGGCCGTTGGAACAAAATGAGATTGAGCTCAAAAAGGAGCAACGTGGATGGCTTCAAAAGAGGACTGGGCGAATTCATGGAGGGAGGAGAGGGCAGCTGATGGCTCCTGGCCGCAATGACTCTGCTCTGCCTCTATAGCTGGAGTCAGCGATGCTTCTGAATCCCAGTTGCTGGAAACCACAGGAGGAAAGAGGGCTCTTGGGCTCAGATCCTGCTTGTGGGTTTCCTTTCAGGTACATCTGGTTGTGAGAACAGGACTGTGGACCTCCATCGTTCTGCCCGGACACTGAGGTCCAGCTCCGAGGGCCTTCTGGCGGTTCCCTCATTGTGAGAAGCAAAGTTACAGGGAATCAGGCAGAGGGCCTTCTCGGTAGTGGCTCCCGCCCTGTGGAACGCCCTCCCACCAGATGTCAAAGAGAAAAACGACTACCAGGCTTTTAGAAGACATCTGAAGGCAGCCCTGTTTAGGGAAGCTTTTAATGTTTAATAGGTTATTGTATTTTAGTGTTCTGTTGGAAGCCGCCCAGAGTGGCTGGGGAGACCCAACCAGATGGGCGGGGTATAAATAATAAATAATATATTATTATTATTATTAGGCCTGATCCAGCAACCAGGCTCTTCTGACGTCGCTGTGGAACCTGCAGTTCCAGAGGCAGTCTATCTGGATTCTGAGGTTCTTTGGGGCATTTGGCCCCTGTGGGAACAGGACGCTGCTTTAGATGGGGCTCCTTTGGCCTGTAGTAATAATAATAATAATAATAATAATAATAATAATAATAATAATAATAATAATTTATTTATATTCCGCCCATCTGGCTGAGTTTCCCCAGCCACTCTGGGCGGCTCCCAATCAAGCGTTAAATATTAAAAAACGTCCCTAAACAGGGCTGCCTTCAGATGTCTTTTAAAGATAGCTGCTTATTTCCTTGACATCTGATGGGAGGGCGTTCCACAGGGTGGGTGCCACCACCGAGAAGGCCCTTTGTCTGGTTCCCTGTAACTTAGCTTCTCGCAGGGAGGGAACTGCCAGAAGGCCCTCGGCGCTGGATCTCAGTGTCTGGGCTGAATGATGGGGGTGGAGACGCTCCTTCAGGTATACTGGACCAAGGCCCTTTAGGGCTTTAAAGGTCAGCACCAACACTTTGAATTGTGCTCGGAAACGTACTGGGAGCCAATGCAGATCTCTCAGAACCGGTGTTATGTGATCCCGGTGGCCGCTTCAGTATCCATCAGACTCTTCTTACGAGGTTCCTTTGAATGAGTTGCAGGCTGAGTGCTTTTTCAGGCTCTGTGCTGCAAGGAAGCAAGAGTGTCAAGAGGCAGAAAGCCCCCTGTTTTCCTGACTTCTCTGCCCCCCCCCCCCCCCCGGGCAGGGCCTTTGCACTCCTCCTGGCACGGGGGCAGAGGAGCCAGAAGCCAATGTACCCGCAGCTACTCCGAACTAACCAAAGCCTATTCTCCCCCCTTTTTTTTCTTCTTTTCCTCGTCTGCTCGCTTCCCTCTCCGACTGGGGCCGTCAGACGGGAAAGAGTATGACATTTATGTGTCCTACGCGAGGAACGCCGAGGAGGAAGAGTTTGTGCTGCTGACGTTGAGAGGGGTTCTGGAGAACGAGTTTGGCTACAAGCTGTGCATTTTTGACAGAGACAGCCTCCCCGGGGGAAGTGAGTATCTCTGGAGCGCTCAGAGCAGCCGAGAGCAGCAGGCTTTCTTGCTTTCGCACAAACCGCACACCCACAGACACACCGACACACACACACAGCCCTTCGGCAAAGGGAGCAAACCACCACACTTAGCAAAGGCAGCTCCGGCAGCCTTTGCGGTTAACGTTGGGTTTGAAAGCAGCTTGCCACAACTTTCTTTAAAAAGTCCCCGCTGTTATTTTTTTGTCTCCATCTTCAAGAAGGGGGGGGGGGGTATTTTGCTCCCATTCCCAGAACCTTCAGGCCCCTATCATCATCATCATCATCATTTTTTAATTCCATTCCTAGAACCTTCAGGCCCCTATCATCAACATCATTTTTTTATTTGTACACCGTCTTTCTATCTTACAATACTCAAGGCGGTTAACAAGCTGAAGAAACAAAAAAAGGAACATCTTATAACAATCTAATGCAAGGCAAAAATGTGACAGTACTTTTAAAATAGGCAACCTGCATCAAAAAGGTAACATTCAACAATCATTAGAATAGTATTAAGTAATAATAGCATAAACAGTTAAACAGAAATCAGTTACAATAAATAATTTCCAAACTATAATCAATAAAACAACGGCAAGCCACAGTACATAAGAGAACATAGTACATAAAATAATTCCTCCCCCTAGGAGGAAGACTCATGAAGAGTGGAATTGTAGGAAGGGACCCAATGGTCATCTAGTCCAACCCCCACAATGTAGGCTTCTCATCCATGACAGATGACCATCCAACCTCTGCTTAAAAACCTGCATGAAAGGAGAGTCCACTACCTTCCAAGGGAGTCAATTTTGCTGCCAAACAGCTTTTATTGTCAGAAAGTTCTTCCTGATGTTTAGTCGGAACCTCCTTTCTTCTAACTTGAAGCCATGGGTTCGAGTCCTACCTTCCAGAGCAGGAGAAAACAAGCCTGCTCCATCTTTCACGCGACAGTCCTTGAGACATTTGAAGATGGCTCTCCTATCTCCTCTCAGTCTCCTCTTTTTGAGGCTTCCTCAACCTCGGCCCTCCAGCTGTTTTGGGACTACAATTCCCATCACCCCTGACCACTGGTCCTGCTAGCTAGGGATCATGGGAGTTGTAGTCCAAAAACATCTGGAGGGCCGAGGTTGAGGAAGCCTGGGCTAAACCTACCCAGATCCTTCAACCACAAGGCCTGGTTTCCAGACCCTTGATCTTCTTGGTTGTCCTCCTCTGCACACCCTCCGGCTTGCCAATGCCCTTCTCATCAAGATCCTTTTAAGAAGGATATTGAGAAACTGAAACTGAAATGAAATATTATCCCTGGCGGCTGGGGAGCAGTTGGGACCAGAGGTTATGAAGATGGCACCCATCTTTGAAATCATCTTCTTTGCAGTCTGTCTGTCAAGTAATGGTGACCGCTCCTGAATCTGGAGAATCTGCTTGTCTCCCAAAATCCCTGACTCGACAGTCAAAGTCAGGAGGGCAGTCGCTGGCCTTTTAGAAAAAGCCGCCTTTGTTCCTTCATGGTTCCTGCCAAGGGAAATCCAAATGAAGGGCCGGAAGATCAAATTCTGCAGGGTAAATGATGAGAATGAATGCGAACCGTTGGGCCTGTTCCATGAAAGATTGCCTGTTTTATTCTGTGGTTGGCATTTTTCTGCATATGGTGTTGGTGTGTTAGCTGAAATTAGCCGAGTGGCAGAGAGGAGAGTCGGAGGATGGGAAAGGGCAGTTTGGGTGGAGGGCGGGATGGGGAGTTAGGGGCAATGGGAGACTGCTGAGCTTTCTGTACTTAGATTCATGGGATTGTAGACTTGGAAGGGACCATGAGGGTCATCTAGTCCAGCCCCCTGCAATGTAATCTCTTGCCCAACCCATCACCTTGAGATTAAGAATCTCTTGCTGTATTGACTGAGCTATCCCAGCTGCAATCATGGAAAAACAGAATTGTAGAGTTGTAAGGGACACCCAGGGACGCGGGTGGCGCTGTGGGTTAAACCACAGAGCCTAGGACTTGCCGATCATAAGGTCGGCGGTTCGAATCCCCGTGATGGGGTGAGCTCCCGTTGCTCAGTCGCTGCTCCTGCCAACCTAGCAGTTCGAAAGCACGTCAAAGTGCAAGCAGATAAATAGGTACCGCTCCGGCGGGAAGGTAAATGGCGTTTCCGTGCGCTGCTCTGGTTCGCCAGAAGTGGCTTAGTCATGCTGGCCACATGACTGTATGCCGGCTCCCTCGGCTAATAAAGCGAGATGAGTGCCACAACCCCAGTCGGCCACAACTGGACCTAATGGTCAGGGGTCCCTTTACCTTTAAGGGACACCGAAGGAACATCTAGCCCAACCCCCTGTGAGGTGGGTCATATTGCAGGTGGTGCTGCGAGGTGGAGATGAGCTTACCTTAGGCTGCCTAGTGGTTTCATGCAAGAGGCAGCATTCGAACTGGGGGCCTCCTGATTGACAGCTCAGCCTGTATGATATGCAAAGAGCTCTCTTAGGCCTGTGGTGTTCCTACCCATGTTGCTCCCCTTCTTTCAGGTGGTATTTTGTAGCATTCCTTTGTGGCTTAGGACCCTCGTATTTACGGGATCGCCCCTCCTGGTATGTCCCGCAGAGGACCTTAAGGTCCGTGAATAATCATAGGTTAGAGGTCCCGGGCCCTAAGGAAGTCAGACTATCCTCCGCCAGGGCCAGGGCCTTCTCAGTGGTGGCTCCGACCTGGTGGAATGCTCTGTCCCATGAGACCAGGGCCCTGCAGGATTCAACTTTCTTCCACAGGGCCTGTAAGATAGAGCTATTCCGCCTGGCTTTCAACTTGAACTTAGCCTGATCTTTTATTCCCCTTCCTTCCCTCCCCCTCCCCTTTTTATGAAGATTCCCCGCTCTGGGATCCCACAGCTAATTCTCCCCGGTCTCCTCGCTCGCCCAAATAGGACTAATTTAGCCAGCTAGCCCTGGTGATCATCTCATGTTTATTGGATGGATTTCCCCCCCTAAATTGATTTTTGAATTCTGAATTTATTGTTATTCACGTTTTATACTGTATTTTATGCTGTTTTTTTTGTTGCATCAATTAAGTGTTTTAAATTTGTTGTTAGCCACCCTAAGCCCGGTTTTCTGAACCAGGAAGGGCGGGGTATAAATAAAAATGGATTATTATTAATTATTATTACAGAACTGGGGCATGATCCAAACCTTAGCTTGGTGCCCTCCCTATAGCAGCCTAGCCCAGAGGATGGGGGGCTGTTCAACAGTTGTGGGGGGCAAGCTCCTATTCTTCCCAGGTCAAGGCTTGAGGGCTGGCCAGCCTGGGGCCTTCTGTCCAGTTTTGGCCAATCAAGCGGCTCTGTCCGGTTCCTTCCTCCTCCTTTCATCTTTGTCAGCACAAGGAAACCAGGAAGGGCCTGATGGACAGCCCTGTCCCATCCTGACTGAGTCCTCCCTGTGGTCCAGAGAAGCCTGTGGGGATGGCAAGGATCCTCATCACCCCACCGTGACATTGGTCCTTGCATATATTTTCAGATAAGACCTGGTCCCACTTCCCATTCCGTTTCTGGGCTCGGGTTTCCATCTACTTAAAAGCTCCCTGTGTTTTTATTCTTGTTTGGAAACCCCCTCCAGGCTTGAGATGCTCTAGAAGTGCACATATACGGCTTTTGGGCCCAGGAGCGGCGGTGGTTAAAAACAGCATCTGTTTGCCCTGCAGGTCTCCCTGCCTTGTGCATCCAGAGCCAGAGCAACTGACGTGAGCGTCCAAATTTAACTTCCTTCCTTCCTCCCTCGCTCATCCTTTTGCAGAGACCTGGCCCAATTCTGGCAGAAGGAATGCAACCTTCTCTTCTCTCTTCTGCAGCAGCAATAGCCTTTGTCGTCTGCTGCAAAAAGAGAGAGAGAGATCTATTTTAATTACACTGGCCTAAGTTTGGTGGCAGCGTCAGCAAGCTTTTTGGTTCCACAGAACCATTCATCGAGCTGTTGCTGTCGAGTTCTGTGAAACTTGAAAACTTGCATACTCTAAAACCAATTAAAGTTGGTCTTGACAGAGCATTGCCATCCTGGCTAGTAGCCATCAATAGCCTTCTCTCCTCCATGAATTTCTTGAATCCTCTTTTAAAGCCATCAAGTTGCAGGGAGTTCCACAGTTGAACTGTGCACTGCATGAAGAAGTTCTGTCTTTTATCTGTCCTGAATCTTCCGACATTCAGCTTCATATGATATCCACTAGTGCTATTGTTCTGAGAAAGGGAGAAAAACTTTCCTCTATCCGCTTCCCATCATGTCACCTCTTACTTCTCGTTCCTCAAAGCAGCAACCATTCTTCATCTGTGAATCCCCTTGAGCATTTTGGTTGCTCTTGGCTGATCCTTTCCCAACTCCACAGCATCCCGGCAGGATGAGCCTGGGGTTCCTAAAGGCCTTTGGAAAGAGCTACCTGTTGCACCCATCACTGTCCTGTGAATCATAGAATTGTAGAGTTGGAAGGGACTCCAAAGGTCATCCAGTCCAACCCCCTGCAATGCAGGAATCACAGCTAAAGCATCGCTGACGGGTGGCCAGTTCATGACCTCCGTAAAACAGAGCACAGGGGAGGCTGAGGAAAGGTGGGCGTGGGATTCAGGGAACGGAGCCCGCTGGCTTTCCTCCCGGTCTTAGTCACAGATGTCTTCTGACAGATGGAATCCGCCCCCCACGCCCTCAAGCTTTTGCTCTGCTCCTTCTGTTCCCCTGCTATTTTAGACGAGATGGGAAGGCTGCCATTCTCTGTGTCCTCCCCCCCCCCCCAACATCCTCCTCGTTGGGCTCCTACAGATCCCAGACGGCCACCCTTCTTTCCTTCCTAGCTTGGAAGAGCCTCACCTTCTTCCTCTCCTCAGTTTCAGTTACAGAGATGATGACTCCTTGGGTCTCAAGATGTACTTTTTAATTTCTGGTATTTAATGATATGCTGCCATTTGAGGCAAAGCCCGGGGAGGTGGGGAAGAAGAAGAAGAAGAAGAAGAAGAAGAGTTTGGATTTTATATCCCGCTTTATCACTACCCTAAGTGTTCTCGAATAAAAATAATAATAATAATTTATTATTTGTACCCCGCCCATCTGGCTGGGTTTCCCCAGCCACTCTGGGCGGCTTCCAACAAAGATTAAAAATGCATCAATACATCAGTCATTAAAATTTCCCCCGAACAGAACTGCCTTCAGATGTCTTCTGAATGTCAGGTAGTTGTTTATTTCCTTGACATCTGATGGGAGGGCGTTCCACAGGGTGGGTGCCACCACCAAGAAGGCCCTCTGCCTGGTTCCCTGTAGCTTTGCTTCTCACAGGGAGGGAACCGCCAGAAGGTCCTCAGCGCTGGACCTTGGTGTCCAGGCAGAACAATGGGGGTGGAGACGCTCCATCCGCCAAGATGGTCAGTCAGTGCAGAAACCCTGCGCTGGGTCGACCAAGGCTCTGACTCCGTATGAGCTTCCTTTGTTCCTATGAAGCAGCTTGCGTAATGTTAGTTTCAGTTGTACTGAAATACTTTTTAAAAATTTCATTACAGTTGCAAAGGCAACAGTCTAAAAACTCTCTGCGGCCCAACACAGCGTCTCAAACGAAATAAGCTAAAAAGGGAACTCCACAGAATCATAAATAACCCCTTTAAAGAAAACAGGCCATGCATATTAGTTTAAAAAAAGAGATGGAAGCAGAAAGGTCTTCATGGCCTTTTTGAAAGCCTTCTCTCCATGTTCCTATTTGACCAGTTTGGTCTGCAGGACTTGCACACAAGGGCCAAACCGTTTTTGCTCCGTGCCTTTGCAGAGTTGAGCTTTCAGCACAGCAACCTTCCTATTAAAGTTTGGCAGTTTTAGACACCTGCGCTTTTTTTATTTAAAAAATCTGTTTCAGCAAGCTTAACCCAGATGCAAAAACCAATTAGGTACGCCCGTTTTTAAATGTTCCTGCTTTTATTTATAGAGCGGTGATGGTTTTAATGTACGCTGCACAGGGATTATTTGATTTAAATGATTTTCTAAATTATCCTACGTAAAATAAATAACATAAAAAATAGGTGCATTCGATATCACTTGGGAGGGAGTTCCAAGACCAAGAGGCCAACACCAAAAAGGCCATGACTCTATTGCCCGCCAATCTTTTAAATCATAGTGTTGGGCTTCATACAGGGACAGGCAGTCCTTCAAACAACCTGATCACAGACTAGATCTTCAGGGATCCTCTCTGGCTATGCTCTCCAAATTGTAAGGGGTTGGACTCGATGACTTTTGTGGTCCCTCCCAAGTCAGTGATTCCCAAATTGTCCCCTCCACCACTCACTAGGGGCCGATGTGGGGAAAGTTTTCGCCCCCAGATGTTCCTGAACTACAGCTCCTAATCTCCCATGGCCACTGGCCTTGTTTGCTAGAGTAGACAAGAGTTGTAGCTCAGCAATATCCAGAGCGCCATCCCTCAGTTAAGAGCTGCAGAATCTCTTTCCCTCTCACTGATTTCCTTTTCATACTCTCAGAGAGGGTGCAGGTCAGGGCCAGATTGAGGTTTGATGAGGCCCTCAGCTCCTGAAGGTAATGGGGCCCTATATATGTCCAGCTGTCCTTTGTCAGCAACAAATTGTTGCTGTTTTTGTTGTTGTTGAATATAGCCTATATGAAGGGACGCGGGTGGCGCTGTGGGTTAAACCACAGAGCCTAGGACTTGCCGATCAGAAGGCCGGCGGTTCGAATCCCCGCGACAGGGTGAGCTCCCGTTGCTTGGTCCCTGCTCCTGCCAACCTAGCAGTTCGAAAGTACGTCAAAGTGCAAGTAGATAAATAGGTACCGCTCCGGCGGGAAGGTAAACGGCGTTTCCGTGCGCTGCTCTGGTTTGCCAGAAGCGGCTCAGTCATGCTGGCCACATGACCCAGAAGTTATACACCGGCTCCCTCGGCCAATAAAGCAAGATGAGCGCTGCAACCCCAGAGTTGGCCACGACTGGACCTAATGGTCAGGGGTCCCTTTACCTTTACCTATATGCTATATGGTAATTGATGGACCTCATAGGTACCTAAAGCCATTTGCACATGTTGCCCTGCAACCAGTCCATGCAGAATGTAGGCACCCTATATATAGAAAGGAGCAAACCAGTGATATTTGAGGGAGCAGGCGGGGCCCATTACTTACACCATGGGAGCCTACACAACACAAAACACTGTTGCTGTAGGTAGGTTTTATTTTATTTGTTTTTTATCTTATATTTTGGAAATGTGCATCCAGGTTATTTTCCCCTTTAAAAAATTTTTGGGGCCCCCAAGAGAGTGGGGCCCTAAGCTAGAGCTTGTTTAGCTTATACAATGGACGCTCGGGTTGCGAACATGATCCGTGCGGGATGCACGTTCACAACCTGCAGGATTCGCAACCCACGTCTGCGTGTCTATGCACACGTGGGTTGCCATTCAGTGCTTCTGCGCAAAGCACGATTTAGCGCTTCTGCGCATGCGCAACCGCCCAAACCCGGAAGTAACCCGTTCTGGTACTTCCGGGTTTTGGCGGTCCACAACCTGAAAAAACGCAACCTGAAGCACCTGTAACCCGAGGTATGATTGTACATAAATCTGGCACTAGTGCAGATGTACCGTTTAACTTCGTGGCCAAGTGAGGATTCAAACCCTGGTCTCTAGTCTGACACTCTAACCATTATACCCCCATTGCCTCTCTGCAGGTGCACTGTGTTTCTCCCAGACTACGCCACAACTGACAGGCGTATTTATCACTCATTCACCCGCTAGCTCATCCTTAGGCAGACTCTGCTCCTCCTTTAATTGTTCTTGAGGTTTTTTTAATCTCTCAGTTTATGTTTGTTTTCATCCTTTAATTAATCAACTGCAACTTACAGCAGGTGCGCGAAACAGATTGAGGCCTGCATTATCTTGCTTCAACTTTTGAGGGGGGGGAGACTGCGCCCCAATGCTGGGTGGCGCCAGAGCCTCCAAAAGCAAGGGCAGAGCATTGCATCTTCTGTGGAAGAGTCCTTTTGATATTTGAAGGTGGCTCTCCTATCTCCCCAGCTCCCTCAACCGTTCCTGATGCGTAGTATATACATTTATCTTTGAGTCGGCTCCATGGAATTGAATGGTACTTGCGTCTGAACAGAAATATCTAAGAGGCAGTCCCAGGCACAGCTTTCTTGGCAGCAGATCCTATTGATGGTGACGTTGGTGATAATGATGACCTATCTATCTGTGATGGGATGATGAGCTGCTTGTGCGTAAAATGCAAATCCCTCAGAGTTTGATCAGGTTTTCAAACCTCTGCCTGTGACGGAGCCCCTCCGGCATGGCTGCGTCAATCGCTAGCAGAATCCGAAAGTGGTTGCTTTCGGAATCGTTTGCAACATAAAAGCTCCTTAACGGAAACACGTCTTCTGGACTCTCGGCGTGACAGTTTCCGGCGAGGAGTGGGTGTCCCTATAGGAGGTCCTGAGACCTCCCCACTGTTTTCGCTGGAAGCGTCTCTGAGCCATCCCTCCGACTCACTTTCCCTTGGAGTTCCCGATCTCCCCCTACTGGTTCCCTCTTCAGCTGCTACGTCTCTCTCAAACTCAGTGAGCCTTTGCACCTCCTGTCCTTCCGATGGCAGTTCCCTGACATCCAGGGCCCCCTTCACCCCCTCCTGTCTCCTCCCCTACGGGCGGTGAGGAGGTAAAACCCCTGAAAGAACCTTCCTCATTGTCCGAAGTTTCGAACACTTCCCTCCACTTGTTGCTGTCCCTGGTCTCTCGGTACTCCTCGTCATCGGAGTCCATTCCCTCTTCCAACTCCGACTCCGCGAATCCTTCCAGTTCCTCTTCCTCGTCGGTGGTGCCGAAATACTCCCTCCTAAACCTTGCTACCGGCTGTGGTTTCCTCGGGAATCTTTGGTGGAACGTTTCTGTTAAAACCTTGTCATTGACCTCCCCTGCAGTCACCCAGGTGTTTTCAGACTCCGGGTATATACAGTGCCCCTTTGTAATACAATGCCCCATTTCTTTCCTCAAAACCTCCGGGGCTCTCGCCCTCCCCCCTGAGACCTCTGAGCTTATCCTGGGCATATTCATCATTTTCCGTTTCCTCTACCAGTTCTCGTTGCCCCACCAGCGCCGCCCCACACACCCAGCGGTCCTCAGGGATGACATGTCTCTCTTCGATTGCCCCCTCCCCCTCCAAATACTCTGGTTTGCGTGAGAGAGCGTCCGCCCTGACGTTTTCTGGGCCTGGCACATAACAAATTTCAAAGTGGAATTTGGAGAATTCCTGTGCCCATCTCACTTGTCATTGGTTGAGCACTCGAGCTGTTCTCCAATACTCTAAATTCTTGTGGTCGGTGCACACTTGCACCTTGTGTTGTGCCCCAATTAATAAATGTCTCCACCTCCGGAACGCTTCGTGAATGGCGAGTAGTTCCCTGTCATACACCGTGTAGTTCCTCTCGGATTTATTCAGCTTCCTCGAGAAGAAGGCACACGGTCTCCACTCCGACGTATTCCTCCCCGGTTGAAGAAGTACCGCCCCGATAGCCCGGTCGGACGCATCGGTTTCCACTCTCATGGGTTTTCGTAAGTCCACATGCAGCAGTTGTTCTTCCGAGGCGAAAGCCCTTTTCAGTTCTTCAAATGCTTGCTCCGCCTCCGCCGTCCAAACAAATTTCTTCTTGCTGCTGAGGCAGTCGGTGATGGGCGCCGTCAAGTGGGCAAAGTTCTTGATGAACTTCCGATAAAAGTTCCCAAACCCCAGGAATCTTTGCACATCCTTCTTGGTCTTCGGTGTCTTCCATTCCAGTACCGCTTGGACCTTGCCTGGATCCATGGCCAATCCCTTGTCTGACAAGCGGTACCCCAGGAATTCCACCTCCTTGGTATGAAACTGGCACTTCTCCAGTTTCACCCACAGCTGGTTGGCTTGCAGCCTGCCCAACACTTCTCGAACGTCCCTCACATGCTGCTCCTCATCCTCCGAATACACCAACACGTCGTCTAAAAAGGCCACACAATTCTTGTAGAGCAAAGGTCCCAGAACGTGGTTCATAAAAGCTTGAAAGCACGCCGAGCCTGCTTGTAGACCGAAGGGCATAACGAGGTATTCAAAGGCTCCCAAAGGGGTGAACATGGTGGTCTTCCATTCATCCCCCTTCCTTATGCGTATCAGGTTGTACGCCCCCCGCAGGTCCAGTTTTGTAAAAATCTTCCCCTTCCTCACCCTGGTCAAAATGTCATCAATTCGGGGCATAGGAAAAGCCAGGGGTTCCGACACTGCATTCAGGGCCCTAAAGTCCACTACAAGTCTCGACTTATCTGTGTTTTTTTTGTCCACAAAAAACACTGGGCTGCCCCCCACCGCTCGGGACTCTCTGATGAAACCTCGCTTCAGGTTTTTGTCAATGAACTCCCTCAACTCCTGCATCTCCCTGTCTGACATGGCGTACAGCTTGCCCACTGGGAGTTGGGCCCCAGGGAGTAGGTTGATTTGACAGTCAAAGGGTCTATGCGGCGGCAGTTTGTCTGCTTCCCTTTCGCTGAATACGTTGCTCAGATCTGCGTATTGCGGGGGCACCTTCCCTTTATCCACTACTTCCATCCCGGCTAGGGTGACTCTGGCTCCTCCCGGAACCTTCCCCTGCTTGCAGTGTTCTAGGCAATGCGCTGACCCAAAGGAGACCACCCTCTGATGCCAGCCCACTAGCAGATCGTGTAGCGCCAGCCAGCTCATCCCCAAAATGATGGGAGCTCCTCCCAAGGTGGCCACATTAAACGCTATCCGTTCGGTGTGCCTTGCCACCCTCATTATCATCGGGACAGTCTGTTGGCTAACTTCTCCTCCCAACAGCTCTCTGCCGTCAATCGTGGTCACCTGCAAGGGGTTACTTAAAGGGATGGTCTGTATCTGGTGCTCAGCTGCAAACTCCTTACTCATGAAATTACAGGAGCTGCCTGAATCCAAAAGCGCCTTGATCTGTAGTGGGTGTCCATTTGGCAGTTCTAGCAACACCTCTATCACTAAAGCAGGTCTGGGAGGTTCTGGCGTGGGCACTTTCACTGCTCTTTGGCCTGGCTGCTGTGCCCCGACGGTGGCAGCCAGGCATTGGCTTTTACTTGCTCCTTGCTTTCCTCCTCCTTTTCCCCAACAGCTCCTGCCATCCCTTGCCATTCCTTTCTTTGTGGGCAGACTCTGGCAAAGTGCCCTGGCTGTTGGCAGAGATAACATTTCTTGGCGCTCTTTCCCTCCTTCTTCCGCCCTTCACTTGGATTTGAAACTGCGCGCGCCCGCGCTGTTCCAACTTCCATCGGCTCTGCCGGCGGGAAAGGTGGCTCTGGAATGTCTGGAATGCGGAGCTCCCTCCAACGTTCTCCTTTCCCTTCCCGCCTTTCCAAAGCCCTCGCCTCCTGGCGCGCTCCTATGGCCAGCGCGGATTTAGTCAGCTGGTCCATAGATTCCGCCCTGGGCCCCCGGGAAAGTTCATCTTTAACGGCCGAAGAAAGCCCCTCTTCAAAAAGCATCTGGATGGGTTCCGCCGATAGGTCCCACCCCAATTTATGAATCAACATAGTAACTCAGTCCAGTACTCACGGACAGATCGGCTTCCCTGTTTGCAAGCCATTAACTGCCTTCGCACCACCCCCTGCTCAATGTCGCTGGAAAACATCAGGTCCATGGCACGAAAAAACTTCCTCGTGTCCTTTAGGATCTCATTATTCACTGCCATCAGGGGTCTAACCCAGTCCTTCGCCCCCGATTCGAGATGGCCAATTACAAAAGCCACTCGCGATTCCTCGTCGGGGAAGTCATCAAACTGCAGATTGAGAGCGTATTGCATCTCTGTTCTAAAGGCATGATAGTTCCTGGGATCCCCCCCGAATTTCTGCACCAATCCTGGCACCTTTCTGGCGAGCGGGGTGGTTTTCTCCTTTCCCTTTTCTGCATCCTGAGCCCTCCTCTCCTCAAGCCTCGCCGTTTGCATGGCAAGCTGGATTTCCAACGCCCTGTACCTTTCTTCCAGGCTTGGACCCCCTCCAGCTCCTCCTGCTCCTCCGGTTCCGGCTGGGTCGCTCATGATGCCTCTCCCTGCACAAGCTGGCTTTCAGTGACTTTCGGATTGCTGTGATGGGATGATGAGCTGCTTGTGCGTAAAATGCAAATCCCTCAGAGTTTGATCAGGTTTTCAAACCTCTGCCTGTGACGGAGCCCCTCCGGCATGGCTGCGTCAATCGCTAGCAGAATCCGAAAGTGGTTGCTTTCGGAATCGTTTCCAACATAAAAGCTCCTTAACGGAAACACGTCTTCTGGACTCTCGGCGTGACAGTTTCCGGCGAGGAGTGGGTGTCCCTATAGGAGGTCCTGAGACCTCTCCACTGTTTTCGCTGGAACCGTCTCTGAGCCCTCCCTCCGACTCACTTTCCCTTGGAGTTCCCGATCTCCCCCTACTGGTTCCCTCTTCAGCTGCTACGTCTCTCTCAAACTCAGTGAGCCTTTGCACCTCCTGTCCTTCCGATGGCAGTTCCCTGACACTATCTATCTATCTATCTATCTATCTATCTATCTATCTATCTATCATCTATCTATCTATCATCTATCTTCTTCTTCTTCTTTGGCAATCCCTCATAGCTGAGTAAGATTGTCTTCCATGAACATGGTTTTAACAATGAGTCTGTAAGTGACTGTGGAGGCCAATTCTGGATCCACATGTCCTTCCACAGTGGAGACATAGGCAGGAGTTGATCATGGTGAGGGTTTGCCAAGTGTGCCTTCCTCTTAACGCATTTCTTAAGTTTGGAGTAGAGTAGTTGCTTTTGTCTTCCATAAACAAGATTTTAGAAGTGAGTCTGTAAGTGACTGTGGAGGCCAATTCTGGATCCACACGTCCTTCCACAGTGGGGACATTGGTTTCTGGGTGAGAGTTGATCACAGTGTGGATTTGCCAAGCGTGCCTTCCTCTTAGAAGGTTTCTCCCTTGCGTCCTGAGTTCGAGTGTCTTCAAAGCCCAGGACACCTTTGGTAAAGGCTGTTCTCCAATTGGAGCGCTCGCAGGCCAGCGTTTCCCAGTTGTCAGTGTTTATACTACATTTTTTTTAAAGATTTGCCTTTAAACCTCTTTTGTTGACCACCAGCATTACGCTTTCCATTTTTAAGTTCGGAATAGAGTAGTTGCTTTGGAAGACGATCATCAGGCATCCGCACAACATGACCAGTCCAACGAAGTTGATGTTGAAGAATCATTGCTTCAACACTGGTGATCTTTGCTTCTTCCAGTACTCTGGTATTAGTCTGCCTGTCTTCCCAAGTGATGTGCAAATTTTTTTGGAGACCCCGTTGATGGAGTCTTTTGAGGAGTTGGAGATGGTGTTTAGAAGTGGTCCATGTTTCACAAGCATAATTTATTATTTATTCCCTGCCCATCTGGCTGGGTTTCCTCAGCCTCTCTGGGCGGCTTCCAACAAAATACAATAAAATATACGCGAGGATGACATGCAAAGGACTGGACTGCAAATATATTGGCATTTTGAGTTCCTTGGTGTTTTGCAGCCTTGCAAGCAGCATCTTGTGCCCCTCCTCCTCCTCCTCCTGACCCCTTTCCTAGTGTCTTTGCAGGAGGGTCCTGTGGCCCTTGAGCCTCTTCTCTCCTGCTGAGCGCAGCTGGGTGGCAAAGTTGTTTTTCCTGCTTGTGTTTTGTCCTCCTCTCTTATTTCAAAGCAGCCAAACTCTGCCTTTTCACTTTGAAGCCTAAGTGGATCTGATTCTTAAGGGAGCCTGGCAACGCATGAAATTGCTGTCAGCTCATCTCTGGCTTCTTAGAGAGCACCCTGCGCTCTTTGTCTCTCTTGTAGGTAGAGGATTACGCCATCCTCTTGGGGAACTGGCAGGAAGGGAATTATCCCAGGACTCCTTTGGAGTCACAGCAGCAAGGAAAGCTAATGCTATTCTAGGCTGCGTCCACAGAAGTCTAGGGTCCAGATCAAGGGAAGTCATAGTCCCACTCTATTCTGCCTTGGTCAGGCCACACCTGGAATACTGTGTCCAATTCTGGGCACCGCAATTTAAGAAGGATGTTGAAAAGCTGGAACGTGTACAACCAAGGAGGGCGACCAAGATGATCAAGGGTCTGGAAACTAAGCCTTATGAGGAGTGGTTGAAGGAGCTGGGCATGTTTAGCCTGGAGAAGAAACAACTGAGAGGAGATAGGAGAGCCATATTCAAATATATCAAGGGCTGCCACATGGAAGAGGCAACCAGCTTGTTTTCTCTTGCTCCGGAGGGTAGGACTTGAACCCATGGCTTCAAGTTACAAGAAAGGAGATTCTGACTCAACATCAGGATGAACTATCTGACAGTAAGAGCAGTTTAGCAGTGGAACAGACTCCTTTGGGAGGTGGTGGACTCTCCTTCCTTGGAGGTTTTTAAGCAGAGGTTGGATGGTTTGAAAAACAAAAGGTTCTGACCTCCTTTTTACTCCTTTGCCTAGTCCTCAGACCTTTGTTGTTGTTGTTGTTTAGTCGTGTCCGCCTCTTCGTGCCCCCCTGGACCAGAGCACGCCAGGCACTCCTGTCTTCCACTGCCTCCCGCAGTTTGGTGAAACTCATGCTGATAGCTTCAAGAACACTGTCCAACCATCTCGTCCTCTGTTGTCCCCTTCTCCTTGGTTGGCACAAAAGAGTCTCTGAGAAAGAATATTCTTGCAGAGTATTGTTGCTTTTATTCTTTAAAAGTCTTCTTCTCCAACCATGAGTGACAGCTTTTACACACACCAAATGCTACCAGCTTTCTGTCATCCAACCAACCCACACCACCAAACACTAACTTTGACCACTCTGTATATACAGGTACAATTTGGTGAAAGGTTGCATGAGTCATTGTAGGCCACTGACTTAGTTCTTTTAGCATTAAAGAAACAGCGGCCAATTTTTAGCCATGACAGGTCATCTGTCATGGGTGCTTCAGTTGAGATTCCTGCATCGCAGGGCATTGGACTAGATGACCATTGGTGTCCCTCCCAAGGCTATAATTTTATGAGTCTATGAATTAAGCGTTTGCCCCTATCCTGGCATTCCCTTGGGGTAGGACAACCCCAAAGGACACCCACTCAGCAGTATGGATGTGGGCAAGAATGGCAGGGAAGGGCATTCCTCCCCCCCCAAAAAAACCCCCAATAAAAATACATAGATAACTGAGGCTCCCCCCCCAAAAAAAAACCCCTGAAAAATTCTGGCTAAGCCCTTGCCCAGCAACACCAGGTTTGGGATCTCTTCCAGTTAGCCATGACCCCCCCCCCCGCCTTAGAGCTGCAGTGGGATCCCCCTCCTTTCTCTGCTGTCTAGAAGTGACACTTTCACACCGACTTTGCATTCATTATCTAAAAGCAGCTGCAGAATTTTACGCCTGCAAAGGGATAAGTCCTGCCACCGGCTTGCTTGCATTTGACACTTTGTAGGGCATCTGCCCCCCCCATGCTAGCGCTTTCTTGCAGGGCTCTGGTATGAGTGCACAGCGTTTCCCAGCTCCCGGGCAGGATGTAGCCCCCCACTCCCATTTTGATAGGGGAAGCTGATCCACAGGCACGCTCCCTTTGTCTGTGTCCTCTCCATCCTCTGAATTGACTAGGGCAATTGTTGTTTACCTTTCTCAACCTGTGGGTCCCCAGATGTTGTTGAACTACAACTCCCATCACCCCTAGCTAGCAAGGCCAGAGCTCAGGGATGATGGGAGTTGTAGTCCAACAACATTTGGGGACCCACGGGTTGAGAACCACTGGACTAGGGCAATCCGTGTGCGGGTCAGCACAAGATCTCTGTCAGATTCATCCCCCGGTCCTGGCTGATAGGGGTGGGGGGCTTTTTCGGTGAGAGCAATGGTGCTGTGTCCCAAATGAGATTCAGGAAGAGACTACCAGGGAGGAACCCCCAAAATGCATCCTCCCCTCTATGTAATCATGCCAATGGAAGAAACATCCTTAGGGAAATATAAAAGCTTTGTTTTAATTGTGATGCAAGGTGCATGTCAGGCAGATGAGAATTGGGTCTAATTATGGCTACTCTTTTTATGGCTACAGTTGGAGGCAGAAATGCTTCTGAATCCCAGTTGCTGGAAACCAGTCTTGTGTTCGAATCCTGATTGCTGGTTTCCCTTTGGTGCATCTGGTCAGTCCCTGTGAGAACAGGATGCTGGACTAGATGCCCACCCCACCCCCCACTTTGGCCTGATCCAGAAGGCGCTTCCGTTCTCGTGTTCATTTATTTTTATTTTTTATTTCATAAAATTTATACTCTGCTTGATTGCGGGGGACAAGGGGGCACCCCCAAAGCAGTTTACGGAAAGATAAAACCATAACATCAGGAAACAAATTGCAATGCACTGAAACGTACACAAACTTAAAATACAAACTTAGCTGGTCTCTAAGGTGCTGCTGGAATGATTTTTATTATTATTATTATTTTAAAATACAAAATTAGATTAAAATTCGCGCCAGCATTTTCTGTGCGTCTGGGCGGGCGCCGAAAGGAATGCAGTGAAGCTGCCTGCTTGGTATCATGAGGCAGGGAGTTCCAAAGTGTAGGTGCTGCCACACTCGCTTCATGCTTAAGCATACGTGGCTGGCCCCACTGCGTCTGCAGTGAATCCTGGAAACTTTAAAATTAGCAGCAGAAAAGAAGAAACTGCATTGCAGGTGGCCAAAGACAGCTGGTCTGACAGCCAGGGAAATGACAACTGTGTTCTCAGTTCTGTGCAGGGTGGAATCTCCTTGCCTCCGCAGTCGGAGGCAGCGATGCTCCTGAATGACAGTCACTGGGAACCACAGGAGGCGAGAGTTGCTCATGTGCTCGGATCCTGCCTGCTAGTTTCCAACAGGCAGCTGGTCGGCCACCGTGAGGACCGGCTGCTGGGCCAATAAAGGGAGAGTGGGAGGCAAGGAAATGCTGAGCCAGTGATGCCTTGCCTCTGTTTCCCCACCTTTTCATATTCTCTGCTATTTCATTAAAAAAGAAAGAAATCAAAGTGACAAATAATAATAATAATAATAATAATAATAATAATAATAATAATAATAATAATATTTTATTATTTATACCCCACCCTCAGGGTATAAATATACCCCGGCTCAGGGAGGATAACACCAGTAAAATTACAATAAAAACATAATAGGGGGGCAATTTAAAATACAAGTTAAAAATGCAATTTAAAATGCAGCCTCATTTTAATAGTAGCCCATAGATCAAAACCATAAAGGGAAGGAAACATAAGGGTCAGACTGAGTCCAAACCAAAGGCCAGGTGGAACAGTTCTGTCTTGCAGGGCCTGGGGAAAGATGTCAAGTCCCGCAGGGCCCTAGTCTCTTGGGACAGAGCGTTCCACCAAGTCGGGGCCAGTACTGAAAAGGCCCTGGCCTAGTTGAGACCAATCTAACCTCCTTGAGGCTTGGGACCTCCAAATGATGTTATTTGTGGACAGTAAGGTCCTCCGTGGGACATACCAGGAGAGGCGGTCCCGTAGGTACGAGGGTCCTAGGCCACATAGGGCTTTAAAGGTCAAAACCAGCACCTTAAACCTGACCTTGTACTCCACCGGGAGCCAGTGCAGCTGGTATAGCACCGGGTGAATGTGACCCCTTGGCAAGGACACCGTAAGGAGTCTGGCTGTGGCATTCTGCACCCACTGGAGTTTCTGGGTCAGTCTCAAGAGCAGCCCTACGTAGAGCGAGTTACAATAATCAAGCCTGGTGGTGACCGTCGCATGGATCACAGTGGCCAGATCAGGGTGAGAAAGGAAAGCGTAAAGTAAAGGTAAAGGACCTGACCGTTAGGTCCAGTCGTGACTGACTCTGGGGTTGCTGCACTCATCTCACTTTACTGGCCGAGGGAGCTGGTGTACAGCTTCCGGGTCGCGTGACCAGCAGGACTAAGCCGCTTCTGGCAAACCAGAGCAGCGCACGGAAACACCATTTACCTTTCTGCCAGAGCGGTATCTATTTATCTAATTGCCCTTTGACGTGCTTTTGAACTGCTAGGTTGGCAGGAGCAGGGACTGAACAACGGGAGCTCACCCCGTCACAGGGATTCAAACCGCCAACCTTCTGATCAGCAAGTTCTAGACTCTGTGGTTTAACGCACAGCGCCACCCGCGTCCCAAAGGAAAGGGGCCAACTGCTTAATACGGCGGAGATGGAAAAATGCCACATAAAGCAATACAGTCCAAACATATATTTAAACAGTTGAAAGCAGGCATCAACAAACCATTTTGGAAGCGATTGCCTGAATGTGGAAAAATCCGCAGGTACCTGAAAGTTAAAACAGAAGGTGTTTGCTGTGTGACAGTAATAGTACCTCCAGTTTGGGGGCAGTTTGTCTCTTGGTACCTGTTGCTGGAGATCAAGAGCAATAGAGGGCTGTTCCCTTCATGTCCTCTGCTAGATCGGTCTTGGGTCTGATCCTGCAGCCTCTCCCTGTTCTTTTTTGGATGTTCTCCACTGTGCGTTACCCAGGAGACACCCGCATGTCAGCACGTAACAGAGCTCAGCGTTCTATCTTCTCCCTCGCAGACTGGAGTTTGCAAGTAAGCTCCTTAGGGATCAGCGACTGGGGGCAGGAAAGCTTCAGTCAGGTTCCTATGCACCCTTTTCCCACTTCGAAATTGGCGGGGGGGGGCAGGTCTCAAACTTAGCCTCCCCCAGATCTCCTCCAGGCAACTTAAATTTCACATTAGGGATTTGTGCAAATAAGGGGGAAGTTTTTGGCATTGCATAATTTGCTCCCCAATCCAGATGTTTCTTAGCCCAGCTGGATTTCTTAGCCCAGCTACTGGGGGGAAGGAAGGAAGTTTATGGACATTGAAAGAATTCATTCATCCCCTCGTTCATTTTTAGCAGTTATTAGTCATCTTTTCCGAGTCCCAAAAGCCACAAGAATGAGGAAGTCCCATAGCTCAGTGGGGCAGAGGGCCACCTTTGCACGCAGAAGGTCCCAAGTTTAACCCATGGAAACATCTCCAGGTAGGGCTGGGAAAGATTTGTAGAATCAAAGAGTGGGAAGGGATCCCTGGAGGTCATTTAGCTCAACCCCGCGCAGAGCTAAAGTCCAATCAGAGCTAAAGAATCCCTGAGAGGTGAGCATCCAAGCTCTGCTTGAAAATCTCCAGGGAAGGATCACCCCCCACCCTGCCTATAATTCTGGAGAGATGCTTCCAATCAGTGCAGACAATCTTGGGCTGGACAGATCAGCTTCATCTGCTCCTCAGAATGATCTTAGAGCAGGGGTCAGCAAACTTTTTCAGCAGGGGGCCGGTCCACCGTCCCTCAGACCTTGTGGGGGGCCAGGCTATATTTTGAAGGGGGAAAAAATAAACAAATTGCTATGCCCCACAAATAACCCAGATATGCATTTTAAAGAAAAGGGCACATTCTACTCATGATTCCTGGACCGTCCGCGGGCCAAATTTAGAAGGCGATTGGGTCGGATCCGGGCCCCAGGCCTTAAGTTTGCCTACCCATGTCTTAGAGCATAGCTAGCATTCATACTTTGCTTTGCCTCCGTCTGTGCAATGCATCGCCTCCCTCATCTCGGTTTATTTCGGATCCTGGTGCATAATCAATTGCACGCCATCTAATTGGAGAGGAAACTTTTTTTTTTACGGGGAGAAGGGATTTAATTAAACGTGAAATGCCTATCTTCGGAGAACGCCTGTAAATTATGGATGCGCCTTTGTGCGTAATATTAATTGATACGACAGTCGCCACGGCACTTTTCCGTCAGAGGGAAAGAAAAATAGGAACAAGCTGAAATTACGTATATGGGTTACGCAGTAGGTGACATCAGATGTGGGGCTTTCAAAGCGCAATGCTTTGCTGGTCTTCGGAGCTAGCAGAGCACTGTGCTTTTGTCCCCCCACTTTGATTTCAAACTGCACAGGCTAAAACAGGTTGCCTGCCTGCTTTGTGGTGCCAGATGATTGACAGGTGCAGAGCTCCATCCGCCTGTCAAACTTGGCCAATGCTGGGGGTGGGAGGACCATTAGCTGGACCCAGATCTCCACCTCTGGTATAGCTATTGTGTGGGGAAAGAATGATCGTAGATGATAGCTTAAGAATTGGAGAGCTGGAAGGGACCCCATGTGGTCATCTAGCCCAACCCCCCCAAGCCCGCATTGCAGGAATCATAGAAAAAGGGCCCCTGACAGAGGGCCATCCGACCTCCAAGGAAGGAGAGTCAACCACCTTCTGAGGAAGTCCATTCAACCAGCTCTTACTGTCAGAAGGTTATTCCTGCAAGAAACTCCTTTCTTATAACTTGAATCCATTGGTTTGGATCCTTGCTCCCTCTTCCATGGGGCAGGTATTTGAAGGTGGCTGTCATATCAACCTTCCAGTCTTCTCTTCTCCAGGCTAAACCTACCCAGCTCCCTCACCCATTCCTCACAAGGCTTGGTTTCCAGACCCCTGAACATCTCTGCACATTTTCCAGCTTGTCGGTTTCCTCCTTAGATGGTGGCGCCCAGAACGGGACACGGGACAGAAAAATGATTTCTGTGGGGGACCTCAGGCCGCACATACCCCTGAATGTCCTCTGTGGTCCCCACTGCATCCCTTCCAGCCCTCCATGGGCATTGCTGGTAGATTCCTGCATGCCAACCTGAGCCCAACTGAATTTGGGTGTGTGTGTGTGTGTGTGCATCCTTTGATCCAAAGGAGGTTTTGCATCTGAGGCCAACAGTTAATCTTCACCGCTAGTTCCCTGAAGCTTCAGCTAGAGGCGTGTCTGGTGGATGGCGAGGAACTGTTGACAGTCTAAAATAGAAAGGAACGCAGAAAATTGAGGGCCATAAATGTTTAAAAGCCTCCGCAGAGCACAAAGACAGCAGGATCAAAAAGGACAAAGTTGAAATGACTTAAGTTTAAAAGCACCAAAATGAGACACTGAGGTGCCCCAGTGACTGGGAGGTCCTTGTCTCTTACGAGATGGTTAAGGAGTTCTGGTACCTGTCTCATTGGGAAGGGAATAGGGGGTATAATCATAGAATATTACCATGGAATTGTAGTGCTGGAAGGTACCACGAGGGTCATCTAGTCCAACCCCCTGTAAGGCAGGAATCTTTTGGCCCAACGTGGGGCTCAGACCCACGAACCTGGAAGAGCCTTGTGCTCTACCAGTTGAGCTATCCCAGAAGTGACAGAGAATAGTAGGATTGGCCCAGTGTCAGGCCCCTGTGGACCTCCTGGTGTTGCTAAACTCCAGCTCCCAGGCAGTATTGCCCAATGGTCAGGGCTGATGGCAGCTGGAGTCTAAATAAATATCCAGATGGCCATCCCTGCACTGGGGTCAAATGCAGAGTTTTGTCAGGCAACCGAGAGGTTCAGGAAAGGGCAACCAACAGTGATCAAGGGGACGGAGCAACAATCTGAAGAAAGCTTGGGACTTTTTAGAGAACAGGAGAGGAAGAGGCGGACTGATAGAGGTTTGCAAAATTATGCATGGCCGGGTGAAAGTGGGAAGATTGAAGATTCTCTTTGCCAGATGGGTGGGGTATAAATAATAAATTATTATTATTTCTCCCTAACACTAGAACTCGTGAAAGGTGAATGTTGGAAGATTCAGGATAGATAAAAGAAGGGACTTCTTAGTTAAACTGTGGAACTCGCTGCCACAGGAGGCAGTTATGACCACCAATGACCCAACGATCAGGGATGGTGTTAGCTGGAGTCCAATTAATATCCTGCTCTGGGGTGAAAAGCAGAGTTTGGCAGGACAGCCTTCTTACATTTTACACATGCTCCTTTGTGTTTATGATGCTTATTGATGCTGAAAAAGCCTTTGATAATGTCTCATGGGCCTTCATACTGAAGGTCCTAGAGGAGATGAACTTTGGAACGACATTTATAAGAGAAATAGAAACTATTTACTCCAGGCTAGAGGTTGATTATTAATAATACCACTACTGAAGAATGCAACCTTATGAAAGGAACAAGACAGGGGTGTCCTCTTTCTCCGCTATCATTTATATTAGTGTTAGAAGTCCTGACGCGTAATATAAGAGCCGATGAAAATATTAGAGGAGTAAAGGTAGGCAATAAGGAATTTAAATTGAAAGCATTTGCAGATGGTAGCAGACCCAGATGTTTTGAACTGCAGCGCCCATCAGCCACAGAGATGGTAGCCCCCAACATCTGGAGGGCACCAGTCTTTCTTAGGGGCTAGAAACTTCACAAGGAGGAAGCTGAGAACTCACAGGTTCCTGGGCTCAGCTGCCGGAGGGCAGTCCGCATGCCCCAACCTTCTCTAACCTGCTCGGTGTGTTTTCTTCCCTCCTTGCCCTCTGCCAGTTGTCACGGATGAGACCCTGAGCTTCATCCAGAGGAGCCGCCGCCTGCTGGTGGTGCTGAGCCCCAACTATGTCCTCCAGGGGACGCAAGCTCTGCTGGAGCTGAAAGCGGGCCTGGAGAACATGGCAGCCAGAGGGTCCATCAAGGTGATCCTTGTCCAGTACCAGGCCATCAAGAAGAGCAAGGTCAAGGAGCTCAGGCGGGCAAAGGCCGCCCTCACCGTCATCAAGTGGCAGGGGGAGAAGTCCAGCTACCCTCGGGGAAGGTTCTGGAAGCAACTGCTGGTGGAGATGCCCGTCAAGAGCGGCCGGACCAAGAGCTCCGGGCAGGAGCAGGACTTTGCCCAGCCTCCTCTGGGAGATGTCTGAGGACAAGGGGAGCTTGAGGTCCCATCGCTGGGGTGGGGGAGAGGCGTAGCTGGAGAGTGAGGGTTTCTGGGATGGAGGGCACCCTCTCTCAAATCCCAAGGGCCCGGCTGCCTCTCCCCTCCAGTGCCTGACTTGAGCCTGCCTCGTCTGCCTCAGTTTCCCTTCAGACGCCAGCCCACAAAAGCCAAATTGCTTTTCTACTGGAGCGAGTCAGTATCCTTCCAGGTTGATGTGGGAGCAATGAGGTCTTGCCCACCCCCCAGTTTGGCGCAAGAGATCTCCAGAGCCTCTGAAGGCCATTCTTCCTACCTTGCAACCGATCCCCCGGCCTAGAGACCCACTGTGATATTTTAAAACTCTGCCAGGGTTGGTTGAAAGCCCCCACCGCCCGGAACCCAGAGCAGGTAGGGAGTTTTTTGCCCTGTGAAGGCAGGGGGCTGCATTTCCTCACCCACCTGCCCTCCTGTTGAAGCAGCCGATATAGAATCATAGAACTGCAGAGTTGGGACCCAAGGGTCATCTAGTCCAACCCCCTGCAATGCAAGGACGTGGGGGGGGGTACCTTCAGGTCAAAAGCCCCATTCTCTTTCCTGCATCCTAGGAGAGTCTGGGTGTTTCCTTTTCCTTCCACCATTTCTCATCAGCCTCCTTTTGCTCCCATCTCCTCTAGAACGGAAAGCCATGTTTGGAACGGTACCTTCTTCTTTTTTTAACCCCCATGTTCAGTATTATTTCTCATGCCATCTGCCTTTAATCTGCCGGGAGAGTCACACGGACAAGTTTACATAGAGTTCTTGCCTGGGAGAAGAGCCCCACAGGGTGGGATTTTCTTTTCGTTCTCAGATTTGATGGAAGCAGTTTTCCATCTCTCGACTTAATTCACACAAACACACAGAGAGAGAAACTACGATGCAACTGGCTGTAGGATTCCAAAGCCCGTTTGCTCAGCTCTGAGACCTCCATCCCTGAACTCGCTCCGACCGCGGGTTGCATGTTCGGCGGCTGACATCAGCAAGCCAAAGAAGAACCATGTGTGATCCTTAACCACAGAGACACAGAGAGACGTCTCAGGGTTCCCAATTCCTTTCTCTCCCACATCTCAGGGTATGCAGCCAACAGCAGGTGCTTTCCTTCTGTGGCGGACTCAGAACATCCTAGAGCAAAACCATTTCTAGCATGTGCATGATAAAGGATAGGTTGAGCAGGTTGTGTCTGAAACACCCCAATGACCTTTGACCTCTGGGCTGCTGTTTCGGGAGACGTGGTCTTAAACTTCTTGACAGAGCAAAGATTTGAACCTGGTGCACAGAGTCTAAACCCATTGCGTGCACCAGTCCTGGACCACGCATCTTCTGATGTGGGTGTTGTAGTGAATGAATTGGCTCTTCCAAGCACCCTTGCAGTTAAGCACTAGCCTGCTCACCGTAGGCGACTAGGGCTTCCACACAGGCAAGCAAGTGGGCTGGCAAAGATGGGGCAGAGTCCTCCAGAGCCCTCTTCCATACCCTACAGTGGCCTGTCGGAGGAGAGAAGCCCTGCCATCCACTCTGTCCAATAAAGAACTTTGATAGTACTCACAGAGTTGGAAGGGACACCCAGTGGTCATTTAGTCCAACCCGCTGCAATGCATACATATCCCAAAGCAGTTGGGGGACAAAATAAGGTTGGCAAAGAGGTTGCAGTTGAGAATCCATCCATTCATCTTTTGTTGCCATTTTTGTTAACATGGTGCCAGTCCCCACCTCCCTTTCCTTATATCATCTGCTTTGAAAAGTGACCTTGTTTTAATTTTGTTGCGTTCAGTTTGCATTGAAATAAAATGCTTATTTTGATAGTTTTCCTTTTTGTGCTTCAGTTCATTCTCCATGTCTCGTGTGTGTGTGTGTGTCTGCTCCTTCCTCCTCCACAACCCCAGTTTCTTTTCCCCGTTTGGACACCAAGAGAGGGGTCTGCCATTAGCCAGGTCTCAGAAGTTCCTTTGCAGGAGTCTTGTCACAATGAATAGGAGCTGAGTCGGGTCACACCACCCTGGGCTCAGATGGGACTGATGTGTCCATGAGGCAGTAAAATTCACAACCCTTCCCCAAGGAAGCAGATACATTGGGTGGTCTTCAGCCAAGACTCACTTCAAGGTTGCCCATTGAAATAAATGAGCAGGACTCAGGTCCACTAATCCCAATGAGTCTACTCTGAGTAAGACCTAATGCCACCCACTAGGAATATAGTAAGATGCCTTGCAGTGGGTTGTCTTGTTTGGCAAACACTCGTAGCCAAATAAGATTCCATGAACCCGGTTTTAACAGTGAGTAAATAATAATAATAATAATAATAATAATAATAATAATAATAATAATAATAATAATAATAATAATAAT
>JAXCMG010000045.1:1460773-1556359 GCA_034642415.1 Podarcis siculus | reverse complement strand
ACAACAACAACAACAACAACAACAACAACAACAACAACAACAACAACGATGATGATGGAAGAAGAAGAAGAAGAAGAAGAAGAAGAAGAAGAAGAAGAAACTGTGAGAATGATCAGGAACATTACTAAAGGGTGAATCCTTACTTCTGAGTAAATATGCTGAAGTCTGCCTTGTCAGGCTGCCCAGTCTTGACCCAGTTACCTGGGAGCAAAGCTGCATTGAATACAGTGGGACTTACTTCTGAGTAGACAGTGTCTAACAACACTTCCCATGTTCCCTAAGAAATAGCTGGTTTCGGAAGCATTGCAATGTAATAATAATAATAATAATAAATAATTTTATTATAATTTATTATTTATACCCCGCCCATCTGGCTGGGTTTCCCCAGACACTCTGGGCTGCTTCCAACAAAATATTGAAATACAATGTAAGAATTTAAAGTGGACTGGTGACATTTCCCACCAAAATTATAGGAAGGGCTTCGTATGCCAGCATCACAATTTCCTTCATTGGGTGCAGGAATTTTATTGTCACTATAAACAGGACTCTGTTTTTTCTACCTACAGACACAGACACACACCACTTTTAATTGTTTCCTGAGAGGTGTAGGGAAAAAAAAGGAAAATCAGAACATTCTGGGATCAAATCAGAAACTGGGGAGGCTTCTGTAATTCCAGGACTGTCCCTGGAAAATCAGGGAACTTGGAGAGTATGCAATGATTCTCTGACTAGAACCCACTGCTCCAAATGCTGGAGAAAATGCCTATATATATAATTATAGAACTGGATGGGACCCCAAGGATCATCCAGTCCACCCCCTGAAATGCAGGAATCCACAGCTGTACCATACGGGGATCAAACCTGCAACCTTGGCGACAGCTGCAAGAATACTTTTTGCCCAGGGGTGGAAAGAAGAGAAAACTCCAACCAAAGAAGAACGGAGAGTCAAGATGATGGACTGTGCCAAAACGGCAAAAATGATGGGAAGGATCAGACACCAAGATGACAAGAAATTCAATAAGGATTCGGAAAAAAATTATTGAGTATATTAAAGATCACTGTAAATATCTGAAGATGTTAGCAGGGTCGATTTAATACTTGTAATATAATTTGATAAGGTTAAATGTGGGTTTAAATAAGTGTGGGTAAGTATAATTAGATGCAGTAAGGTTGAAAACAAAAAGATAAATGTTGGAAGCCAAGAGGGGGGCAGGGGAAATCGTGGGACTCTGAGAATCCCACTACAGTGGCACCTTGGTTCTCAAACGCCTTGGTACTCAAACAACTTGGAACCCAAACACTGCAAACCCGGAAGTAAGTGTTCTGGTTTGCAAACGTTTTTCAGAAGCTGAATGTGCTCCATTTTGAGAGTTACACTTCCAATCTGAGTGTTACGCTGAGGTCTGTCTGTTTTTGCTATTTATTTTGTGTTTTTGTTTTTGCTGCTCTTTTTCTGTTTTGTTTTTGCGACTGTGTGGAACCCAGTTCAGCTACTGATTGATTGATTGTGTGACTGCAGTACATTGTTTATTGCTTTCATTTTATGGATCAATGCTCTCATCAGATAGTAAAATTCATGTAAATTGCTGCTTTAGGGGTTATTTTTAAAAGTCTGGAACGGATTAATCCATTTTGCATTACAGTGGTACCTCTGGTTACATAGTTAATTCATTCTGGAGGTCTGTTCTTAACCTGAAGCACTATTTTACCTAATGAGGCCTCCCGCTGCTGCCGCGCCGCCACTGCGCAATTTCTGTTCTCATCCTGAAGCAAAGTTCTTAACCCAAGGTACTATTTCTGGGTTAGCGGAGTCTGTAACCTGAAGCGTATGTAACCCGAGGTACCACTGTACTTTCTATGGGAAAGCAGTGCACCTTGGTTTTGGAACGCTTTGGTTTTGGAACGGATTGATTCTGAGAAGCAAGGTACTGCTGTAATGTATAAATGTGATTCTGTTTAAAATGAATGTTATTTCTAAAAATTGGGGGGAGGGAGGAAGAACCTGCAACCTTGGCGTTCTCAGCGCCGCGCTCTAACCAGCTGAGCTATCCAGGCTGGTACGGGTGCAGAGACCTGACTGCTGTCCTTTCCTCTCCCCCTCAGATACCACGGAAGCCATTTTCAACTTCATCCAGAGGAGCCGCAAGATGATTGTGGTCCTGAGTCCCGACTACCTCCTGGAGAAAAGCATCAGCATGCTGGAGTTCAAGCTGGGTCTCTTGTGCCAGAACAACATCGCCACCAAGCTGGTGGTGGTGGAGTACCGCCCCCTGCTCCACGCCCACCCCAACATCCAGCAGCTGAGGGAGTCGGTGGCCTTCGTGGCCTGGAAGGGAGAGAGGTCCAAGCGCCCAGGCTCCAAATTCTGGAAAGCCCTGCGCTTGGCGCTGCCCCTGAGGAGCCTCAGCGCCGCCGGCAGCTGCTCCTGGAACGAGAGCTGCTCTTCCCACTCGGACATCAGCCTGGACCACGTCCAGAAGAAGAAGGGACGCTTGAAAGGACCGGCCGAAGCGCCCGGCTCCCGGCCGAAAGGCCTCCCCGTCCAAAGGGGCCTGGCGCCGCTGCCCAGGTCAAAGGCCAAAGACCACACCAAGCCCTTCCTGGCCTGCCGCTGCTGCGTGGCCTACTGCAACGAGAACCACAAACTCGGGGGCCACGGGCGAGGTGGGGCCAAGCCCAAACCGGGGCCACAGTGCCACCGGACGCCCGCGGGAGAGGCCAAGGGGCAGAGGTTGCAGAAGAGCGAGAAGCCGTCGCAGCAGCACCCGCCGTCGGCGCTGAGCCTTCGCCACTACGCGGACTTGTCAAACAACAATGACTTTTACGTGCTCTAGGTGTCCCTCTCGCCCCCTGGGCATTGGGGTGAGGGGAGAGAAGGTCTCCCGTGGGTCAAGGGTTCATGCCATTGGGGTGAGGGAGCCGGCACAAGGGCACAATGCTCTGCGGGATGAGTTTGGGGCTGTGTTAGGAGGCCAGGGTTCCTGTTCCACAAGCCTAGGTAAAGGTAAAGGGACCCCTGACCACTAGGTCCAGTTGTGGCCGACTATGGGGTTGCGGCGCTCATCTCGCTTTATTGGCTGAGGGATCCGGCGTACAGCTTCCGGGTCATGTGGCCAGCATGACTAAGCTGCTTCTGGCAAACCAGAGCAGCGCACGGAAACGCCGTTTACCTTCCCACCAGAGCGATACCTATTTCTCTACTTGCACTTTGACGTGCTTTCGAACTGCTAGGTTGGCAGGAGCAGGGACCGAGCAATGGGAGCTCACCCCGTCGCGGGGATTCGAACCACCGACCTTCTGATCAGCAAGTCCTAGGCTCTGTGGTTTAACCCACAGCGCCACCCGCGTCCCTTCCACGAGCCTAGGGATCCCCCAAAATGCACGCACAGATCAGGCATCTCAGATGTCTTGAAATTAGGTACATTCCCTGACACTGGAGAAGGTATCTGGCTAGAGGTGGCTGAAGGTCCTGAGTATTCCCTTTAGCAGGTGCTTCAAAGGTGTCTAGGTCCTCAAGGTTGGCCAGGAGCATTGTAAAGGGGCAGAGGCTGCTGCTCCAGAGGGGACGACCCAAACCAATGGAGTCATGCGTCCCGTTCTGGGCACCCCAGTTTAAGAAGGGCATTGACAAGATGGAAGGTGTGCGCAGGAGGGCAACCAAGATGATCAAAGGTCTGGAAGGAATGGTTGAGGGAGTTGTGTGTGCTTAGCCTGAGCAAGAGGAGACTGAGAAGGGAAAGATGGCCATCTGCCTTGGGTGCCATAGTTGGGATTCCTGCATTGCAGGGGGTTGGACTAGATGTCCCTCGTGATCCCTTCCAAGACTACAATTCTATGATACGGGAACCAACTTCAGATATCTGAAGGGGCGTCACATGGAAGATGGAGCAAGCTTGTCTTCTGCTGCTTCAGAACCCACAGATTCAAATGAGGAGGAAGGCAATTCCAACTAAATTTTAGGAAGAACTTTCTGGTGGTAAGATCAGTTGGAATGGTCTCCTCGAGAAGGTGGCAAGCTCTCCCTCTTTGGAAGTTCTGAAGAGGTGGTTCGATGCTTTAGCCGAAATTCCTGCCTTGCAGGGGGGTGGACTAGATGACTCTGAGGACCCCTTCCCCCTCTACCATTCTTTAACTCTAGTTGCAATGCTGGCATTCCAAGGGCAGCGGAGAGCTGATGATGTGTGGTTTTCCCTATGGAACCCAACCACGGCAAACCCACCCACCCATCCATTCTGCATTTATTGTGGGTTCAGACTGCTTATGATTTAGATCTGGAGTGAGTCATCTCAAATTAGGCAAGAACTTGGTCAGAAATGCAAAAAAAAGAGAGGATTATTTTGGTGACAAATGTTTTGGTGTGTGTGTTTTTTTAAACCTACCTTTTCAGGATCTTAAATTATTTTTTAAAAAGGCATGTTGTATGGGTTTGGGGAGAGTTGTGCTGTTTGGTTTGGGGAGAACTTTCAGATTCTTTGCTTTGGCGCTGTTGCTCTATAAACCCTTTGATAGATAATAATTTTTTTAAAAATCCTTGAAAAGAAGAAGACTTGGTTGGGTTTCTGAAGGCAGGATGCTGAAAAAGCCATTGTTGGAAACTGGGAGTTCATTTCTGCGAATGATTGAAAAACAGAAGCTGAAGAGCTGCTATTGTGTCCTGGGTTCTCACCCTTGCTTCTCCCCGGAGCACCCGCTGCAGCACCCACTGTCCCCCAGAAATCTCTCCTGCACTCCACTGTCTGGAAAGTGGGTGAGGAGTGGGATGAAAAGCCTGAGGACAAGAGAGGGGTGGGTTTCTGGGAGATGAGAGGGCAATCAGGGGCAGCAAAACTGCTGAATCCCAATTTCTGGAAGCCTCAGCAGGCGAGGGGGGGCTCTCATGCTTGAATCCTGCTTGGGGGGGTTCCCACAATGGGCACCTGCTTAGCCACTGCAAGAACAGGAGGCCTGACCAGATGGGCCATTGGCCTCATCCAGCAGGCTTTTCTTATGTTCTTATGATTACAGTGGACGCTCGGGTTGAAACGTGATCCATGCGGGAAGCAGGTTCTCAATCTGCAGTGCTGCGCACGCACGGATCGCAATTTGGTGCTTCTGCGCATGTGTAAGTGCCGAAATCTGGAAGTAAGCAGTTCCGGTACTTCCGGGTTCACCACGGTGCACAACCCGAAACCGCACGACCCAAAAGAGGTATGACTGTACTAGGTCTTAAGAAAAACTGCTCCTTTTTTTGCATATACAGTGGTACCTTGGTTCTCAAACTTAATCCGTTCCGGAAGTCTGTTCCAAAACCAAAGCGTTCCAAAACCAAGGCGCGCTTTCCCATAGAAAGTAATGCAAAACGGATTAGTCCAGGCATAGGCAAACTCGGCCCTCCAGATGTTTTGGGACTACAACTCCCATCAGCCCTGACCACTGGTCCTGTTAACTAGGGATGAGGGGAGTTGTAGTCCCAAAACATCTGGAGGGCTGAGTTTGCCTATGCCTGGATTAATCCATTTCAAACTTTTTGAAAACAACCCCTAAAACAGCAATTGAACATGAGTTTTACTATCTAACGAGACCGTTGATCCATAAAATGAAAGCAATAAACAATGTACTGCAGTCACACAATCAATCACTCGGTAGCTGAACTGGGTTCCACACAGGCACCAAAACAAAACAAAAAAGAGCAGCAAAAAAGCAAAAGAAATAGCAAAAGCAGACAGACCTCAGCGTAACACTCAAAACGGAATTGTGGCACTCAAATCAGAAGCGTAACACACAAAACGAAGCATGTTCGGCTTCCAAAAAAACTTCGCAAACCAGAACACTGACTTCCAGGTTTGCAGTGTCTGGGTTCCAAGTTGTTTGAGTGCCAAGGCATTTGAGAACCAAGGTACCACTGTAACAGTTTTGGAAGTGACTTTCCAACTGGCCCCCAAATCAGAACCAAAACAGAAATCTGCAGTCTGTTCTTTTTACATTTTACCGAGTCAGATGGGCGGGATACAAATCTTCTTCTTCTTCTTCTTCTTCTTCTTCTTCTTCTTCTTCTTCTTCACCATTTTCCAGCATTTGCAGGACAGGCGCTCACACCATGCATGTTTCCTGATCTGAACTGCACCCCCAAAACAGCTGTTTGCCTTATGGGTGTCAGAGAAGGACTGATTTTCTCCTTTACAGATATCAACTGTGAGCCAGTGTGGTGCAGTGTTTAGAGCGCCGGACTAGGACCTGGGAGACCTGGGTTTGAATCCCCGCTCCATCCTGGAGCCCACTGGGTGACTTGGCTGTCTCTCAGTCTTGCCCAGCCTCACAGGATAAACAGGAAAACTCTTTGGGGGAAAAAGGGGGGTTATAAATCTAATACTGAATTAAGCTGACGCTGCCCCGTTCCAAATCAGCCCTCAACGAAGTTACTCAGGACTTGATTCTGTTTTTCCAGAAGGATGAGGGTTTTTTTTTTTTTTAATTATTAAAGAATAAAGAAATTGTAGGAAACCATAAACCCAGAGGGTTTCGTTCAACGGTTTGTAGGAACACACACACACTCCCGCCCCCCAGCTATGATTTTGGGAGTTTTTTCTTCCTAATAACTATGGACTGGACAAAAAATAATTAATTTTAAAAGTCTTAGAAAATGAGCATCACCGAAGCATAAAATTAAGGCTATCTGGGAGGACCAGAAAGAGGCAGCTTAAAACTGAAAAGGAGGTTGGGGGGTGGGAGAAAATCATTAAGATCTAAATTGTTTTAAAAATGGGACAGTGGGGGCGAGGAGGGAAGTGTCCCTTGCCACACTTTCCCGCCAGCTGGGATGCCTCAGGGGTGACCTTAGAATCCATGTCTCCTCTCCTCTCCTTCAACTCCCCCCCCTTTTTTTTGGGGGGGGGAGCCTGTTTCTTAGTGCTCAGTCCATCTCTTTTTCCGTGCTCAGAGCATGATGGACGATTTCCTCCCGACTGAGCCAGTCTCCCAGTGAATCGACAATGGATTCTGAAAGTTCCCCCAGAGATGTATTTTTGGACAGGAATGTGGCAAGGCTATATTTACCCCCCCGCCCCCCCGCCCCCGCCATTCCTCATCCCTTACTCTCCCCACAAACAGTATTTTCACAGTCCTGACATATGTGGGAGCTTGAAATAGCTCCTGCTCCTGCCCCGGGGGAAGATCTAGACATTGCATCCATTAAGAGCATCCCTTCTCCATCTTTTGTTTAAAAAAAGGCCTTTTCAGAGATGCAGCTGCTATTCCACCGCTGGATGTTCCCCTCCCCAGATCGCGCCCCTCTCCAGGATTTTCTCTGCAAAAGGTCAGCAAGCCTCTGGGTCTCAGGCCTGTGGAATGTGGCCCCAAATGTTTCAGACCTGAATCATGCCAGCTTGCTTGTGCCAGAACAAACCAGAACTTGTGGACATCCAGTGGAGATGAATTTGGCAGGTTCAAGTTGGATAAGAGAAAGGGCCGGCGTGCCTTTGCAGGGATTTGTGGCTGAAGCTTCTCTTTCGAATTAGAAACAGCTAGAAGATGATGATGATGATGATGATGATGATAATAATAATGAATTTTTATTTATACCCTGCCCTCCCCTCCCCAGCCAGAGCCGGGCTGAGGGCAGCTAAGAGCAGTAAAATTACAATAAAAACATAATGAAGGAGGGAAGAAGAGGGCGAAAAAAATTAAAATACAGGTTAAAATACAATTTAAAATGCAGCCTCATTGTAATAGTAGCCCATAGATCAAGACCATAAGGGGAGGGAAACATCAAGGTCAGACTGAGTCCAAACCAAAGGCCAGGCGGAACAGCTCCGTCTTGCAGGCCCTGCAGAAAGATGTCAAGTCCTGCAGAGCCCTGTTCTCTTGTGACAGAGTGTTCCACCAAGTCGGGGCCAGTACTGAAAAGGCCCTGGCCCTGGTTGAAACCAATCTAACCACCTTGAGACTTGGGACCTCCAAAGTGTTGTCATTTGTGGACCTTAAGGTCCTCCACGGGGCAGACCAGGAGAGGCGGTCCCGTAGGTGTGATGCCCTCTGGCTTGGCCATCTAAAAGATGCCTCTAAGCTCATGCAGAGACATCACCTTGCCGACAAAGGTCGGTATAGTTAAGGCTATGGTTTTCCCAGTAGTGATGTATGGAAGTGAGAGCTGGACCATAAAGAAGGCTGATCGCCGAAGAATGGATGCTTTTGAATTCTGGTGCTGGAGGAGACTCTGGAGAGTCCCATGGACTGCAAGAAGATCAAACCTCTCCATTCTGAAGGAAATCAGCCCTGAGTGCTCACTGGAAGGACAGATCCTGAAGCTGAGGCTTCAATACTTTGGCAACCTCATGAGAAGAGAAGACTCCCTGGAAAAGACCCTGATGTTGGGAAAGATGGAGGGCACAAGGAGAAGGGGACGACAGAGGACGAGATGGTGGGACAGTGTTCTCGAAGCTACAAACATGAGTCTGACCAAACTGCGGGAGGCAGCGGAAGACAGGAGTGCCTGGCGTGCTCTGGTCCAGGGGGTCACAAAGAGGCGGACACGACTAAACAACTAAACAACAAGCGCATGCAGAGTGCCCTTCCCAGGAGTCCCCAACCAGGTCACCCTTGTGGAGGTAAAGCCAGGACTTGTGAGTTGCAGGGCATGATTTCTTTGTAAACATGAGACAAATGCTCTACGCAGCCCCAGCTCAGTCCTGGCTTCTCTGCCTCAGCTCCAGTTTCAGTGCTTGTTCTTCTGGGATTGTTGCTTTTGCAGAGAAGCTGGCAGAATGGAGCTGCAAGCCGACATTTCTGGAGCATCTGTTTACAGCGGCGCCTGGTCACCATTGGGACTGGTTGGACGGAAGGCAGGGAGGTGACCAGTAGGTGGCGCCAGAGCCAATGAGAACTTGAGCCAACTCGTCGCTCCTCTTCCCGGCTGAGTTCTGCCACAGCAGCCCTGAGACTGGGGAGGAGAAAGCTGGGAGGCAGGGCCACTCACTGGGCTGGAAATAAGTAAGGGAGGCAGGTGGGGGCCGGATGAGGTTGGTGGGGCCGTGCCCCATTTGCCTCAATGCACTAGCCTCCTCTTGCAATGACCATCTTCTGAACGCCCTGCACTAGAAATGAAAGCAACCGTATTTGAGAAAGAAGATGCCAACAAAATAATAGGAAGAACCAGTGTTTTTTTTCTGGGGGGGGGGTGCAGGGGAACATTTTGTGGATCTTTGTACTTTTGTCCATTTACTGTATTTATTTTTCCTGATTTGAACTATACAGTGGTGATTTTCTTGAGTCAAAATGACAGTACCCCTAAACTTTTTTTAAGAAAAAAATAGCGCTGGGAAGAACTAATTAAGCAACCAAGATAATCAAGGTTCTGGAAACCAGGCCTGATGAGGAAGGAGCTGTGTATGTTTAGCCTGGAAAAGAGAAGGCTGAGGTGCGATCTGAGAGCCGTTTTCAAATATCTCGAGGGCTGCCACATGGAAGAGGGAGCGAGCTTGTTTTCTCCTGCTCTGGAGGGTAGGACTCGAACCCATGACACCAAGTTACAAGAAAGGAAATTCCAGCTAAACATCAGGAACAACATTTTGATGATAAGAGCCGTTCGACAGTGGAGTGGTCTCTCTCGGGAGGTATGGGATCTCCTTCCTTGGAGGTTTTTAAACAGAGGTTGGGTGGCCGTCTGTCAGGGATGCTTCAGTTGAGATCCCTGCATTGCAGGGGGTTGGACTAGATGACCCCCTGGGGTCCCTTCCATCAGTGCAGTCCCAGGGCTCTACGTAATACAAGGCTGCTTTGTGTGGGTGTGTTTTCTTTTAAAGGCCGCTAGAGGGCAACCAAGGGAGGCCCAATAAAAGGCATTTCCTTCTGTAGCAACACAAATCAGAATCACGTTTTTTAAATAATAATAAAAAAAGAAATATTTGTGGGTGGCTAGAACGCAAACCAGAGCATGATTCCCCTTTGCCCAAAGAACTGCTTGCTAGAGCCATTATTTTTGCAAGGAAACAAAACATACTTCAAGGCAGAAATCACCTTGAAATACCCCACTAAGGTAAAGGTAAATAGGTAAAGGGACCCCTGACCATTAGGTCCAGTCATGACCGACTCTGGAGTTGCGGCGCTCATCTCACTTTATTGGCCAAGGGAGCCGGTGTACAGCTTCCGGGTCATGTGGCCAGCATGACTAAGCCGCTTCTGGCGAACCAGAGCAGCGCATGGAAATGCCGTTTACCTTCCCGCCAGAGTGGTACCTATTTATCTACTTGCATTTTGACGTGCTTTCGAACTGCTAGGTGGGCAGGAGCTGGGACCAAGCAATGGGAACTCACCCCGTTGCAGTGATTCGAACCGCCGACCTTCTGATCGGCAAGTCCTAGGCTCTGTGGTTTAACCCACAGCGCCACCCGCATCCCGTATAAGACTATATTTTCCCCCAAATTTTAAAATTGGATGGCCATCTGTCTTGGATGCTGTAGTTGAGATTCCTGCGTTGGAATTTTAAAATTGGGGGTCATCTTATACACAGAATGTTTAAAATATTTATTTCTTAATTTTGGGCTCAAAAAATAGGGGTAGTCTTATACATGAGGGCGTCTTATAGACGGAAAAATACGGTATATAATCAAAATAAAAATAACAACCCAATACCCCCCCCAAAAAAACCCCACATTTTAAAAGAGCATAGGATGTCAATCAAATCAACCAAAGGCCTGGTTAAAAAGGAATGTTTTTGCCTGGTGCCTAAAGTTGTGTAATGAAGGCAGCTGGCAAACTTCCCTGGGGAGAGCATTCCACAGACGGGGAGCCACTGCAGAGAAGGCCCTGTTCTCGTGTTGCCACCCTCCGGACCTCTCTAGGACGAGGCACACGAAGAAGGGTCTCAGAAGATGATCTCAGGATCTGGGAAGGTTCATATGGAAAGAGGCAGTCCTTGAGGTCTTGCAGTCCTGAGCCGTTTAAGGCTTTATAGGTCAAAACCAACACTTTGAATTGGGCCCAGAAACTAATTGGTAGCCAGTGCAGTTGGACCAGGATTGGTTCAATATGCTCAAACCGTCTTGCTCCAGTGAGCAACCTGGCTGCCAAATCCTGCACCAGCTGAAGTTTCCGAACCGTCTTCAGAGGCAGCCCTATGTATAACTCATTGCAGTAATCTAACCTTGAAGTTATCAGAGCATAGGCAAAAGGAGTTAGGCTATCCCTATCCAGATAGGGGCGTAGCTGGGCCACTAGCCAAAGCAGATGGAAGGCACTCGGGGCCGCTGAGGCCACCTGAGCCTCGAGCGACAGCAAAGGATCCAGGAGGACCCCCAAGCTATGAACCTGCTAGCTGCATCATGCCTATGTTTTTAATTTAATTTTTTTAAAAAATCCTCTGGATTATTGCATTTGTCTTGGAGTGTTCAGGGACGCGTAATTACTAAAGCAGATAGAGAAAAGGTTTCCTCCCTCTCTCATAATGTGGGCATCCAGTGAAACTGAACATTGGAAGATTTTGGAGAGATAAAAGTCCTTCGTGCAGCTCATAGTTGGACTGTGGAACTCCCTGCCACAGGAGGAAGTGATGGCCACCAAGCAAGACGGCTTTAAAAGAGGATTAGACAAATTCACAGAGGAGGAGAGGGCCATTGATGGCTACTAGACCTGATGGCTGCGCTCTGCCTCCCCAGGCAAGAATGCTTCTGAATCTGAGTTGCTGGAAACCCCAGGAGGGGAAAAATTGCTCTTCTCACTGGTTCCCCCCCCCCAGGCATCTGACTGGCCACTGTAAGAACAGGGCTCTGGTCTAGATGGGGCATGGGCCCGATCCAGCTTTTTCTTCTTGTGTTCTGACACATGCAAAGCAGAATCTCTTCCCCAAAAGTGTTCCAGAGGATATGGTCTGAAATCTCTCGGAGACACACAGAGAAAAAGCTCTCTGTCTTGTTATCTTTCTAAAATTATTTTTAAATGCTTTATTGAGATGAAAAAGAAGTAGCAAACAATAAGGTTATCCAGAAAGGAGGGGAAAAATGGCAATATTTGTTACATCACATCACATCACATTCTTCGTAAATTTCTAATCGCTTCCCATCAGGCAACTACCACTTAATCCGTCTGGCGCACGATTTATTTCCTTTTTCTTTTGTTAAGTTTCATCAGTATTATATTCTCTTATACTTATCCTCCAGACCATAGAAATCATTCAAGGGCTGCCACAGACGTCATGTTATGACAGTGAACCTTAAGACATTTTTTGTACACGTCCCATTTCCTAATAAACGTTTGATCCGTGTGGCCTCTCGGTTTTTCTGTCAATTCTGCCAACTCACATAGAGATTACAAACTCTAACAGAGATTACAAACTCAAACTCATAAAGATATGTATAACACAATAATTCGTTAAAGAATTAAAGATAAGAGTTTATGAGTAGAGATAAGTTCATGTTAGTTCATAGTCAGATTTGACATGGAGGTCTTAGTTTCAGTCATTGAGCAGAAGTCAGAAGTCAATTATGGATCAGAAACCAGGACAGGGCCCTGTTTCGATGTATTCACTTCATCAGCTGGAAGTATCAAATATTACATGAAAATACATTTAAATTCTAAATTATCAGAAATTATAAAACAATATTATGTAATATTTGGTTCCTTATCTAATTTTTAAAGGGTCGTGTAAGTTTGGAGACTTTTGAATAAACATATCCTGTTATTTTCTACATTTCTCAGAGATAAAAACTGAAAACAATCAATATTAATAATAATTACATGTGTTTTTGCTACAATTGACTATTGATTTGCAAGTAGGGACCACTCCCACTATTGAAACTTACATTGGCCTGAGTTCTTGGTGTGCTTTTTTCTTGCTATATTTAATAACAAGAACTCCAACTTATTTAAATTTTACCAACTCGGCATATTCCAACCTTTTATTTTGCCACTCCAGCTTTCCAATTTGTAGCGATTAATATTCTTGCAGCGACGGTGGCATCTCTGTCTTGCTATCACAACGCCCCCTCGCACATCGCCGTAGTTTCAGATCCTGCCACCAGGTGTCAACACAAACCCAGAGCTGAGCCCACAGATTCCTTTTGCTAAGTGGGGAAAAGAGATGCTTTGGGACTCTGGCGTATCTCCCTGGCCTCAACCCATCTGTTCTGCGCGTCCCATCCCTGGGTTTCCAATGCCAAGAGAGTGCTGCAATGTTCCCGTCTAGAAAGCGTCAGGCCAGGGAAAGGGACCGAGCAGAATCTTCACCCTTGTTGTTTAGTCGTGTCCGCCTCTTCGTGACCCCCTGGACCAGAGCACGCCAGGCACTCCTGTCTTCCACTGCCTCCCGCAATTTGGTCAAACTCATGCTGGCAGCTTCGAGAACACTGTCCAACCATCTCGTCCTCTGTCGTCCCCTTCTCCTTGTGCCCTCCATCTTTCCCAGAATCAGGGTCTTTTCCAGGGAGTCTTCTCTTCTCATGAGGTGGCCAAAGTCTTGGAGCCTCAGCTTCAGGATCTGTCCTTCCAGTGAGCACTCAGGGCTGATTTCCTTCAGAATGGATCGGTTGGATCTTCTTGCAGTCCATGGGACTCTCAAGAGTCTCCTCCAGCACCAGAATTCAAAAGCATCCATTCTCCGGCAATCAGCCTTCTTTATGGTCCAGCTCTCACTTCCATACATCACTACTGGGAAAACCATAGCTTGAACTATACAGACCTTTGTTGGCAAGGTGATGTCTCTGCTTTTTAACATGCTGTCTAGGTTTGTAATTGCTTTTCTCCCAAGAAGCAGGCGTATTTTAATTTTGTGACTGCTGTCACTATTTGCATTGATCATGGAGCCCAAGAAAGTAAAATCTCTCACTGCCTCCATTTCTTCCCCTTCTATTTGCCAGGAGGTGATGGGACCAGATGGGAGGAATAGTGGCAGATATAAATATGAAGAAGCAAATAATATTTATTGGTTTGTTTAGCTTGCAGATTACTTTGTATTTCAAGGAATCTCTACGCTGTTTACGTATCTCAGTAAATACACACACACACACAGTATCTGATAAAAGTACAAATTCCACATTCAGTACAGCTGCTGTAGTGGGAAAACCAGTATACGGACTTTAACTATACGGACCTTTGTTGGCAAGGTGATGTCTCTGCTTTTTAAGATGCTGTCTAGGTTTGTCATTGCTTTTCTCCCAAGAAGCAGGCATCTTTTAATTTCATGACTGCTGTCACCATCTGCAGTGATCTTCTCACACACACACCCGAAAAAGGGAGTCACTCTTTTGCAACACGGTTTGATCTCACGTCAGCTGGGATAAGTTGATGAGTCTCTTTGGAAGGAACTGGGGATGAGGCCCAAACCAAACTCCTTTCTTTTGGAATAACATATATGACAAATTTAAGAAATTATTTAAACTTACTGTCAAAAAAAAGGTCGGAGATTTTCGTATTAGGAATATTGCCAATAGAAATCAAACAAAACACAAGGCCACTGTTTATGTACGCAATCACGGCTGCAAGAATACTTGTAGCCAGAAGTTGGAAATGCAAAAAAACAGCAACAATAACAGATTGGCAAACACTCATGATAGAGTATTTCCAATTAGCAAAGCTGACCGGAAAAATCAGGGGAGCCTTAAATCGAAAAGTATACGGAGAATGGAAAATATTTAAGGAATAAAGGTAAAGGTAAAGGTACCCCTGCCCATACGGGCCAGTCGTGACCGACTCTGGGGTTGTGCGCTCATCTCACTTAAGAGGCTGGGAGCCAGCGCTGTCCAAAGACACTTCCGGGTCACGTGGCCAGCGTGATGAAGCTGCTCTGGCGAACCAGCACCAGCGCAACACACGGAAACGCTGTTTACCTTCCCGCTGGTAAGCGGTACCTATTTATCTACTTGCACTTAGGGGTGCTTTTGAACTGCTAGGTGGGCAGGAGCAGGGACCGAAAGATGGGAGCTCACCCCGCCACGGGGATTCGAACCGCCGACCATGCGATCGGCAAGTCCTAGGCGCTGAGGTTTTACCCACAGCGCCATCCGTGTCCCATTTAAGGAATATATAAGACTATATTGTAAAAATGATACCATCTTGGCAGAATAGAATGATACTTCTGTACAATAAATAAATGGAATGAACAGTTTAGAGGAATATATGGAAAAAGATATAAAACAAACTGTGCGACAAAATCAAGACAATAGAAAAAGTATAATGAGAACGATTGGAAGTTTTTCACAGAAAACTTTATTGGATAAGACACGATGTTGTATAAATATGTGGTTCTTTTAAATGTCTTTTTTTCCTTTTTTGTCACTCTTAAACCTTTTTTCGACCTTTTTGAGGTGAAGAATCCCTTTTTTTCTTCTTTCTTCTTTTTTGTGCTTAATTTTGTTATACTTACCTTTACTGTATGATTGTATTTAAAACTAATAAAGATTTATATTTTTTAAGAAAAACAAAAACCAAACTCCTTCCCAGTCTCAGACATCACAAGACACCCTCCAACTGCAATGCTTTTTAAATAAAGAGAAATAAAGATTTGACCCTGAAGCAAACTCCTAAACAACTATAGAATCCTAGAATGGCTGGGGAAACCCAGCCGGATGGGCAGGGTATAAGTAATAAATTATTATTATTATTATTATAAATTATTATAGAATTGTAGAGTTGTAAGGGACCCCCAAAGGTCATCTAGTCTAACCCCTAGCAATGCAGGAATCACAGCTAACCTCAACTGAAAGAGCTATTGCATCAGAGGCCCTCAAGTAGTCTCTTCTGTTCCAATGGGGGGGGGGCAAGCTGTTCATTTCACTTTCTCTCCCTTCGACATTTCCCCAATTTTAGAGTGTGTTCACCTTATTTCCTCATTAGATTGCAATTAAAAATGCAAGAAGCCTGATGACACCCAGCTCTACCTCGCTTTCAAATCAGAACCAGTGAAGGGGGTGAAGGTCCTGTGTGAGTGCCTGGAGGCGGTTGGAGGATGGATGGCGGCTAACAGATTGAGGTTGAATCCTGGCAAGACAGAAGTGCTATTCTTGAGGGACAGGGGGCGGGTGGGTGTGGAGAATTCCCTGGTCCTGAATGGGGTAACTGTGCCCCTGAAGGACCAGGTGCGCAGCCTGGGAGTCATTTTGGACTCACAGCTGTCCATGGAGGCACAGGTCAATTCTGTGTCCAGGGCGGCTGTTTACCAGCACCATCTGGTACGCAGGCTGAGACCCTACCTGCCCGCGGACTGTCTCACGGAGTGTCCCGCGAAGTGGCGCATGCTCTGGTTATCTCCCACTTTGACTACTGAAATGCGCTCTACGTGGGGCTACCTTTGAAGGTGACCCGGAAACTGCAATTAATCCAGAATGTGGCAACTAGACTGGTGACTGGGACTGGCCGCCGGGACCATATAACACCAGTCCTGAGAGATCTGCATTGGCTCCCAGTACGCTTCCCAGCACAATTCAAAATGTTGGTGCTGACCTTTAAAGCCCTAAACGGCCTCAGCCCTGTATACCTGAAGGAGCATCTCCACCCCCATCGTTCTGCCCAGACACTGAGGTCCAGCTCTGAGGGCCTTCTGGCGGTTCCCTCACTGCGAGAAGTGAGGTTACAGGGAACCAGGCAGAGGGCCTTCTTGGTGGTGGCGCCCGCCCTGTGGAACGCCCTCCCTTCAGATGTGAAGGAAATAAGCAGCTATCTTCTTTTTAAAAGACATCTGAAGGCAGCCCTGTTTAGGGAGGTTTTTAATATGTAATGCTGTATTGTTTTTAACACTGGATAGGGAGCCACCCAGAGTGGCTGGGGAAACACAGGCAGATGGGCGGGGTATAAATAAATTATTATTATTATTATTATTATTATTATTATTATTATTATTATTATTATTGAAATTTTCATCCTTTCAGTGCAGATTTCTAATAAACCACACATTTTTGCCTGTAGCATTGCCTAATGTGTGAATTTTTGCAAGATATTGTGCCCGTTATAATAAACTTTGTACGTTACTTTCATGCATGTGATGATGTGTTAACACACTCTTCCCTTTAATAGATGCATTTTTCTACACACACACACAGAAGCAACTTCATCCTAAAATTTGGAGAAGTGTGAATTTTCAAGGACTGCTGTGTTTCGTTTCACATATTGTTTCGGGAATTTGTTTAGCTTTGTGTTGAAATGCAAACAAGGCCAAATATATCTTCTGTCTCTAATTTCCAGGAACAGCTATTACCATTCTAAATCAGTCCCTCCCCACCCCCAACTTGGGTTTGGAGTACAACTCCCATCAGCCTTCGGCGGCTCTAGGGCAGGGGTAAGAATCTGCCCATTTTGGCTTTCTCCATTTCTCTCTCCCTCCCCCCAATCTTAATTTTTTCGCTCTATAAGACGCACTTCCCCCCTCCAGAAATGAAGGGGAAATGTGTGTGCGTCCTATGGAGCGAATGCAGGCTCCTTGACCTCAGCGATAGCAACGCGAAGCCTCCAAAGCGCAGAGGGAGAGCTCCCCCCATGCTCTGAAGGCTTCACGTTGCTTTCGCTGAAGCCACCTGAAGCCCCCGGAACTCCCGCTGCACTTCAGGGACTTCAGGCAGCTATCCGCAAGCCTTCGGAGCGCAGCAGGAGTTCCCGCTGCGCTCCAAAGGCTTGCGGATAGCCGCCTGAAGCCTGGAGAGTGAGAGGGGTCGGTGCACACCGATCCCTCTTGCTCTCCAGGCTTCGCTTCGCTGGAAGGGGCTCCATTTCTCCTGCCGCTTCACTGAAGGGGCGCTGAGCAGAGAGGGGAAATTTTTTTTCCCCCTGTATTCCCCCTCCTATGGTCCGGTGTGCCCTATGGTCCGGTGCATCCTATCGAGCGAAAAATATGCTAGGTTCTCAATACTTCAACACAAGATTTTCTTTTTCGAAACTTCTCATGAAGATCCTTTTATATTCTTGGGCAGCTTTCTTCTAATAAAGACATTTTTGTGAGCCGTTTTGACCCTAGGCAAATTCATGGAGAAGAAGGAGAGGGCTATCGATGGCCCATCACCCCAAGAGCAAGGCTTTGTCTTCGTGCTTGGAGGCAGCGATGCTTCTCAATCCCAGTTGCTGGAGAGACAGGAGATGTGCTGGGCCTGGGGGTAACCCTTGAAACGCAATCCAGGACCGGTCCAGAGTCCGAAGGTTCTGCTAGGAGTCAGTCCAGCAGGGCCAAAGCATGACACGAGGCAGGAAACCAGGCAAGGACAGGTACAGGATCTCAGGCAGGATCTGGCATACAGCAACATTGCTTCCGCAACCTGGAGTGGGATCCAACAGCCTTTTATCTTTGTCGGGGTAACGGCTGGTCCTGATCCCCCGGTGACTCACCTCCCTGCTTCGCCCAAAGCTGAGCACTCCTCCTGCGAGTACTCAGGTCTCTCCTTTCATACCTCAGTCTCTGCAGCTCGGGAGACGTTGCTCGGTGACTAGACCCAGGGGCCGCCTCAGCCTCCCCTGACCCAACCGGTAGTGGAGCAGCTGTAAGTGATGGCCCAGCTAGAGGCAAGGAGGTCATCCCTGCATCTGGAACCAGGGCAGGCTCAGGCCCCTGACTCGGCCTAGCTGATGCTTGTTGCAGGGGAACCTGTGCAGACTGGGACTCTTCAGGACCAGGCCCCAGACTTGGTACACCCCTATCTGGACAGGGACAGCCTAACTACTGTTGTCTATGCTCTGATAACTTCAAGGTTAGATTACTGCAATGCATTCGACCTCTGAAGACAGTTCGGAAACTTCAGCTGGTGCAGAATTTGGCAGCCAGGTTGCTCACGGGAGCTAGACGGTTTGAGCATATTGCACCTATCCTGGTCCGATTGCACTGGCTAACAATTACGGCAGTTTCTGGGCCCAATTCAAAGTGTTGGTTTTTATCTATAAAGCCTTAAACGGCTCAGGACCACAATACCTCAAGGACTGCCTCTTTCATGCCTGAGGCAAAGGATCTGGTGCAGACTGGGACTCCTCTGGTTCTGAGCCCAAGTCCCAGGCCATCACAGGAGAGTTGGTATTGTGTTCGAATCCTGCAGCTGGTTTCCCCCAGGCATCTAGTTGGCAACTCTGAGAACAGGATGCTGGACTGAGAACAAGCTGCTGGCCTGATCCAGCAGGCACTTCTGAGGTCCTTATGGGAGTTGTCCCAGCCCCTTGATCATTTTGCTTGTCCTCTCCCGCACCTTTTCCAGCTCTGGGGTGTCCTTCTGTGCCTCCTACGTCTTCTCTTTGAGGCAAGGGGCAAATATTCAGCTAATCTGGAGTCTCATGTAACATCTTTGTGCTACAAGGAGCTTACTCCCCTTCTTCTTCTTTAGATACACTAAAAGATAAATGTTTAAACAGCTGCAATTATGAGTTCTGAGTAAGAGAAAATAAAAGGCATTGTGCATGTGTTGGAGCCACAAGTTTGGACTTCCTCCAAAAGGGAGGAGCTGGTGGCAGACTCGACCGAATTGCCCCTCATTTTCCCAAATCCCCGGCATGGCGCAACTCTCGCTGCGGGAGATTTCCCTCCCCGACAGTTGAATGAAAAGGCAGAAATGTGGAGAAACCAGCTCGCGTGATTGATCACCTCGCGGCCGCTCCCGGGATTTTGTTCTCGGTGGCCATGGGTCTTTCCTACTGCCTCTGCTGGGTGCCTCGGCTCCTTGCGAGGGCGGCGATAGCGATCGCCATTCTGCGCTTCAGCACGGATGCTTAGGCAGAGTGAATTGGAGCCGCCGATCTTATCGCCTGCCCAATTCTGCCTATAAAAACATGTCAGGCAGATGGAGGAAGGAAGGGAGGAGGAGGAGGAACTCAGCGCCTCTGGGTCAGATAGGAGTCCCCTGACCCTCTTGAGGGATGGGATGCAGGCAACTTGATTATTTCGATTATTTAATTTCAATGCCGCTTGATATTTCAAAAATGCATCAAAGCAGCAGACAGAAAACGGAAGCGACAACAGGCAGCTTAAGCAGAATATTACAAAAATGCACAGCTACATATAAAAGCATTACATTAACATAGAAAGTGCAACAATAAACTGCTAGCATATTTGCAGTGCTAAGCAGGGTCTGGTATGGTTTCAAATTGGATGGGGGGGCTGCACCTTGAAATCCCACATTAATTATTTATTAAGCCCAACTTTCTGCAATGCAGAAAGTTGGGCGAGAAGTGAGGTTACAGGGAACCAGGCAGAGGGCCTTCTCGGTGGTGGCGCCCGCCCTGTGGAACACCCTCCCACCAGATGTCAAGGAAATAAACAACTATCCTATTTTTAAAAGACATCTGAAGGCAGCCTTGTTTAGGGAAGTTTTTAATATTTAATGCTGTATTGTTTTTAACACTTGATTGGAAGCTGCCCAGAGTGGCTGGGGAAACTCAGCCAGATGGGTGGGGTATGAATAATAAATTATTATTATTATTATTATTATTATTATTAGGCTTAATAAATAATCTTATTTATTTATTTTTTAATTAATTAATTTATTTATACATACATACCCTGCCCATCTGGCTGGGTTTCCCCAACTACTCTGGGCGGCTCACAGCAGAACATTAAAAACATGATGAAACATCTAACATTAAAAACTCCCCTAAACAGGGCTGGGACTGCCTTCAGATGTCCTCTAAAAGTCAGATAGTTGTTTATTTCCTTGACATCTGTCCACAGGGCAGGCACCACCACCGAGAAGGCCCTCTGCCTGGTTCCTGGTAACCTCACTTCTCACAGGGAGGGAACCGCCAGAAGGCCCTCGGAGCTGGACCTCAGTGTGTGGGTAGAACGGTGGTGGTGGAGACGCTCCTTCAGGTATCCTGGGCCAAGGCCATTTTGATGAGCCTCAGGGTCCCTTCCAGCCCAAAGATAATAAATAATAATAACATTTTATTTGTATCCCGCCCTCCACAGCCAAAGCCAGGCTCAGAGCAGCTATGATTCTATATAAATCAATATCAATTCATTTTCCTTCTGACACACCCTCCCTCTCAGCCCCCCGGTTGTCACCCAGGGTCCCAACGAACTCTCAGCAAAAGTCTCACAACAGAATGAGTTTCTGGAAGCAGCAGACATCATCCCAGTCTTGCCCAAGGTGGATGGTGCTTCCTCAGGCTGCCCACAGCTGTGTCCCATTCAGCCGCACTCTCCACACCCACTTCCAGGGGCAGCAAGTTTGTTGAGTTTCCACAGGTAGTCCAGAGGATGAGGAAGGGGTCCCCCAACACTCGCAGCTCTTTCTTCACCCCATCTCCTTTCCTCCTCCTTCTACAGCTGCTTCACTGTCTCATGGCAGGGTTTGTTTTTGTGGCTCAAGCCCAGGAGAGAAGGAACCTGAGGACAGATGACATTGGTACGTCTAGACTAGTATTGTCTACACTGGCCGGCAACAGCTCTCCAGAATTTCAGACAGGATGGAGGAGCCAGGGTGAGAGAGTTAAACCAGTGAGTTGAGAACCTACTGCCTCACCTGGAGATCTGCTGGATCCTAATTCCACTGATCCCGGCAGATCTAGCCTTAGGCAGCCATTCTTAGGTGTGGTGGAAGAAATCTGGTCGATACAAAGCTACCTATTCGCGCTTCCCAAAAGAACATGGAACTGAGGCGCAGCTATCTTTGGAAATAAATAAAAAAGCTCTGAATTTTGCAATGCAATCAGTTCTTCAACCCAATAGTGCGTACAAAAATATAATATCAGGAGAAAGTGTGCATAAGAATGCATTTATAATCATATTTATTTGTGCATTTATTTCTTTGGATGCCACTCGGTGCATCTAAGTGCTAAATTAAATATCCACAGTTAAAATAGGCTCTGAAACAAACCCAACAATGCAGCAATGAAAAGAGGTTGAGAGGTCAAAGCCGGTGGAATGCCAATGCAAATGATAATATTTATGAAAATTGCCTGCTAAAAAGCATTGCATTTGGGAAGGTGTGTATATTAGGCAGCAGTGGGTACAAAAATTGGGATAATTAAGATAAAAGTGCACTAAGATTCTGATGATCCTCACATGAGGACTTTTTTAAAAAAAATAGCGAAAGTTGAAAGTGATACGGAAATGTAGAGAAACGCAAATTAACGTTGGGCAAATGAGAAATGGAAAGAAAGGGAGGTTGACTGGTTCATCCATCCCCATTTGTCTTGATTTTTAAAATTGTTATGTACTGAGTTGAGTAGGATCCTGAATGCAGCAGTCTGATTGGTCCACAGGAGCCACCCAATCCAGCTCCAGGTGGAAGTGAATCCACAACCTGATTGGCCTACAGGAGAATCCTGGAATTAGCCAATCATGTGGGGCCCATTGTGTAAATAATGTACAGTGACACCTCGGGTTACATACGCTTCAGGTTACATACACTTCAGGTTACAGACTCCGCTAACCCAGAAATAGTGCTTCAGGTTAAGAACTTTGCTTCAGGATGAGAACAGAAATCGCGCAGTGGCAGCAGCAGGAGGCCCCATTAGCTAAAGTGATGCTTCAGGTTAAGAACAGTTTCAGGTTAAGAACGGACCTCCGGAATGAATTAAGTACTTAACCTGAGGTACCACTGTATATAAAGCAGACATGCGGGGGCCACTTCCATTCCTCCTCACCACTATGAGCTGAATAAAGAGCATGAAATCCACTCTCGACTCCAAGTGTATTTCAAAAATGCTTCCCCAATTCGCATGCCTGGCCTGTCCCCCCACCCCACCCCGTCACTAAACCTGCTCCTGCAGCTGCACAAAAAGGCAGCAGCATTTTGGGAGCTGCAGGAGGTGTCCCACCCAACCTCAAGAAGAGGATTAACTGTTCCCTGCCTTGACACCTGGAGGGCCGCGGCGGCCAATTCTGAGCGCAGTGACCTCGAAGCTCAGCCGAAACAGACATTATTTGCCTTACAAAGGATGGCAAATCAAACAAGGGAGAGGGAGGAAGGGAGAGGGCACGGCAAGCAACTTCTCCTGCGGTGGGAAAGGCAAAATATGACACAGCATATCTGTAAGAAGCAGGCTCTCCAAATAGTATAGTATGGGGGGGCAGCCTGGGAGCTATTTACACCCCCCCCCAGTTCATCTCTCACACATGGAGGGATTGCGCCATCCCCTGACTCACGCTGGATGAATCACAGGGAGGAATCCCTAAAGGCAAGAGGAAAGAGAAAATATCCACCTCGTTTTTATATGCATTTAATTTCTGGGGTGTATGAGGAATGGTCCAGGGAGTGGGGATGTTTAGCCGGGAGGAGAGAAGATTTGGCAAGCTCATCCATACTTGCCAAAAAAGTGCAGGTCGGAGCAGCAACGTATAACAACAACAACAACAACAACAATTTGTTATTATTTATACCATGCCCATCTGGCTGGGTTTCCCCAGCCACTCTGGGCGGCTTCCAGCAAAATATTAAAATACAATAATTCATCAAATCTTAAAAACTTCCCTGAACAGTGCTGCCTTCAGATGTCTTCTAAAAGTCAGATAGTTCTTTGTTTCCTTGACATCAGATGGGAGGGTATTCCACAGGGCAGGCGCCACCACCGAGAAGGCCCTCTGCCTGGTTCCCTGTAACCTCGCTTCTCGCAGCGAGGGAACCGCCAGAAGACCCTCGGAGCTGGACCTCCGTGTCCGGGCTGAACGATGGGGGTGGAGATGCTCCTTCAGGTATACTGAGCCGAGGCCATTTAGAGCTTTAAAGGTCAGGACCAACACTTTGAATTATGCTTGGAAACGTACTGGGAGCCAATGTAGGTCTTTCAAGACCGGTGTTATATGGTCTCGGCGGCCGCTCCCAGTCACCAGTCTGGCTGCCGCATTCTGGATTAGTTGTACTTTCCAGGTCACCTTAAAAGTTAGCCCCATGTAGAGTCCCAACGTAGCATGGGTTGCTAGCGTCCGGGGAAAGCAAGTCACGGGAGCGACTCCACCCCTCATCAGAGCTAAGTGGGGCCATGTTGCACCGCCTGCCTGCCTGCGCACGGGGAAGCCCAGCTGGCTGACATGGTCCTTGGTGGGCGACTCCCCCACTGAGAGGAGCACTGGGCCAGGCAGCACTGGGGTTGCCCCTTGCCAGCCTGCCCCTGTCTGCCCCCACTCAGCATGGGCCTGGGCTGCTCCCCCCACCATCTGGGGAGCACAGGAGTAAGTGAGCCCTGGCCAGGAGGCCCATTAGTGAGTGGGCCAGCCTTGGCACAGCCTGGCACAGCCTGGAGACTGAAGGGCGGACCAGCCTCAGGAATGCGCTCTCGGGAGCACAAGGAAGGTGGACGGCACTCCCAGCTGGCCTCTATGGAGCCTCCATGGCCGCCAGCCTCTGCCCAGGACACAATGGTGAGGCCAGACCAGGCTCTGGGGCCCAGGGACAGGCAGAGAAGGATGGGGAGCTGGGGACGGGGCTGCCAGGACATGCCTGGGTGGCAATGGAGCCAGCCCCCATGATGGGCTGTAGTGCATTACTACAGTGCCCTATCACTAGGGCAGGGATTCCCACAGAAGCAACCAGAGGTACCACTGTACTTTCCAGGTAAAGTTCTGCACTGTCTTCCCCCCGGAAAACCTGCTCTTTAGTGCTAAATTGGAACAAACGGCAGTCTGCAGGGGGAAATGATTGCTGTTTGCTCCGATTCAGGGCTAGAGGTTGAGTTTCCCCGGGATATTCCCTGAGAGGTGATTTGAGAGTCACCCTGAAATATATGAAAGGCTGTCCCAGGGGAGATGGAGGTGGCTTTACCCCTGCTGCTTCAGAGGACAGACCACAAAGCAAGGGACTCAGATGACAAGGAAGGAGGTTCCAGCTAAACATTTGGAAGTTCAGCAGTGGAATGGACTCCCTCAGAAAGTGGTGTAGTCGCCTTCATCAGAGATCTTTAAGCCGAGGTTGGGTGGCCATCTGACATGGATGCTTTAGCTGTATACCAGGGGTCAGCAAACTTTTTCAGAAAGGAGCCGGTCCCCTGTCCCTCAGACCTTGTGGGGGCCAGACTATATGTTGCCATGATTATGACCCGCGTTTTTGGCAAAAACTCTTATTGGGACCAACCCCAATGTTCCCCAAATGTGATTTTTGGGGGGTGTTCCCTCATACACCCACGTTGCTTCCTTTGTGTTTTATTTCTCTCATAAGGTGGGGTGGGGAGCTGAGGTAAGCGTGCCATCCCTGTCAGCCCTGGAGAGTGTGTGTGCATGCGTGGGTGAAGGGGAAAGCCATTGGCTATGCCAAGTCAGGCTGGTGCCACCCAACCAAAAGTGTTCTTTTCCCCAAGTGAGGGGAGACGAGCGGCAGAGGCTATTTACCTTTGTGTCGGAATAATGGAGGACGACAGGGGGTTGGATGCAGGTGAGCTGTGCAGAAGTGCGCTGACAAGCATGCTCCAAGACAAGCCGCCGGCTAACTCTGTAGAGGCTCTTTTTATTAGCACAATATGCAAAACCAGTCAGATACATTTTGGACTGTGACCTTTACACATCTTCCAATCCTGAGATTGAGGGGTGGTACAAAGTTATTTTGGCACCTGTTTCCCCTGTGTCATTTTCCCCTTGCACAATGTATGACGAAGGAGACAAAGGTCACAGACAGGGCATGGCAGACCACTAAGAGAGCAAAGGTTAGATAGAGGGCATGATGCTCAGACAGCTGTGGCTTTGTCTGCGGGTGGGAGTGTACTCCACACCTGGCGATCATTCCTTCACCTTTCCATGGCTCGCACCATGTAGCTAATGAGCGGCCTCCCCAGCAGTGCGCAGAACTGGTTCAGGGTGCAGCCGCCCAGGCGCTCCTCACTTCCTCTGGTGGGGAGTACTGCCGCCCCAGACACCGGCAGGCGTCGCTCCCAAGGCGCCTCCGAGCCCCTGCCGCCACAACTGCCCTTCCTGATATCAGTCGCTGGCAACTCCATGGTGGAAATCCAAACTGTGGCTCCTTTTCCCTCCCCTCCCCCCAGAAGAAAAGATTGCTGCACGTGTGATGGACAGAGAAGGGGCTTGTCTCAAGCAGCCGCCCACCTCACTTTTGACCCCCAAGCCTGGCTGAGTGGCAAAAACCATCTTGCACGTGCGCTATGCTGGCTGCCTGGATCCCCTGGCCGTCCGCGGGCCAGATCTAGAAGGCAATTGCGCCTGATCCGGCCCGCAGGCCTTAGTTTGCTGACCTGTACTGTATACAAACACTGAACTACCCCCTATGCAGATGAAGCATCATTGATGAAAATGGGTTTTGCATTTGCATTGAACAATGTCTCCCATGCAAACCATATAGGTGAGAAACTCCACAAACCCACAGGCAGCTACCCTTCAAAATTCACACTTCTCTGAATTTTGCGGTGCAGTTCTTCAACCCAATCAGGTGTTTGAAAATGCATATATTAGGGGAAAGTGCACTTTTTAAAAAATACATATATGAGTGAGAATAACATGGAAATATGCATCGTATCAGGGAATGTTGCTTGAAGAAATGTGTGTATTTCATACAAAGATGGGTACATTGAAAGAATTGCACTGCAAGGTGCCAATTAAATTTCAAGAAGGCTGTTTTATTTTTAAAAAATGCAAAATGATGCAAAACAAATGAGAAAGTGAGAGAGAGTGATAGCCAACCATCCCTAGTGTAAACTAGTGAATTGGTAGATACATTGTTGGTTTTATATGATGCCCCTTCATCCATATAGATATTTCCGCCCGCTCCTAACCTGCTGCATGTGCCCTTGTGGGACCCTGCATTCTGCCCTGAATGTCTGGCAAGCGCGATCTGTCTGGCAAGCATATGCAGCGAAAACCTTTTCCGCCGTCATGTGGGCTAGGAACTTGGCAAGCGCAGAGGACTTTTGCTCTCCCTCGCAGCGCAGATGCCTGGAGAGGGAGCCGATAACCATCGTGTTCTGGTGACAGCTGGGATCAGCCAGACAAAGGCACTTAAACACCCTCCTTAATGGGTTCTTTCTTGAGCGACTTTATAATTAAATCGCCCATCACTTCTCTGTGTACTTTTCAAAGGCCCTGTAAAGGACCTCAGTGATCCCCGTGGAGAGACAAATGCATTCCTTGGACTAGGCAAAAGGAAAAAACCAGCCTTGTTTCTCTGCGCAGCCTGGTGACGCAGCCAGCCCCCGGCGCATCTTCTCTCGTGGGAACTGGGAAAGGTAACTCTATCTCCGTGGAAGCAGCCTGAGCACGGCGGGGCGGGAGTGACGCCCTTGAAGCAGATCTGAATATGGCAGAGACGCCCAACAGGTTGTTCAGAGGGGGGAGAGTTGCTCTTGTGCAGGGGTCAGCACCTCGGGCCAGTGTCTCCAGCACCGATCGCGGGGTGGGCTGGAGGGCAGGGGAGCGCATGCCCATCCGCGTGCGCACACGCTATTTCTGGTGAACTTCCGGGTCAGTGGAGCACCAGAAGTAGCTTGTGCACATGTGCACAGGCCTCCTCCGACCCGGATGTGCACAGGAAATAACATTTGCACATGCGCAAATGTTGCGCATGCGCACAAGCTACTTCCGGTGGTGCTCCAACCTGGAAGTGGGAAGCCACGCACAGCAGCGCCAGTAAGAGCGGGCGGTGGCAGCGGGCAGCGGGGGTCACCAAGGGCTGGATAAACAAGTCCCTCAGGCCTTATCAGGCCCGCGGGCCTTAGTTTGAGGACCCCTGCTCTTGTGCCTGGATTCTGCTTGTGGGTTTTCCCCAGGCATCTGGTTGGCCCCTGTGAGAACACGATGCTGGACTGGACACGCCATTGGCCTCATCCAGCAGACTCTTTTCTTAAGGTGACTGCTTCCAAACAGCAGACACACTGCAATCCAATCCAATCTTCTTTATTGACACAGAAGCAGGCACACTCCTGGTGAGCTGTGACTGGCCCTGGCCAAGCCAATGTAGAAATGAATGCCACAGATATGGAGAGATAAAGCTGAATAAAACTTTCCATGCAGCTGTTCCAGGGGATGTGCAGGACGACATCAGAAGTTCCTGGGTGCTGGACCATGGGCATCTAGCCCAGCATTTGGTCCTCACTATGGCCAAGCAGGGACGTCGATCAGAAGGTCAAGAGGGCTTGCCGATCAGAAGGTCAGTGGTTCGAATCCCCGCGACAGGGTGAGCTCCCATTGCTCGGTCCCTGCTCCTGCCAACCTAGCAGTTCAAAAGCACGTCAAAGTGCAAGTAGATAAATAGGTACCACTCTGGTGGGGAGGTAAATGGCGTTTCCGAGCGCTGCTCTGGTTGACCAGAAGTGGCTTAGTCATGCTGGCCACATGACCCGGAAGTTGTACGCTGGCTCCCTCGGCCAATAAAGCGAGATGAGCGCCGCAACCCCAGAGTTGGCCACGACTGGACCTAATGGTCAGGGGGCCCCCTTTACCTTTATGGCCAAACCAATGGGAAGCCCACTGTGCTGGCCCTGGGGGTAACCGGAGTAATACGGTCCAGATCCGAATCCAAGGGCTCCACGAGGAGTCAGTCCAACAGGGCCAAGGCAGGACACAAGGCAGGAAACCAGGCAAGGACAGGCACAGGATCACAGGCAAGGTCTGGCATACAGCAACATTGCTTCCGCAACGTGGGGCAGGGTCCGACTTTTATCTTTGTCGGGGTAGCAGCCGGTCCTGATCCCCCGGCGATCCACCTCCCTGTTTCGCCCGTAGGCGAGCACTCCTCCTGCGAGTACTCAGGTCTCTCCTTCTCTCAGACCTCAGCCTCTGCAGCACGGGAGACGTCGGTGGGTTACTAGACCCAGAGGCCGCCTCAGCCTCTCCTGACCCAACTGGTAGTGGAGCAGCTGTAAGTGATGGCCCAGCTGGAGGCAATGAGGTCATCCATGCATCTGGATCCAGGGCAGGCTCAGGCCCCTGACTCAGCCCAGCTGGTGCTTGTTGCAGGGGAACCTGTGCAGACTGGGGCTCTTCAGAATCAGGCCCCAGACTTGGTTCAGGTGATGCCTGAGGCAAAGGATCCGGTAAGGACTGAGACTCCTCTGGTTCTGAGTCTGAGCCCGAGTCCCAGGCCATCACATCCACAAAGAGGACCCAAGCGCAAGAACCTTCTTCTCTGCTGTGGTTTCCAGCAACTGGTATTCAGAAGCATCACTGCCTCCAACAACATAGGCAGGGCAGAGCCACTGTGGCTGGCCATCATCAGTAGCCCCTCTCCTCCTTGAATTTTAAAGCCAGCTGGGTTGGTGGCCATCGCTGCCTCTTGTGGCAGTGAGTTCCACAGTTTAACTCTGCATTGCATGAATAAGGACTTCCTTTTATCTGATCTGGAAGTTGGATCTTCCATTGATACGTTTCTGCCTCGCTAGATACTGCGACTTTGTTCAAAGCCTGCAAAGGCAGGGAAATAGCAAAACAGCACCCGTTCCCCCTTCTCCCTCCCCCAGATGAACCCCGAAGCATCAGCCTGCGAGGCCTGCAAAGTCAGTCACCCACCATCTCCCCACCCCCTTTCCAGGGATCCGTGGGGCAAATGCCCAGTTCTCCGAGAGAGTTGTGCCTCTTGTTTGTTGAGGAAGTGCTTTGCGCCCTGATTGATTAGTTGAAATAAACGGGCAGGGAAGGGCACTCTGTCTCCCGATGATCGTTTCTTTTCTCCTTCTCCCTTTGTTCTGTCCAAACTCCCAGGGACCTGCCCAGCCCATCATCACAACCCGTTGAATATGCCGCAGATTGGTAAATTAACAGCCGGTGGTTGTTTCTGTAAGCTGAGCTATAGCTCCAGGGCTGCGTCTAAAAGGGAGAATTAAGCCGAATGTAAACAGACGGTGGGCCCACTCCTGTTTGTGTTTCGGTCCGATGGTATAAGTGTTTTCATGATTTATTTATTTTAATGAATTTGATGAGACATTGCCAGCTAGGTTGCCACCAACCCCAGGGGCTGATTCAGCAGCGGAAGGGGAGATCAAAACTGGATAAAACGTTAGTCAAGAGCTGTTGCCCATTTAGAAACATGGGAAGGCCACTCTTAGATTGTCATTTGTCCTGATCTACCTCCAAAAGGGACGTGGGTAGTGCTGTGGTCTAAACCACTGAGCCTAGGGCTTGCTGATCAGAAGGTTGGCGGTTCGAATCCCCGCGACAGGGTGAGCTCTCGTTGCTCGGTCCCAGCTCCTGCCAACCTAGCAGTTTGAAAGCACGTCAAAGTGCAAGTAGATAAATAGGTACCGCTCTGGCAGGAAGGTAAATGGCATTTCCCTGCGCTGCTCCGGTTCACCAGAAGCGGCTTAGTCATGCTGGCCACATGACCCGGAAGCTGTACGCCGGCTCCCTCGGCCTGTAAAGCGAGATGAGCACCGCAACCCCAGAGTCGTCCGCGACTGGACCTAATGGTCAGGGGTCCCTTTACCCTTTACCTCTAAAGGGTGGGTTTACCCTTGGAAAAGATCAGGGCAAAGGGGAAACTGCTTGGAGCTGCCTAGAAAGTGTAGGTCAAGTAGGAAACCACTTGGATCCATGCATTTGAAGTACAGGACAAGCAGAAGGGTGGATAAGCCATAAATAAGACCATTGGTTGATCTAGTTTAGTGTTGTCTTTGCTGACTGGCCCTGCTGGATTTCAGTCAGGAAGTCTCCACAGCAGCAAAAAAAAAGCTAACGCTCTTCTATGCTGCAGGTATATAGCGTCCAGATCAAAGGAAGTAATAGTACTGCTCCCTTCTACCTTAGCCAGACTATGCCTGGCGTCCTCTCTCCAGTTCTGGGTGCCACAATTTAAGAAGGATGTTGAGAAGCTGGAAGGTGTTCAGAGGAGGGTCATCGAGATGGTCAAGGGTCTGGAAACCAAGCCTGATGAGGAACAGTCGAAGGATCTGGGTCTGTTTAGCCTGGAGAAGACAGAGAGGTGACCTGGCAGCCATCTTCAGATATCTGGAAGGCTGTCCGATGGAAGATGGAGCAAGCTTTTTTTCTGCTGCTCCAGAGGGGACCATACATCACCTTGCCAACAAAGGTCCATATAGTTCAAGCTCTGGTTTTCCCAGTAGTGATGTGTGGAAGTGAGAGCTGGACCATAAAGAAGGCTGATCGCCGAAAAATGGATGCTTTTGAATTATGGTGCTGGAGGAGACTCTTGAGAGTCCCATGGACTGCAAGAAGATCCAACCTATCCATTCTGAAGGAAATCAGCCCTGAGTGCTCACTGGAAGGACAGATCCTGAAGCTGAGGCTCCAAGACTTTTGCCACCTCATGAGAAAAGAAGACTCCCTGGAAAAGACCCCGATGTTGGGAAAGATGGAGGGCACAAGGAGAAGGGGACGACGGAGGACGAGATGGTGGGACAGTGTTCTCAAAGCTACCAGCATGAGTTTGACCAAACTGCGGGAGGCAGTGGAAGACAGGAGTGCCTGGCGTGCTCTGGTCCAGGGGGTCACGGAGCGTCGGACACGACTAAAGGACTAAACAACAACAGAGGGGAAGTACCTAATCCAATGGATTCAAATGACAAGGAAGAAGATTCCAGGTAAACATTAGGAGGAACTTTCTGATGGTGAAAGCTGTTCAATAGTGGAATGGAAAACCTCAGAAGGTGGAGGACTCTCCTTCACTGGAGAGTTTACCCTTTAACATCTTGGTTGCTCTCCTCTGTCCACGTGCCAGTAGACTAGAGCAGGTCAAGGGACAGAGATCTACAATGCATTGGCAGCTCAATGCAAGTTGGCCGAGGGAGCCTCTCCCTTTGGTCTCTTTCCTGGATGCCCTTGCTATTACTTAACCCACTGCAGGTACAGAGCCTTCTCATTTACGAAACCCAAATCCATTCATCGGTTTCCACCCCACGCCATTCATAATGATGGGGCTTTTTTTTCCTGGTTCTTTTGTAACCTGGGTTGTCAGGGGGTGAATAATGGCCTTTGTGGCTCACGCAGTTTGACAGTTGCTTGGAGTCCTCTGCTTTCGCCTCTGGGCTCTGGGAGAGCAAGTGAGCGATGGATGCAAGGCTGGCACGGAAGAACAATCGCTCTCCTGCTCAGGGCCAACCTGACCGCGAAGGAGATTTGCTTGGGGGAGGTGAGCGCAGGACAAGAATCACGGGAGTCCCTGCCAACTATGTCATGTGCAATGGATTTAAAAGAGAAGAGACAATTTGGGGGAAGGCAGGTGGAGGCGAAGGATTATTAGTCATGACTCCTGAACAGAACCACCAATGAGCTTAGAGGCAGCAGGTGCAATGACCCCCAGGGTCTCACAGCAGTCAAGGCCGTAAGAAGATAAGTGTGCATGGTTAGACCATGGAACTCACTGCCACAGTGTTGGTCTCAGTGATCAGAGGCAGCAATGCTTCTGAATACCAGTTGCTTGGAAATGCAGGAGGGGAGAAGGCTCTTGTGCACGAATCCTGCTTGCAGATTTCCCACAAAGGGAAACTCACAATCAGGATTTGAACACAAGAGCAACTCTCCCGACCTGCGGTTTCTAGCAAATAGTATTCAGAAACATTGCTCCCTCCTCATTCTCGGAATGTGGAAGGGGAACTCCTTTGCTGTTTACACACATTGCTGCCTCCACTTTTTCTTCCAACTCTGGACAAAGTTTGGCCAATTCCCAGTTCCCTTATCTTTTAGTTAAACAAGCTGGAGCTTAATGTGTACTATTATTATTTTAACCCTCTTTTTCTTGATTGTTAGGAGCTGGGGGGGGAGAGAGGGAAGTCAGTGTCAATTCTGGTCGCCTCACCTCAAGAAGGATGTTGCAGAGTTGGTGAAGGTTCAGAAAAGGGCAACCAAAATGATTGAGGGGCTGGAGCAACTCCCCCAGGAAGAAAAGTTGCGGCATTTGGGACTTCTTAGTTTAAGAAGAAAAGGTGAGTCAGAGGTGACATGATTGAAGTTTATACAATTGTACATAGCAGAAAGGAAGTAGGCAGAGAAAAGTCCCCCCCCCCCCTTTCCTAACACCAGAGCTCACGGGCGTCCCATGAAGTTGAACACTGGAAGATTCAGGACAGATCGAAGGAAGGGCATCTTCATGAAGTGCATAGATAAACTATGGAACTCACTGCCACAGGACGCAGTGGTGGCCACCAACCTGGTTGGCTTTAAAAAAGAAGATTAGACAAATTCATGGAGGGACAGGGCTATTGAGGGCTATTAGCCGTGATGGCTCTGCGCTGCCTCCACCATCAGAGGAAGCAATACTCCTGATTAGCAGCTGCAGGAGGGGAGAGAGTTGCTCTTGAGTTTGAATCCTGCTTGCGAGTTTCCCAGAAGAATTTGGTTGGTTACTGTGAGAGCAGGAAGCTGGACTCGAGGGGACATTGGATTTACACAGGAGGCTGTTCTTATGCGCACAGGTAGAGGCCGGTTATATGGGTTCAGTGTAACATGTGAACAGCCCCAAAGCCCTCTTACTTTGCATAATGGAGTGATGTAAAAGGTGAAGAAAAGGAAAGAACCCCTGGGCAGTTAAATCCAGTCAAAGGCGACTATGAGGTTGTGGCGCACATCTCGCTTTCAGGCCAAGGGAGTCGGCGTTTGTCCACAGACAGCTTTCCGGGTCATGTGGCCAGCAGGACTAAAAAGCTCCTGGCGCAACGGGACACCGTGACGGAAACCACAGCGCACAGAAACGCCGTTTACCTTCCCGCTGGAGCGGTACCTATTTATCTACTTGCACTTTGACGTGCTTTCAAACTGCTAGGTTGGCAGGAGCAGGGACCGAGCAACGGGAGCTCACCCCGTCGCGGTATAGACCACAGCGCCACCCGCAAGGGGTTGATCCCTCGAGGTCCCTTCCAACTCTACAATTCTGTGAATCTATAAGCTTCCCTTTATTCCCTCAGAGCTTTATTGTTCTGTGAGTTAATTTCTGGACTCCACCATCTACACAGACTTCTCATTAGCTTCCCAGAACAATTTGTCAGCCACCAATGAAGACCATCTCCCTCTCTTGCAGGGGAACAGATTTGAGCATGGACTGTGATTGTGAAAAGTTGATGGCATTCTGTTCCGCATTCGCCCAGCAGATGGCAATGAGGAGGAGCTTTGCAAAGGGAAATCTGGCAGAGGTTGAATGCTGCCGGGCTCTACAGGTGAACAAGCTGTGAGTGACACAACCTGTTGTACAAGAGTAAGCCAGAAGTGCAGGTCATGGCTTGGTGGGGGGGGGCACCTGGATCACTCAAAATAACTCTAAATATACAGCCAAGTTTAGCATGCTCTAATGGCCTCCATAAATACTTCTCCCCCACTTCTTGCCTTTTTGCAGCCTGTCTCTTTTTTCCAACTTCCACACCAGGCCTGGAATGCGACCAGAAGCTGACTCCCAAGCCAGGGAAATTGCAAGAAGAGAAAGATTGTTTTCTTAGGTCTGCATTCCATGCAATCTCACTGTTTGCAGGGTGAGATTTTTTTTATGGCGGGTGTATGTCTGTGTTCTTCTTTTTTTAAAAAAAAAATTTAAGTTTTTATTGTTAAAATACTTCAGCATTAATACACACATATTGCGAATATACAAACATACATTTCATACAGTCCTTAAAAATGTTCAAACATACCTACACTCAGTCCCACAGATAATTCCTTTTCCCATCACCATCCACCACCCCTCACCCCACCTTTGTGTTAGACTTCCAGTCTACTCAATTGCAGTTTCTTTCCACTTCTATTATTTTCTTTCACACACCTTTAACCTAATTTCATGCTTCTTTTTTCTATTACACATTGTTATCCATCTTATTTAGTATTCCAGTATTTAAAACGAAACTTTTTTATTCTAATAGGAGTTCTGATTTTTCAATATGGTTTTGCAAGTATCCTTTAAACACCTTCCAGGTGTTTGTGTTCTTCTGAGGATCTTACAGACCTCTATTTTTAGGGAGACGAGCAGGTGGGAAGCTTGCCTCTTCGACACCAGAGATCTGCCTGGTCATGCTGGAGTGGCAGAGGGCATGCTCTGAGTGCAGAAGGCTCCAGGTTCCAGTACGTTTCTGAGCATAATTCAAAGTGTTGGTGCTGTCCTTGAAAGCCCTAAACGGCCTCGGTCCTGTATACCTGAAGGAGCATTTCCACCTCCATCGTTCTGCCTGGACACTGAGGTCCAGCTCCGAGGGCCTTCTGGTGAGAAGTGAGGTTACAGGGAACCAGGCAGAGGGCCTTCTCGGTGGTGGCGCCCGCCCTGTGGAATGCCCTCCCTTCAGATGTGAAGGAAATAAGTAGCTATCCTATCTTTAAAAGACATCTGAAGGCAGCCCTGTTTAGGGAAGCTTTTAATGTTTAATGCTGTATTGTTTTTAACACTCGATTGGGAGAGTGGCTGGGGAAACTCAGCCAGATGGGTGGGGTATAAATAATATATTATTATTATTAATTATTATTACTATTATTATTATTATTATTATTATTCCACCCGTGGGCTCTCAAGGTAAAAAGATCTCCAGTACCTGGAGAAAGAAAGGGATCTTCCAGGGACCTGAGAGCAGGCCCCAGCAGTCTCATTCTACAGAAGCCAACACCATGTGCTTCTCAGGGAGAAACTTCAACATGTGCATTGCTTGCAGGAGAATCCAGGTTCCATCTCAAGAAGCAGTGCTAACAGAATCACAGAGCGGAATAATAATAATAATAATAATAATAATAATAATAATAATAATAATTTATTATTTGTACCCCGCCCATCTGGCTGGGTCCCCCCAGCCACTCTGGGCGGCTTCCAACAAAGTTTAAAAATACATTAAAATGTCATACATTAAAAACTTCCCTAAACAGGGCTGCCTTCAGATGTCTTCTAAAAGTCAGATAGTTTTTTATTTCCTTGACATTTGATGGGAGAGCGTTCCACAGGGCGGATGCCACCACTGAGAAGGCCCTCTGCCTGGTTCCCTGTAGCTTTGCTTCTTGCAGTGAGGGAACCACCTGAAGCCCCTCGGCGCTGGACCTCAGCATCAGGGCAGAAAGATGGGGGTGAAGACGCTCCTTCAGGTCTACTGGGCTGAGGCCATTTAGGGCTTTCAAGGTCAGCACCAACACTTTGAATTGTGCTCGGAAATGTACTGGGAACCAGTGTAGGTCTTTCAAGACCGGTGTTATGTGGTCTTGGCAGCCGGTTCCAGTCACCAGTCTGGCTGCCCCATTCTGGATTAGTTGTAGTTTCTGGGTCACCTTCAAAGATAGCCCCACATAGAGCGCATTGGAATAGTCCAAGCGAGAGATAACCAGAGCATGCACCACTCTGGCAAGACAGTCTGCAGGCAGGGAGGGTCTCAGCCTGCATACCAGATGGAAGAGCTGGAAGGGACCAATGGTGGAGGAAGGGGGTGTCGTGGGTGCCATGCTCCCCGAGTGTCATCCCTTGGGGGGGGGTTGACATCACTGCACACACACACCCGGATGCTCACCCCGCCCCCACGGGCAGCTAGCCCCACCTCAGGTGCACAGCATATGTGCCTCTCCAGATGCCAGAGCAGCTAGCTCCACCTCTGGAAGGGACCCCCAAGTGTCACCTACCCCCTGAAATTCTGGAATCACAGTTAAAGAATCCCTGGCGCATGGTTTCGCAACCTTGTTAAAAACCTCCAACGAAGGAGACTTCCTCTGTTTGCATAATTCTTTTTTTGCTTCATTAGCACAGAAATGCATGGCAGTGCAGATAACACGCCCCCCCCCCCATGTCACCTTTAAAGAAACAAAAACCTTTATGTCTACATGAGACGTGGGACGAGTCACATGCCATGATGGGGAATGGACAGAGAGATGCCTCTGTGCCAGCCAGGATGGAGGCAGCTGCGGTGCGGAGGCCTCAGGTGGGCACTGTGAGCAGCCAGGCGGTGCTAATGTCAACACAGAAGCAGCTCATCAAAGCCTGTTACTGTCAATGATCAAATTGGAGATGGCTCAATTAAGGTGCGGCGCCACGGGCGCCCCTCATGCCCTCTCCCTGCTTGGCATGTCCCCGTTGCACATTAACTCTCATGTCCCACATCTCTGCCAGCAGCGTCCAGTCGGCCGAAGGAGCCTTTGTTATCGCTGGGCTGCTGCGAGAGCTGGGAACTTATTAATTTAATTCTAAAATATGTGCCCCGGGTGCTGCCCTTTCAGCTTTTGATAATGAAAATGCAAAATTTTGTGGACTGTCTTGCCAGAGTGGTGCATGCTCTGGTTATCTCCCATTTGGACTACTGCAATGCTCTCTACGTGGGGCTACATTTAAAGGTGACCCGGAAACTACAACTAATTCAGAATGTGGCAGCTAGACTGGTGAATGGGGGCGGCCGCCGAGACCACATAACACCAGTCTTGGAAGACCTACATTGGCTCCCAGTACATTTCCGAGCACAATTCAAAGTGTTGGTGCTGACCTTTAAAGCCCTAAACGGCCCCGGCCCAGTAGACCTGAAGGAGTGTCTCCACCCCCATCGTTCAGCCCGGACACTGAGATCCAGCGCCGAGGGCCTTCTGGCGGTTCCCTCATTGTGAGAAGTGAGGTTACAGGGAACCAGACAGAGGACCTTCTTGGTAGTGGAGCCTGCCCTGTGGAACGCCCTCCCTTCAGATTTGAAGGAAATAAGCAGCTATCTTCTCTTTAAAAGACATCTGAAGGCAGCCCTGTTTAGGGAAGTTTTTAATATTTAATGCTGTATTGTTTTTAACACTCAGTTGGGAGCCCCCCAGAGTGGCTGGGGAAACTCAGCCAAATGGGCAGGGTATAAATAATAAATTATTATTATTATTATTATTACAAACACAGGGACCAGCCTCACACCAGGACCAGGCTCTTTGTCCCATAAACCCGGTGCTGTCAACTCTGACCAACAGCGATTTGCAAGGGTTGCCTTGGGCAGAGAAGGGTCTTTATTTGGCAGCTGATGCTGATCTTTTTGAAACTGCTGCCGGTGCCAAGGACCTTCTGCACTCAAAGCAGTTGCTGCGCCACTGAGTTTGGGGTGTCCAAGGGGCTGGAGGAGGAACATCACCCTCCCAGTCGATCGTAGATCTGCCACGGTGTGCCCAGCTAGTCCTGGCACCTCCTGGCTGCTCCTCGTTAATTTCTTCCCCCTCCTCTCTCCCCCCCAGGAGCTCAGAGCAAAGAAGAATGGGGGCATTAGTGTAAATGGTGATAAATGGCTCTTTTAGCTCTTGCTGGAAAGGCTACGATAACCTGATTAGGGCTGGTTCCCTCCTCTGCTTTCAGCGAGATGCTTGCGGGCTGGCCCTGCGCCAGTTTGACATGTGTCTGGCATTCTGCACTGGGAGTTTTCAGGGCAGGATCAGAGCAAAGGCAACAGGGGGCTCCCTTGGTGTCCTTCCTTGTCCCCCCCACCCCCAGGCATTGAGCAAGCCACTCTCCTCCTCCAAAGGAGCGCTCCTCATCCTGGTGGATCTAGCCTTTGGCTTGCACCCCAAGCAGTTAAAAATCTATGTTCAAACACTGCATAGGACATTGCAAGCTGCCAGAGTGAAACATTGCAAATGAACATTGAATACAGTAAGGCAGCAGAATCAACAGGAAAAAAACAAAATACTCTTCAAAAGATATTAGAAATAAAAATCACATACAGCAATGCAATTGAGAAAATCTATGGATAGGGCATGAAGGGGATTTCAGTCCAATGAAAGCTCGTGCCGCCATAAATCTGGTGGTCTTTAAAATGCCACAAGATTCCAGGCTGTTTTAGCTGTGCCAGGCCTCTCCAGAACTGTGTCGTCCCCTGTTCTTTCCTTCTCATTATTTTCCTTCCGCGTGAGCTTGTTTAAAAAATAACTCGGCACCCCAAGCCAGGCACAAGGCTGGGGAGGTCAGGTCCCTGGCTGGAACAGGCAGATCAAAAAAAGATTCATTCCTCCCTCCTAAGAAGTTTTAATTGGAGATTCTTGTGGGTTTAATGTTTAATGCAAGTGACCATAATCGGTTACCTCTTTCCATAGACGATGAGCAGAGGAGAAGCTCCCTGAGGGCTCCGCTGCCTTTGAATTGACAAAGCGATCGTTCATGAGTTACATCCCTGGCAAGGATTGTTGCTTGACAGAGCAAGGCCTTTGGTGCTCCAGACTGGGGAGGAACTGAGCTCCTGAGGGCAGGCTTAGAATTTGCCACATGTCTTCAATCAGAGCTGCAAAGCTTCCATATCAGTGGTTGCCAACCCTTTTCGGGCCACCCCTCCCCCCTGGTTCCATACATTCACCCTAGTGCCCCCCTACTCTACCCCCACAAGAAGCAGATTCCAGAACAGTGGTTTGCTGCACATCCCACTAAGGAACGATAGAAGTCAAAACAGTACATTGCACATTGATTTGAACTAAAAGGGTTTAGTTAAATTAATTCGACAGAAAGGATGAGCTTATAATCATTGAATCATAGATTAGATAGAAAGATTTATTACGGTCGGAGACCAGCTTATAAAACACACTTGGGGGTACAGTCAGAGAAGGAAAACAAACAATTAAAATAATGTACAACAATAAATTTAAAAATGAAGTACAACAATAAACTACCGCAGGGAGCTGACCCAAAGTCACCTATAGAACCGAGTTTGGGGATTTTCTTAACAAACTAGTTTAAGTTGGGAGATGGTCTACGCCTGCAGACCTGTACACAGAATCTGGCGACCATCTGGGTCGTCTTCTGATCTTTGCTTAACAGGAAAAGGTCAATTTTTTGCTTTTCCAGGAGGTCAGCGAGCCTCACCAGCAGGGGATCAGTGGTCTCACTACGTGCCTCTTCGTAAAAGGGACATCTAAAGAACAAGTGTTCTGGGCTTCCTATCTCCCTCAATGAACAGGAGCAAAGTCTCTGAGCATATGGGACTTTTTTAAAGGATCCTTCCAGGACTGGCAAGGGCAGAGCCGAATCGTAGATTAGTAGAGGTGGAAGGGATCCAGTGGGTGATCTAGTCTAGTAGGAATCTCAACTAGATCATACATGACAGGTGGCCATCTAAACTCTGCTTAAAACCTGATCCATCGGCCATTGACAGCCCTCTCCTCTGTGCACTTGTCCAATCCTGCACATTCAGAAAGAACTATGGCGCTGCTACTACTGTTCATAGCAATAACAATTCATTCCACCTTGTAGCTCTCGTAATTCAATAACTGAACAGCCCGCAACTCCACGGGTTGGGATCGGAATGCTAGCCCAGAGATGGCTTGCAGATTTGCCTCCAGAGCCGCGTCGGGAAGGCTGCCCACAAGCCACTTCTGTGCAGAGTCGGCAACGCAGCCAAACCAGGGGCGTCCCACTGCCTTAGACAAACAAGGGTTGCCGATCCGGCCGGCTGGCGTCCAGGCTCCTGGCTTTGTCCATTGTGGCTGGTCCTGGAGATGCACAGAGTGCCAGGCGGAGATTTCATTAATCCCACCCGCGGTTGGTCTGAATCCGCTGCCACCAGCACAATGCCTTTTTCTGTCTGCGGTGCCAGGGAGAGGCATGTTTCCTGCACCACAGACCACCTCCCGTTACTTCTCGACAAAAGCTGGCAAGCAGCGGACCACGGCCGGTGGAGCAAAACAGCCCAGTGGGTCACAGGCGGCTGAGTGGCAGGCCAAGCTGGAACCAACACCAGGCTGCTCAACCTACAAATAAATCAATAAGTGCCGCTCTGTGGAAAACCATCCTGTTCCACTCTGCTTCCTCCCCAGCCACGCTCTAAGCACCAAGTGTCACGTCAGGCATTTAGCATGTTAAATGCTGACCTGTCTAGAGCATAGACAAAGGGAATTGGCACATAGGAATGTAATCGCTCCAGGTGTGTATTTTATTTATTTAAATAAGTATATATGGAAAGGTTTGAGATTCCAGCTCAGGGCTAGGGAATTGTGGCCCTTCAGATGTTGGTAGACTCCAGTCCCAACACTCAAAAACTGCAGACGGCGTGTCCGAAGGACAGGGATGAGTCTATGTTAGGCATTTTTGTGCTTTTATATTGTAAACCTTCCTGTGATCCTGGGATGAAGAACGGTGTAGACATTCAATAAATAATAATGATAATAATTGGGATGCGGGTAGCACTATGGTCTAAACCACTGAGCCTTGGGCTTGCTAATTGGAAGGTCAGTGGTTCAAATCCCCGCGACAGGTGAGCTCCCGTTGCTCGGTCCCTGCTCCTGCCAACCTAGCAGTTTGAAAGGACGTCAAAGTGCAAGTAGATAAATAGGTACTGCTCCAGCGGGAAGGTAAACTGCATTTCTGTGCGCTGCTCTAGTTTGCCAGAAGTGGCTTAGTCATGCTGGCCACATGACCCAGAAAAACTGTCTGCGGACAAACGTCGGCTCCCTCGGCCAGTAAAGCGAGATGAGTGCCGCAACCCCAGAGTCGTTCGCAACTGGACTTAACTGTCAGGGGTCCTTTACCTTTACCTTTAATGATAATAATGGTGAGACGTGTCATTCAGCAACAACTGCAGGGCCCTGGTAACTCTATGCCTGCTCTGGCTAATACAACTTACTGAAGGAGATGGTGATTTGCTTGAGCTTAAAAGGCTCTCCTGCAAGGGTAGCCCCCATTCATTTTACTGAGACTTGTTCAGCAGCATTTCCAAGCAGATCAGGTCCTTGGTACCACAGGAGGTCCCTTCAGCCCCCAAATTAAAATACTTGAGGGGAACGCCCCCAAAGTTTATGGGCATTACCATTCAAATGGTGTGCCTGCACTACGTTTTGCGGTCGATTATTCAGGATGGGGCTTACCTGGGACCCCCCAATATTTTATTCTGGTTAGCACCCCCACACACACACACACACTTGGTACCCAGATGGCATCCCGGAGAATGATGCAACTTAGAGGAGAGTGTGCAGAGGACTGGGGGTGCAAAGTAAGAGCCTGGACTCTGATGGGAGAAAATTTCCTTTGGGGGTTCAGTCCGGAGGCTCAAGCCAGATTCCCAATTAGTCAGACTTTTGTTCAGGAATGCATTAGAGTCCAAAATAGTTTAGGACACACACCTGTGTAGGAAATATACATCACTTGGGCTTTTTAGTTTCTAGCCAAGCAATTTGTGCTGGTCCCGTGGGTTTCCGTGAGGCGAGGTCCGAGTCCAGTCCAAGGTTGAGGGTGCAGTATAGAAGCCGTCAATCAAAGCTGAAGCTGGGTCCAAGGCGGGTGAGGTCAGGAGATCCGACAGGACAAGGTGCAGGCAGGAACTGGCTACCAACAACATTGCTCCCGCAACTTGGGACTGGGGCTGGCTGGCTTTTTTTCTGCCCCGAGGCATACGGCGGCCCCGATCCTCAGGTGACTCACCTCTCCTGGCCTGGAGGAGAGCACTCCTCCTGCGGGAACTTAGTTCCCTCTGCCTCTCTGCCCTGAGCCTCTGCAGCTCAGGAGAGGCTGGGGGGTTACTGGACCCAGAGGCAACCTCAGCTTCCCCTGACAGGGCTGAGAGTGGAGCACCTGAAGGCAATGGGTCCTCCATCACCTCAGGAGCCAGAGCAGACTCAACTGATGCCTGCACCTGAGGATCCAGCACAGGTGAGGACCCTTCAGGCTCAGGCCCCAGCCCCGGCTCAGCTGGTTCTGGAGGCGGGGAATCCTGTGCAGGCTGGGATCCCTCAGGTTCAGCCTCCGAGTCCGAATCCCAGGCCATCACACTATTTCTTCCACCACAGCACCTCATCATCTCTTCATCCTTGAAGTCACTTACTCAACCCAAGGTGTTTTTGCTTTTGCTGTGCATGCAGAGTCCTCCTTGCACCTTATCTGGCTTTCACTCTAGCTGTCAGGTTCCTCCTAAATTGGTTATTTCCAGTTTGGTGGTGAGGCTGCACTCTTGCCTGGTGACCCTGGCCTCACTGAGAATGGGCTTTGCAGAATTTCCATCTCGCTCTAGAGGCAAAATAAAATTGTGCACATATCTGGGACTTCCTTTCCTCCCCAATTTCCACCTCATCTCTAAATGAGCCCCCCTCCAGCTCTCTCACTTTCTGTTTTTGTGACGGTTCCCTGCTGAGAAGCAGCCATAAGAGGAGGCCAAAAACAATGGAGAAAGGGGCATTCAGGGAAGCCAGCTCCCGGGGCCATTTTTCAAGGGCCTGTCAGGTTCTTGGCACCAGCTGGGGCATTTGGAGGCTCAGAGGCAGCCTTGAGGGCTTCACCCATTTGGTTCCATCAGCCTGTTGTTGATTTAGGAAGGTGGAGGTTGCAGGAGATTGAAAGGAAGGCTGAGTCACCTTCCTAAGTCGAAAGAAGCTTGAAGTGACCAAATATTCTCTCGGCTGGTCTGTAGCCATAAGGCTTCACAGTCAATTTTTTGTTCAGTTCATACCCATGCATAAGCCCAGGGCATAGAGAAGGTTGCCCTCAAGCCGACAGGAGCAAGCCAGCAGTAAATTACACCAAGCAAGTTGGCATTACCGTATTTTTCACTCCATAAGACACACTTTTTTCTTCCTAAAAAGTAAGGGAGTCTTATGGAGTGAATGTGTGGTCCCTGGAGCCAAATTGCCCAGGGGCAAAAAGCAGATCATGTTTTTTTTTGTTGTTGTTTTTTTGAAAGAGGGACGCTAGAGATAAAGGAGGCTGCCTGGGAGGCGGGAGGTAAAGACAGCAAACTTGCAAGGAGAGGAAACAGGAAGACTAAATAAATGAGAGAAGTTAGAAGAAAAGGAGGAGCAATAAACTGTTCCAGCTAAGGAAAAGACACTAAGGCAAACAAGAGGGAAGGGAGTGTTGAAAGGAAGCAGCTGATCGGTGGGATCGGGAGAGAGATAAGGGACGCTAGCGATAAAGGAGGCTGCCTGGGAGGGGGGTGGTAAAAGCCCATGGATCCTCAGGATTTTTACATTGGGTCACCCCAAATTCACCATCAGATCACATAGCATGTCCATGGCTACAGCCTGCACCAAAAAAATCATGCACCCACTGCTGCATGGAGTCGCAATGGCACAAAAACTTGGTTGCAAAGCACGGATCCTCAGGACTTTTTGCCTTGGGCTACCCCAAACTCACCGTCAAATCACATGTCTGTGGCCACAGCATGAACCACAAAAATCATACATCCACTGTTCCATTCGGAATTTTTTTTTTTCTTGTTTTCCTCCTCTAAAAACTAGGTGCATCTTATGGGAGCGAAAAATACGGTAATTCTTTATTAGCAAAACCAGGATCTGCATGAAGCAGTGGCTGAGACTGAAGTTTCCGCCTCCCCACAGCTTCCTAGTTCCCCTCCTCCCAAGCAATCTGAGACTGCGCCTGCCTGAAGCTAACTTCCCCTCCTCCCTCTTCACGCCTCTCCTGGTTCTGGGAGACCAGCAGGGAGGGGAGCTTGTCGCAGTAGGAGGGGGAGATCTCAGTGCCTCTTTGCCTGCAGGACTCATCACTGGCTTTTGAAGGGGGGAAACTCTGTATGACACCTTGAGCTCCTTATGGAAAAGGTGAGATATAAATGCCATGAATAAATAAACTCTGGAGTGCCGATAAACTCTGGAGTGCTGCCAGTCAGTGTAGACAATACTGAGGTAGATGGAGCAATGGTCTGACTCAGGCAGCTTCCTATTTTCCTACCTCACAGGGTGCAAGAGACTGTCCTCCCTGCTTTCCTAATTGCATTGTTCCTCCCTGGCACCCGGTATTCTGAAATATCTGTTGCTTTTAGATTCTGACGCTGCATAGCAGCCCTCGCAAATCATCCCATTGCCCCAGTGCAGCCACCTGGACACCGGGTGATTTATGGCTCTCAGTGGAACGAAACCTGACCCGTTTCGCGCTGATTTGTTCTCTGTGGGAGTTAATTTTTTACTTAGTGGCAGCCAAGCCCTTGGTCACCGAATGCCTAACAGACAGTGCAAGGATTGATTGATGGTTGCATGCACAAACATAGGGGCAGAGGATTTCAGATTTAATTGTGATGCGTGGAAATTGCAGTGAAGGCCACAGGTAGATTGGGATTGGGATTGACTGGGTCAATTACCTGTTGAACCCCTTGAGTGTGCAGAGCAAGCACCCTGGTACTTTTATTTTATTTATATCCCGCCTTCCCCAGCCGAAGCCGGGCTCAGAACGGCTAACAACAATAAAAGTAACACAGTTTACATAAAATCACAATCAATTAATTGAAATGCATTCTAAGGTCAATTCATTCTAAAATCAGTTCAGAATCAAATTAATGGCAACCATTGGGCTAGAGTTCTATGAGGATGACAGAAGGAGAGAGGGAGTCAGACTGTGCCTTGGCCAAAGGCCAGGCAGAACAGCTCCGTCTTGCAGGCCCTGCGGAAAAATGTCAAGTCCTGCAGGGCCCTAGTCTCTTGTGACAGAGCGTTCCACCAAGTCGGGGCCAGTACTAAAAAGGCCCTGGCCCTGGTTGAGACCAATCTAACCGCCTTGTGGCTTGGGACCTCCAAAGTGTTGTCATTTGTGGACCTTAAGGTCCTCCACGGGACATACTAGGAGAGGCGGTCCCGTAGGTACAAGGGTCCTGGGTCGTATAGGGCTATAAAGCATCCACTGGTTGAACTGGGCCAGGTTCAAGGGTCTTGTAATAATTTGCAAGGCCCTTAAGAACTTGGGTCAAGCACACCCCAAGACCGCCTAATCCCATTTTCCCCTGATCATGGCAGTCTTCGATGGAGTCACTGTTAGAGTTCCTCTGTGTTCATATATGTGAAGAGAATGTGGAAAATGATTGTTATTAAAAAATCTGAAGTTATGAAATTGAGAGGTACAGGGCTTGATGGACTTATAGAGCGAAATACTTTGTCCCTGTATCTGAGAGTGGATGCCAGGCCAAGACCAGACAGCCCCTACAGAAGGAAGTAGCCTCCGCGAAAGAAAATAAAGAAGACTGGCAAAGCTAACTATTCAACTATGCAGGATAAATTAGACATTTTGAAGCTCAAGAAGGAAAGAGACTTTGAGCTTATAAAAAAGGGCAAATATTTAATGCGTATTTTTTAAGCTTTGTGTATAGATCTTTACATTAGTATAACTTTTTAAAGTCACTTGTAATAAGATGAAGAAGGTTTTAAAAATGGATTGTTAAGAATATAAGGTGTTATAGACGTGCATGAACAAGTATAAAGTAATGGAACCAAGAAGGGGAGGGAAGTCAAGCAAAATCTTATAGTTTAAAAATGTGTTTATGATTTCTTTTTTGAGTCCCCCCCCCCTTTCTTTTTTATTATAAAACCAATAAATTGCTTGTTTAAAAAAAAGGTAGAGTTCCCCTGTGGCTCAGATGTTTATATCCACCAGAAGCCAAATGTTGTGTTGTGGCCCAATTTTATGAGTATTGGGATACCAGGTTCAATTACCTATTGAAACCCCTTTGCGTGCAGAGTAAGCTGTGTTTAGCTGCCGAATCTTGGTTAGACACTATGCCGGTTGCAATCGCACAGAGAGAAGCTTGGCTGTAGGAAATTCCTAACTTGAGTAGAAAAAGTTTCTGTCTCTAGTCTAACTAGTCTAGAGAAGAACAAGGCAACCATACTTGCCCCTTCCTTCTCTCAGACAATGCCACCTTTAAGATTTAAAAAACAAACAAAGGGGAAGTCTCTAACGTTTTGCTTTTTTCAGCTTCTCCAATGGATTCAGATGACAAGAAAGGAGATTCCGACTAAACGCCAAGAAGAAGTTTCTGGTGGCAAAAGCTGTGTGATGGTGGAATGGACCCCCTTGGGAGGTGGTGGGTTCTCCTCCATTGGAGGTTTTAAATCAGAGGTTGGGTGGCCACCTGTCAGGGATTCTTTAGCTGTGCTTCCCACATTGGAGGGGGCTGGACTAGATGATCCTTGGGGTCCCTTTGTGTGGGAATGTTCAGGGAGGCAGGAGAAGATATTTTGTTTAATTATATCTTTTCCAACTTGCGTTAGAAAGTTCTATAATTTAGCAGAGTAACATTCCCCTTTTAAACTTACACAGCGGATAGGTTTGCCAGCCTTGTTTAAGCCTCTAAAATAAGTAACCTGGTAATTCCCCATTTATTCCCTCCTAAAAAGAAATAGACACAATACAGTATTGTATAAAAGTATAAAATAGTTTACTCACACATTCTGTTCACAGGTGGATCTCAGAAGGTAGATTTACATTACAAAATATATACACCTGGAATCTATTCCATAAGGAGATAGTTCCTTTGTCCTCTCTTGGCTGGAAGCTGATGCTTCTTCAACAAAAGCAAAATGGAGAAGAGAGAGATGTGGTGGCCAGTCCTGTGCTTTTGTTACCTGCACAGGTAAGGTCACGCCCACCTCTGGTCACATGTAGAGGAAGTTTGTCCCAGCACAGGAGGAAACAGGAAGTTTTTCTACTGGCTGGACAAACATCCCTCTTCATGTCTCAACATGTCCACTCTAGGAATGTTGTATTTGACTTCTCTATGTTTCACACCCCACGCTTTGAACCCTACAATTCTGTGATTCTCTTATAAAATAGCCTGTGTGCCACTCAGCAATGCAAATACACACATAGAGTAGTCCAGGGTGAAGATGTACCTCTTCAGTATATAACAGAGATTGCAAAATGAAGGTGCCGGTTGCATCTCCATGGAACAGAAATTCCACAGCTTAGGGGCTGCCACAGAGAAGACCCTCTCCTGGACCCCCTCCCAAGGTTTTAGGGATGGCAGAACCACCAAAAAGACCCCCCTCTCTGCCGTTCTGCTGATTTTAACACCCAGGAAGGTCTGGCCAGAGGCTCTCTTTGGTGAAGACCACTGAAATTCCTACTCGGTTGCCTCATTTGGAAGGGAAAGATTAAGTTATAGCTGCAGTACTGGAGAGTTCCTGCTTTCAGCACCTTGGTCAGAGGCAAGATTTCTTCATTTCAAAGAAGCTTGTTTTTTAAATGAGGTGGGGGGTATTAAAGTATCAAGGGGAGCTCTGATTATTCTAGTGAGCAAAGCTTTGAGGCATTGAACTGCTCTCTGACAACCCTATGACATCAGATCCTAAATTTTGCTCCCCACCCCACAAAAGTCTTGCAACTTTCTCCTCCAAAACTCAATAGAAGGTCTAACTGAGCCAAGAGTGGAGGCCAATTTGTATTTCTAAGGACGATTCTCGATAGTTAGGGCTGAGTTCTCAGGGCCCATCGTTCTGTTACTGCAGGCAGGGACTATCTTGTTTTCAATGATTACATAAAAGCTAAATGCTCTAAATAAAATAATAATAAATATTACTCTGAATCTCTTTTCTTGCCATTTGAATCCATTGGTTTGTGTCCTACACTGTGGTACAACAGAAAAAAAGCTCACTTCATCTTCCATATCCTTCAGATATTTGAAGATGGCTCTCACAAGAAGTGAGAGCTGGACCATAAAGAAGGCTGATCGCCGAAGAATTGATGCTTTTGAATTATGGTGCTGGAGGAGACTCTTGAGAGTCCCATGGACTGCAAGAAGATCAAACGCATCCATTCTGAAGGAAATCAGCCCTGAGTGCTCCCTGGAAGGACAGATCCTGAAGCTGAGGCTCCAAGACTTTGGCCACCTCATGAGAAGACTCCCTGGAAAAGACCCTGACGTTGGGAAAGATGGAGGGCACAAGGAGAAGGGGACGACAGAGGACGAGATGGTGGGACAGTGTTATCGAAGCTCCCAGCATGAGTTTGACCAAACTGCTGGAGGCAGTAAAAGACAGGAGTGCCTGGCGTGCTCTGGTCCATGGGGTCACAAAGAGGCGGACACGACTAAAGGACTAAACAACAACAATCATATAACCTCTTAATCTTCTCTTATCCAGGCTAAACATACCCAATTCCATCAACCATTCCTCTTAAGGTTTGGTTTCCAGACCCTTTTTCAGCCTGGTCACCCTCCTCTGCACACCTTCCAGCTATGCAGTTATCATTACCGATATTGACTTTTTGGTAATATGCAAGTAAAAGGATACATAAAAAGAACAACCCTCCTTCATGAATTTGCAAGCATCTAAGGCAGACAAGGCAGACACCTATAGGGACGTGGGTGGCACTGTGGGTTAAACCACAGAGCCTAGGGCTTGCCAATCAGAAGGTTGGAGGTTCGAATCCCCACGATGGGGTGAGCTCCCGTTGCTCGATCCCTGCTCCTGCCAACCTAGCATTTCGAAAGCACATCAAAGTGCAAGTAGATAAATAGGTACCCCTCCAGCGGGAAGGTAGACGGCGTTTCCATGCGCTGCTCTGGTTCGCCAGAAGCGGCTTACTCCTGCTGGCCACATGACCAGAAAGCTGTACGCCAGCTCCCTCGGCCAATAAAGTGAGATGAGCGCCACAACCCCAGAGTCGGCCACGACTGGACCTAATGTTCAGGGGTCCCTTTACCTAAGGCAGACACCATGTTCAGCGGCTCTGAATTCCACAAGGAAACTGTTTTGAATTTTGGGATCAGCTGTGATTCCTGCATTGCAAGGGGTTGAACTACACGATGCTCTAGGTCCCTCCCAACTCTACAATTCATAGTAGCAAATATTTTTCATCCTTGCCAAGATGAACCCCCAATTCCAGGAATACATGAGGTCAGCATCCATTCATTATACCACCAAATGATGCTACTTGAGGCAAAAACTTTAGCGGCACAGGAGTATAGCATAAGAGCCTCCTCCTAGTTTGAAAGACCCCCCGGTGCCCAATATTCTCATCCCCATTAAACAGTTTGGATCTCCCCTTCTTGAGGCTGGGTGGTGTGTGCTGGGCAAAGGCTGAAGACATCCCAAAAGTACAGGCTGTCCGGGAGACATCCTCGCTCTCTGCCACCTCTGCCTCCATCCTCACGGAGCTCCACCCTGCAACACCTGGTGCAATTGTCCGTGGCCTTTTGCCTTCATTCTGTCAATGATTCATAAATCAATGAATGTCTGTTAAGGGTTAAAATAATATTAAATCATCAAGGAGAATCGTGGGCGGAACATCAAATGTGATGTGCAAAGGGATTCAAAGTTTGAGGCGCAGCTTGTGTCTTCTTGATGGGCAATTAAATCCCTTTGCATTCCAGTGGAAGGAACATCTCCCTGTGATCCCACCTGGCCCACAATTACTCAACAACCTGTCCAGGAGGAGGAGTTAATGAGTAACGTGGCTGTTTTTCAGATGTCAAGCACAAGTGATTTGTCCCAGAATTGACTTCTTCCACTCCTGCTTCAATCTCTCACCTCTGTCCTCTTGCTCTGAGAAGCAGCAGTCATCCTGGGAAGAGACCATTCTCTTTGGAATGACGCCTGTCAGGCAAACCACCCTTCCATGGAGTCCAGAACGGCCCATCGGAGGACGCCGTTGTAAAACAATGCAGGAGAACATCCGAAACATTGCATGAACTGAAACGACAGCCATCACTCAAAATTCCCACCTCTCCGAGAAGACGTTCTCCAGCCAAGCAATGCAGGAAAATAACCCGCAGAAATGCATTGCATTCAGCAAAAAGTTAAATATTAGGGGAAATGTGTATATTGGGGGAAAGTTCATACAGAAATGTTTGTATTAAGAGACATTCATATTAAAATGCTGATTAATTTTTCAGGCAGACTTTAAAAATAAATTACAAACTGATGTAGACATATGGAGAAGTGAACTCAAGTTTGCAAAAGTGAGAAACGGAGAGAAACCGAAATTGACTTATTTGCCCATCCCAACTGAAGGCTGCATTCTCTCCTGGGTGACCTCATCAGGATTGGTTTCCAGACATTTTGCTGTATTTAAATTCTTGGGTTGCCTTTATGGGCTGGGAATAAAGCAAGGAGAACCCTTGTTTTAACTTAGGGATGGGTGAATCTGTATCATGGTCAGTTCATTTTCATTTCTCATTTTTTTCAGTCACTGAGATACGCATAGCGAAGCACGCTTTACCCTAGAATCTACACTTCTGTGGCCATTGCTTGGCACTGCAAAATGCAGAGAAGTGTGAATTTTGAAAACTGGCTGCATTTCAGTTGCACATTGTTTCGGGAGGGGTGAATTAGGTCAGTTTGCCTTTCTGTGTGAGCTGAATCAAATGTCTCCTATTTTAGCTCGCTGGCATTTTAGTGTGCCATTCTAAATTTTACAAGTCTATGATGATCCACTTGGCATATTTTCAGGACATGGAGAACCACAAAATCAATTGGCATCGAGATGAAAAGGGAAATTCAGGCCAAGGCAAGCAATGTGTTACTTTTATTAGACATCACTACAGGTACATTCCAACATGAAGTTCTTCCCCTCCCCCCAAATGAATGGGCACCTTGCTGAGCCCATTCATTCCAATAGGATGTGTCCGCAGAAGAGCAACATGCTTTCTGAATGGAGCGATAAGTAATAGAGGCTTTTCTTTTCACAAGAAAAAAAAATCACTCTCAAACACAAACCTTAAACAAAAATCATAAACAAACCACATATTATGCATCAAGTTAAATTAATCAGGATTACCCATTAAATTAAATTTATTGCTGCTGGCATTGCAGCATTCCAAGAATGTGGGTCATTATCCTCATGATTGACAGAGTGCATCTTCCGGCTGGCAAGTGGAGGTGCAGGATCATAGGCTGTTGGAAACATTTGCTCTGCATGCAGAAGTTCCCAGGATCAGCCCCCACTCCAGTCGTACCTTGGAAGTCGAACGGAATCCATTCCGGAAGTCCATTCGACTTCCAAAATGTTCGGAAATCAAAGCACGGCTTCTGATTGGTTGCAGGAAGCTCCTGCAGCCAATCGGAAGCCCCTTCAGATGTTCAGCTTCCAGAAATAGTTCACAAAGTGGAGCAGTCACTTCCAGGTTTGCAGCATTCGAGAACTAAGCCGTTTGAAAACCAAGGCATGACTGTATCTCTATCTAATAATGAGTATTCACATAGAGAAAGTCCCTCTTTACAAAGCTAAATTGCTAAACACAAGAGGCAGTGATGGCCACCAACCTAGAAGGATTTAAAGAAGGATTAGGCAAATTCTTGGATGAGCAGGGGATTTTTGATCGCTCCTGGCCAGGATGGTTCTACTATGCCCTCCATGGATGGAGGAAGCAACGCTCCTGAACGCTAGTTATGGGAAAGAGCAGGAGGGGAAAGTTGCTCTTGGGCTTGGGTCTTCCTTGTGGGTTTCCCATTGAGGCACCTGTTTGGCACTGTGAGAGCAGGATGCTGGAATGGATGGACCACTGGCCTGATCCAGCAGCTTCTTCTTCTGTTCTTACATAGCAGGACCGAGAAAGACCTTCCCTTGGGGAGCTCCCACAATACTTGACTACAAGCATCCGGGATCTGACTTAGTGTAACGTTGCTTCATGGGTACGTTCATGGGGTGTCTATGGGTTTCGCAAGACAAGGGTGGTGGGCAGTTGAAAGGAGGCAGCGATGATTCTCAATCCTGGTTACTAGAAACCGTAGGAAGGGAGAGCTGCTCTTGTGTTCAAATCCTGCTTGGGGCATCCTTTCCATTGGGGCATCCGCTTGGCCACTGTGAGAACAATGAACATGGAATTTAGGCTTAGTTCTCACTGGGGAGGTCAACCTGCTTCTGGGCTACATAGCTTTTGACTGCAGGGGGGCCTCACTTGATCCTTATTCCTCTACACACACACACACACACAATCCCTACACATATAAAAAAAAATTGTCCTGTAGCACCATAGAGACCAGCTAAGTTTGTTCTGGTTATAAGCTTTTGTGTGCATGCACACTTCTTCAGATACACTGAAACATAAGTCACCAGACCCTTATATATAGTGGGAGGGTGGGGTTTTAGGAGATGGGTGATTGACTCATGAAGACTGTTAACGACTGCAATTAGTCCTACAGGAGAAAGCAAGGGATAGTATGCAGATGATTAGCATATATAAGGAGACAGGAATATGCTAATCATCTGTGCTGTAGTCTAAACCACTGAGCCTAGGGCTTGCTGATCGGAAGGTCAGCAGTTCAAAGGTCGGCTGTTCGAATCCCTGCAACAGGGTGAGCTCCTGTTGCTCAGTCCCAGCTAACCCCAACCTAGCAATTCAAAAGCACGTCAAAGTGCAAGTAGATAAATAGGTACCACTCTGGTGGGTTTCCATGCACTGCTCTGGTTTCACCAGAAGCGGCTTAGTCATGCTGGCCACATGACCCAGAAAAACTGTCTGCAGACAAACGCCAGCTCCCTCGGCCAGTAAAGCGAAACGAGCGCCGCAACCCCAGAGTTGTTTGTGACTGGACTGAACTGTCAGGGGTCCTTTACCTTTACCTTTAAGGTGCTACTGTACAATTCTTTCATTTTTTAATATATTTTGACTGCGTCAGACCAACACGGCTACCTACCTGAATCTAATCCCTACACATGTTAAGGAGAACAGCTCTAATTGTCTAAGTGCCAGGAACACTTGCATACAGGGAAGCGTTCAGTTACGATGGTTGCCACCCACATTCTGCAATGTACAGCCCAAATACAGGTCGATAGTTTACAGAGAATTAGGTTCCACTTCAGAACAAATTTAGGAGAACGAGGGGTGTGGAGCCTTTTCAAGCCTGGCATGATGACTGAGATGAACAAAGATGTTCCGGACACACCAATCTCTCTACAACCTGTTTGTGTTGTTAATAGCAATGTGAAGCAGAACTGGAACTTATCTGGAAGAATTCTGGAATTTCCCTGAAGAAGGGAAAGATGAGTTTCTGTTATCCTAATTTAAGACCTCCCCCACCCCAAGTATTCTCACTGATTGACATTTTTGGATTTAGTGACATTAGAAACAAAGCAAAGTTAATGGTGAATCTGGAAAGTTAACGTTTAACATAATTGCCTTACGATGTGTCAGTAGTGTGGCTAAAAAACAAAAAGAGAAGCAAAGAAATAAAATTGTGTTTCACACTCAAAATTTGGAAAAACTCAAAATTCTTGATTTGAACTGGGGCTGGAGGGGAGAAGCAGCTGTGCCAAATTCTGTTTCAGCTTTGGTGGGGAGTCAGCTCCTCTGCCATCATTCTCATGCAGTCGTGGCACTGATTTATGTGGCCCTGGCAGCGTCTTCAGCCGGAGGTGATGTGAGTGGTCAGGGCTGGATTACACATTTGGACAGGCTCAGAGTAGACCCAGATCCCTTCCAGCTAAACCACCCTTTGCTACAGTAGGGCATTTCTGGCTGTGGGCGCAATGTGCTCTGGTCACAATGACGCAGCTGCAATGAATTCTGGAAACTGTGCAATTAGCAGCAGAAAAGAAGAAACTGCATTTCAGCTACCCAAAGACAACTGACCTGGCAGTGTCTCTCCACAGGGAACTGACAACTGCGCTCTCAGTTCTTTGCAGGGTGGAATCTCCTTGCCCCCACTGTTGGATGCAGCGATGCTTCTCAATCCCGGTTACTGGAAACCGTAGGAGGGGAGAGTTGCTCTTGTGTTCGAATCCTGCTTGGGGCATCCTTTCCATTGGGGCATCTGGTTGGCCACTGTGAGAACAGGGTGCTGGACTAGGTGGGCTCCCTCTGGCCTGATCCAGCAGCTTCTTCTGATGTTCTCCATGCTTTGGTTTCAGGGCTCGTCTTACATCTTCCTGCACTGACACCCAGGCCTCCACTAACTTCTCCATGGGCTGTTAAACATGACACCCCCAACAGCACACGGCTCTGGGTGGAAGGAGAGCAATCCATTTGTGGCCAAGCAGTAACGGGCCAGGGCAGCACCGACAGAGGGGGAAGTAGGTGGCATGAAATAGAAAAGCCAAGTCCTTCAAAGCTGGAGGAACCAAGTTGTCCTTCAACTGGAGCAGCTCATTTTTGTCGGAGTTTTCTGGCAAGACTTCAGGACTCTTCTTCAGGTGGCAGCAGGGGAAAGTGCAGCTGGTGGGACACATCTTGCCTCTCCCTGCTCCAGAATGAGCACAAGGCAGGCAGGCACCCATGCGGGCAGTGCTTTGGGGACTTCATTGCCTGCCGCTGCCAAAGCTCATCTGACCCACGGATCTCCAGGGCTGAGCCTAGGGCCCAGCAGCAGGTACAGAGCGCCTCTGAGCATGTGCAAAATGGATTGCCATTGTTAGCCGCCGGGCAAGCTATAGAACATGGCAAGGTTTCTGGGTCTGAAGAGGAGGCCTTCTCCTTGGATAGAAATCACAAAGTCGCACCCCCCCCCCCAGCAAATGGAGCTCTCAAACTCCTTGGGGGGCGCATGGGAGGGAGTTGTAGGGAAGATGAAAAGGTTTCCGGCAGGAGCCATGTAGCTTTGCAAACTTGCACAGAGCATTACCTGCCTGCCGTCTACCTGCTTACTGCTTGTGGTTTGACTGTCCGGATCGATCAGCCTTGATCCATAGATGGGTGGCTTCAATTTGCCTCTGGACAGTGAGCTAAACTTCCACAGCTGCATATCAGACTAGCAGTAGCAACGATAATCCCAGGCCCTCCCATTCTCAACAGAAATGCAATAGGGCCTTTAATATTTTTATCACTCATAATCTGTAAACACATTGTTTTCCTGGCAGTGCTGAGGTGGGTTTGGGGTTTGGGGTATGGACAGGGAAGAGCTCCTTCACTCAGGCTGCTTGGGTACCCAAGTCAGCTTCCACCCTCCATCCTCATCCCGGCGCACGAAAGCCTGTCCCTGGCGGAAGGTGTGCGTTTTGACGTTGCAGTGGGGGCTCAAGGAGGTGGTGAAAGCCACCTCCGTTGGGGTGGGAGAGGCGTCCGGGCAGCAGGGCAGCCCACAAGGCAGCGGAGGGTAGTTGTTCTCAGGCAGTGAGAAATGGCAAGGCATGTCGGGTGCATGAGCCACAGGCTCTTCTCTCATGGCGCCCGTCCTGTCCGCGGACAGCAAAGCGGCACACCTGTAAACAGCTGGCTGGCTGTCATTGCACCCAAAGTTTGTTGCCTCGGGTGGGTCCCCAGCGAAAGAGCCCAGAGGAAGCTCCGGGGTCAAGGCACTGTAGTTAGCTGAAGCAGGCGACTCGTCAATCGTGTCGAGGTCTTTGAGGCCCAGCGTCCGGAGGACCCAGCTGTCCACGTGGGGGTCGCGTGGCTCTTCGCAGGCAGAGAAAGAGCCCAGCAGGTTCCGCCTGGCCTTCTGCGGGTGGGACGCCTCGCGAGGAAGGGGAAGGCCTTCTGCTCTCAGCCTCCGCTTGCCACTCTGGAGAGGGCTGCGAGATTTCTGGCCGCTCTGCCGAAGCAGCTTCTGTTTGAGAGGGCAGCGGAGAGAGGGGGGCAGAGAACATCTGATGAGCAAGTCTGAGAATATTGTGCAGTTTATAAGCATAAGAGGCTGGAAGGGGGAGCTTGCCTAACCAGATACACCAGTTACAGGTAGGTAGCCGTGTCGGTCTGTCGTAGTTGAAACAAAAAATAAAATAAAAATAAAATTCTTTCCAGTAGCACCTTAAAGGTAAAGGACCCCTGACCATTAGGTCCAGTCGTGGCCGACTCTGGGGTTGCGGCGCTATTCTCGCTTTATTGGCCGAGGGAGCCAGCGTACAGCTTCCGGGTCATGTGGCCAGCATGACTAAGCCGCTTCTGGCGATCCAGAACAGCACACGGAAACGCAGTTTACCTTCCCGCCAGAGCGGTACCTATTTATCTACTTGACTTTGACATGCTTTCAAACTGCTAGGTTGGCAGGAGCAGGGACCGAGCAACGGGAGCTCACCCCATGGCAGGGATTCGAACCGCCGACCTTCTGATCGGCAAGTCCTGGGCTCAGTGGTTTAACCTACAGCGCCACCTGCCTCACCAGTAGCACCTTGGAGACCAACTAAGTTTGTTATTGGTATGAGCTTTCGTGTGCATGTATCTGAAGAAGTGTGCATGCACACGAAAGCTCATACCAATAACAAACTTAGTTGGTCTCTAAGGTGCTACTGGAGGGAATTTTTATTTTATTGTTTCAAATACACCAGGTTTACCTAAGCCCTGTGTCTCCACTCCTGCCCCTGTTAGCTATGAGGAGTTGTCACAGGGTGGGACGAATCACAACACTAGCTGGGGAGTAAAAAATGCACAGGATTCATCAAATTTTAAGGGCCTGGTGTTTCCTGGTGTGTGTCTTCTGTAACATGTTCTTGATGCAGTAAATAGTGCATTGGGGTGAATTTATCCTGCTTTACTGAGTGTTCTGTGATGCTACTCCAATGCTACGAGATTCCTGCTGTCTGGAAGCGCTATAGCACAGCAAAAGACAGACAGATCCCAACAACAACATTTACAGGATTTCAGCAGGATGTTACAGGGCAACCATCGACTGAAAATGAAGCAGTACAGACATCCCAGAACTTTTGCAGGCGCAAACCGTTCTGAAAGTGGGATTGTGTGTAACAGCCCCAAAAGCACCCTGAGCACAAATCATCATGGATGTGCAATGAAAAGGAAGTCTGGAGGGTCTCCATGTGAATTTGGAAAGCAACTGGAAATAAAACTGCCAATATCATCATGCCATTATGCAAATCTGTGGTGCAACCCCATTTCTGCTCCCCTCACCTCCAAAATGATCAAGGGGACGAATTGAGGAAAGATCAGCATTTGGAACTTTTTAGTTTATAGACAAGGCGACTAAGAATGGCAGGATAAAAGTTTATAAAATTATGCCTGGAGAACAGAAATACAGTGGTACCTTTGTTCTTAAATTCAATCCATTCTGGGAGTCCATTCGACTCCCAAAAGGGTTCAAAAACCAAGGCACTGATTCCGATTTGCTGCAGGAGGTTCCTGCACGTAATTGGAAGCTGTGGAAGCTGCGTCGGACGTTCAGCTTCCGAAAAACATTTGCAAACCGGAACACTCACTTCCCTGTTTGAAGAAGAAGAAGAGGAGTTTGGATTTGATATCCCGCCTTTCACTCCCCTTCAGGAGTCTCAAAGCGGCTAACAATCTCCCTTCCCTTCCTCCCCCACAACAAACACTCTGTGAGGTGAGTGGGGCTGGGAGACTTAAGAGAAGCGTGACTGGCCCAAGGTCACCCAGCAGCTGCATGTGGAGGAGCGGAGAGGCGAACCTGGTTCCCCAGATTAGGAGACTACCGCTCTTAACCACTACACCACACTGGCAGCGTTCGGGAGCCAATTTGTTCGGGAGCCAAGCCATTCAAGAACCAAGATACCACTGTAGAGCAAAGAATGTTCTTATGTTCTGAATGGGACACGTGGCTATGTCTCACAGGCTATGATCTCTCTCCCTCTCTCTGTCCTTCTCCCTGCCCTGGTTACCTTGGTTTTCTCCTCTAACTGCTTGACCAGAGCGGAGTTCAGGAACTGCCTGAGGTGGTTGTTCTCCTCCTGCAACCTGGCCAGCTCTTCCTCCTTCTGCAAGAGGGTGTCTTGAAGCTGCGAAACACAGAGAAGGGTGAGGACGGAAAGCTCCGCAGCCCTGTAACCCAAACTGCCAACTTTGCACGGGTGCCTTTGGAACCCGACACCCAGGAGGGAACCCGAGGGAGCCAAGGAGATCAGGAGTACGACAGTCCCAGCCTCACTTCTGACTTTTTCTATTCTCTCGCCGTGTATTTGAGGAGATTCCTTTGAAAAACGTAACCACAAAGGCACAAAAATGTGTGCAGGAGGGAGGGGAAAGTCAACAGCGAACAATGCGCAGGGATTAAACACACAGGATTAGCTCCATCACAATGCGGGGTTACCAGTTCATCTCCTTCTCCATTTTCAGAGGGGATTTCAACAAGGCAAGAGAAATAAAAGGGTCCCCTTCAAAAGTCATTCCAGCTGCATTTTATACCTTGGGGCAGGTGAGCATGTAAGATCTGCACTGTAACACTGGCCAGCAATGCTTAAACTGATATTCTCACGCATCCTCTGAATTCAGCTGCAATAAATAAACCCCAGTTTTCGGCATCAAAATCCCAGCCTAATTTCAGACTGGTGTAGATTCACAATTGTTACCTGTTTGTTCCTGTAGAGCTGCGTGGAGAGCTGGTCTCCAGACCCTGCATCGTCTTGGAGGGAGATGCCCAGATTGCAGAACTGATCTGCAGCAACAGAGAGAGATCAAAGAAATCAGAGAGCTGGAATTGAGGGTTACAAGAATGTGAGGATGAATGAAACCTTCATGCATGTTGGGTTCCCTTCAAAGGGGGGCAGGGAACCCACACACCCATTCACTTATTTTTCCTCTGTATCATCTGAAGAAGTGGATGCTTTAGCTGAGATTCCTGCCTTGCAGGGGGTTGGACTAGATGACCCCTGGGGTGCTTTCCAATTCTATTATTCTATATCTGCAGATGCTTGAATGGATCTTAATGGATCAAGACAAAAGTCTCAATTTTTTAAAAGACATCAATTTACCATTGTGGAAGGGCATACTCCTGCATAGGCCTGGTGGAACAGAAAAGTTTTCAGTAGGCATTTAAAAGTTGGCACATAAGGTGCCTGCTGATTTTCCAGTAGCAGGGAGTTCCACAGGGCTGGGCCGATGACACTAGACCAGTGGCGGCCAGACTTGGCCCTCCAGCTGTTTTGGGACTACAATTCCCATCATTCCCTGACCACTAGTCCTGTTAGCTAGGTATGATGGGAATTGTAGTCCCAAAACAGCTGGAGGGCCAAGTTTGGCCATCACTGCACTAGACGCTTGGTTTCTCGCTGTTGTCGAACGAGTCTCGCCAACTTGCAGAATGACTAATGGCACTCCTAAGAACCTGAGAAGAGCCTCCTGGATCAGGCCAATGGATCCCATTTAGTCCAGCATCGTGTTCTCACAGTGGCTGACCAGGTGACTGTGGAAAACCAGCAAGCAGGATTCAAGCACAAGAACAACTCTCCTGTCCTGTGCTTTCCAGAAGCTGGACTCAGAAGTATCGCTGCCTCCAGTGATGCTCCTGTAGGTGATCTCAGTGATGGAGCTGGGAGATCAGGGTTCAGGCACCCTGGGCCAAAGTTGCTCAGGGCTTTGTCAATTAATAGAAGTACCTTGATTCTGTAAGTGGGCAACCAGTGAAGAGGCTTTAACAGGGGTGCCGCATGTGTCAACGGCGTCTTCTGAGCTACACCGTCCGGTGTGGCGGCTGCACAGACCATCCCAATAGAAAGGCCGCCCCTCCCTCTTTCCCCATCAAAAATGAATTCCGTCCCCTAAATAATACTTGATCACCAAGCTCTCTGCTGCAGTTTGCCAAACATCCCCTTTCTGAGCTGTTCTTGGCATCCCAGGACCAAGAGGAGCTGGAGAGGCCTGGAGTACCTTTCAAGGCCCACTCAGACCACAAAGGCAACACAGCCCCTCTCTTGCGCCCCTTGAGGGGCTGGTTCCCACAAGCCCTTCGCCCCCGCTCAGAAACCTCGGGACTCCTGCCGCCATGACATTTGTTCCCAGGAGCAGAAGGGTTAATTGGCCTGGGAGGCAAGTGTGTGGGGAGAGGTGCAAGTGGATCTTGGGGGCTGTTTAGAGTCCAAGGAGTCCTCTCCAGGGCTTGATTTGCAAAAGGAGAGGGGCCCAGGATGCAAGAGGGACTTGGAGATGGTGCTCTCTTGCTAGGAAACTGGCCTGTGCACGAGAACCAGGTGTCCAAAGTCATCACTGGTGATGCTTTGCCGACAGGAAGTAGCCACAGTATATAAAATAATAAAATAAAATAAAATAAAATAAAATAATAAAATAAAATTTGTTGTTGTTGTTGTTGTTGTTTAGTCGTTTAGTGGTGTCCGACTCTTCGTGACCCCCCTGGACCAGAGCACGCCAGGCACTTCTGTCTTCCACTGCCTCCCACAGATAATAAAATAAAATAAAATAAAATAAAAAAGTTAGTGTTGCCAGCCTCAAGCCTCAAGCTTACCAGGGAGAGACCAGACATACCAGGGAGGAAAGCGGAGTAGAGAGAAAAGGCAGAGGAGGGAGATTGAATAACATAAGAAGAACCATTGTAGAATTGTACAGCTGGAAGGGACACCAGGGGTCATCTAGTCCAACCCTAGGCAATGTTGGTTTCTGTTTCCCTCACTGAGCAGCAGCTGATAGTCACAAGACTATGTTTTCATTCCACAGTTCAGTTACTGTTGGGTTCCTATGGGAAAGGGAGACGGGATGTGACGTACACTGGTTCCCTGTTTCCTTTGTTCTGTCGTTCTTTGTCAGAGTTGCCCTCTGCTTCTCACAGAGACAAGATGTGTATTTGCATGCTCTCTGCATAGCTTAGGAATAAAGCCTAGCAATGTAGCACCATGCATGCCTCATCCTTTCATTGCAGACTCTGGATGTATACTCTGCTGGGCTCGATCCAAGATGAGCCGTATCAGCTCGATGGGCCGGAGCTGAATTTCTAACAGGCAATGCAGGAATCACAGCTAAATAATTCCTGCTAGGTCAGGAATTCAGTGTTAGAAACTCAGATATGTAAGCTAGGCCCCAAATGGCTCCTTAAACCTGGGTTACAGTCACCAAAACGGAATGCCTAGTTGCCATTTTGGGGCCAGGCAGCTTGAGAATCACATTTTTCAATGCAACGTTTTGGTTCCTGAAATTTGTTCTGATCGTGCAGATAAAATATAACGGGTGAAATTCTACAGGATGGGGTATTCGTGTGTGAAAGGAGTCCAGACCCGAGGATCCCCAGACAGGCACATCCAGATGGGAGAGAGAGAGACAGATAGGGCAGAAGACATGGAGGCCAGCAGCAGGTGGCGCCAGAGCCATCCTTTGGTTGTAAGAATGGAAGCAAGGATGTGGGGACCAGCTGGGGTTGGTGGGGCAGCACCCCATCTGACCTGATGGATCAGCCTCTGCTCGGCTTGGCACAGAGACCACAATTTTTGCAGTCCTTGTCCTAACTTTGCTGGCGGTGGGTGAAAGGGAGGCAAGCACCCTCTGGTTCTAGTCAAGCCAGAACTCTGGAGCCTCTGCATCGCAGATGTGCTTTTCTGATTCCCTTGAGCAGCTGTCAAAAAGCCTTTGGAATTCCAGGCAGGGAATGGTTCTGGCACTGCTTTGAGGTTTTGCTTGTGTGTGTGTGTGTAATCATTTACTAGGATAAAACAAAATAAATGTTTAAAAATGCATAATTAACTTATGGAACTCCCTGCCACAGGAAGCAGTGTTGGCCACAAACTTGGATGGCTTGAAAAGAGAATTAGATAAGTTCACAGAGGAGGAGAGGGGTCTCGATGGCTCCTAGCCAGGATGGCTCTGCTCTGCCTCCACAGTCAGAGGCAGCCATGCTCCTGAATGCCAGTGACTGGAAACCCCAGGAGGGGAGAGTTGCTCTTGCGTTCGAATCCTGCTTGTGGGTTTCCCATAAAGGGCATCGTTCAGCCACTGCGAGAACAGGAGGCTGGACTAGATGGGCCTTTGGGCTGGTCCAGCAGTCTCTTCTTATGTTCTTCTGTCAGATTGAAGACACACAGCATTGATGCTGTGAAGGAATCGCTAGTTTTTTGATTCTGGAAGTGAAATCCCATGTGGGTTTTCTAAAGGGGAGAGGAGACCAAGAAAGAAGATTCTAGCTGGTACCAGATCAGACCCCTGACCATTAGGTCCAGTCGTGGCCGACTCTGGGGTTGCGGCGCTCATCTCGCTTTACTGGCTGAGGGAGCCAGCGTACAGCTTCCAGGTCATGTGGCCAGCATGACTAAGCATCTTCTGGCGAACCAGAGCAGCACATGGAAATGCTGTTTACCTTCCCTCCGGAGCGGTACCTACTTATCTACTTGCACTTTGACGTGCTTTCAAACTGCTAGGTTGGCAGGAGCAGGGACCGAGCAACGGGAGCTCACCCGTCACGGGGATTCGAACCACCGACCTTCCAATCGGCAAGTCCTAGGCTCTGTGGTTTAACCCACAGCGCCACCCACATCCCTCCAGTTTGGCTAGTAGCCATCTATGAACCCTCTCCTCCTCCGTGAATTTGCCTGATCCTCTTTTAAAGCCATCAAAGTGGGTGGCCATCCCTGCCTCGTGTGGGAAGGAGTTCCACAGGTTACCTATGCACTGCAAGAGGAAGGACTTTCTTTCATCTGCCCTGGATCTTCCCACGCTCCGCTTCATGGGTTTTTGTGTTACGCGAGAGGGAGACGTGCTTTACTCCGTCCCCTTTCTCCACGCCCAAGTGGGTCCCTTCCAGCTGATTTGGGAACCGCAGACAGGTCCCCGCTGCATGCAAGCGCCGCCGCAGGGAGCCAGGGAAGCCCTAGCGCCTTTGTACCTGGCGCGCTCCCCGACGGAGAGTGCGAAGCTGCGAGCGCAGCGGCCGGAGGAGGAGGAGGCTGGAGGGGGCGGGCCGAGGCGCGCCGAGGCGGACCAAGCGCTCCTCCGCCTCCTCTCGCCTGCGCACCCGCGCCGCGCCTGTCCGGCCGTCGGACGGCTCTTCCTTACCGGCGGCGGTGCTGCTGCTGCTGCTGCTGCCCGGTGCCTCGTCGTCGTCCAGGAGTCCCGCGGCGGTCCAGACGGCGTCGAGCCACGTCTCCGAGGCAACCTTTGCCGCCGCTGACGTCGAGTGGGCCCAGGGGCGGGCGCAGACGGGGCCCCCCGCGAAGGCCGGCGGCAGCTCTGGGCAGGGCGCGGCGCTGCTCTGCCGGGAGGGAGGGAGGAAGAGGGGTGGGGTGAGAGGGAGGAGCGGAGAAACCCCCCTCGACGGCGGGGCGGGGGCTCCTCTGTCGGGCTGCGCGCCCAGGACCCTTCGACGGGATCCGGAGCGAGGGTCTGAAACCCTCAGGCGCACACACACCCTCCAGCTTCACCCCCCCCCCAACAACACATCTTCCACCTGGTGCCCCTCACGATGGTAGGCAAGGGGCGCCCTTGGACTGGGAAATTGGGGGGGCACCCCTTGCCTCCCCTACGTGCCCTCTTTGCAACTGCAAGCCACACACACAGCCCCCTGCCCAAAAAAGTGCCCTGTACCGCGCCTACCTAGAGGTGATGGGCGGGCAGCGGGCGGGCTTAGACGGGGCGGACTCTGCCAAAGCATTCCCCGCCACCACCCGCAGGAAGCGCCCCCACGAATGACCCCCTCGGTCCCTTACTAGCGGCTTTCTCACCGGGCGTCCTGTCGAAGGCGCCCACGTCGAGTGGCTGGGGGGGGGGGAGCTGCCGAGTTGCTTCTCCCTTGGGCTTCTGGAATCCGAGCCCGTCCAAACTCCCCGGACAGTGACCCACACGCCTCGCTCGCCAGCCAGCACATCCCGGGAGCTGGCACGCAGAAAACACCCACCCACACCAAGAGAGAGACCCTGCCCAAAAGGACCCCTTCCCGGCTTACCATCTGGCAGGTTGGGGTCGGGATCCGGACGTCCCCCCGCCCTCCCCTTCCAACTCCGGGGAGCCTTCTCCAGCCGGCAGCCCCGCGACGGGACGGGCGAGGAGCAGGAGGCGAGTTCTAATCCAGCGGAGAGTGGCCCCAGCGCGACGCCTCCTGCGCCCTGCCGTCCGATTTGGTGCGGAGCTGTCAAAGTGGTGACGAGAGAGCGCGAGCGAGAGGGAGCCCTGGCCCAGGTCCTCCTCACAAGGAAGGGGGGAATGGAAGGAGAAAGAGAGAAGGAGGGAGAGAGGGAGGGAGGAGAGAGGGAGGGAGGGAGGGAGGGAGGGGGCAGAGTTGCGCCTTGCAATCTGCAAAAGCTTCGCTCCTGCCAGAGAAGAGTCGGGAGCGCTGGGGCCAGTTTGTTGGGAAGCAGCGCTGGGCTACCTGGCGATTAACTTTAGGCAAACCAAAGAGGCAACGGAGCATCTTTGATCCTAAAATTCCTGGGCTGGATGCCGAAACTGGACAGAAACTGGACTCCAAGCGAGAGATGGGGAAGGCTAAGAAGCCGCGGTCCCTTGTTGGAATCAAAGGATGTCAAACCCAACCATTTCTTTTTCTCCACTGGGCCAGCAAGAAGTCAGCAGCTTCCCACTTCTTTTCCGGGGGGGGGGGCACCTTTTTCACCCTGAAGGGTTTCAATGCAAGGTTGAACAGGCACCTGGAGGTGAACGACATCAAGGTGCGCTGCTGTTCTGTCAGGTCCCCCTTTTTCTAAGTCCGTGGCTTGGTTCTGGGTGATGCTGTCCTTGCAAGGTGGCATCTAGGTTTGAATGGAGGGTAAGAAAGGGGGGCGGGGTGAATTTCTAAACTGAATGTACAGCTCAGATTTTTGTAATCAAACCACAGATACTGGCGAACTTGAGAAGCAATGTAAGATTTCTTTATTCGCTCATAAAACCTAAGTCTGCTTTTTTCACCCATCTGGTCCTCAGGAATGAAAGAAGAGCCCTTGCGTTTCCTAGAATCAGAATCGTAGTGTTGGAAAGGGACCCCAAAGGTCATCCAGTCCAACATCCAACAAGGAGAGAATCACAGCTAAAGAATCACTGGCCACCCAAGCTCTGTTTAAAGACTTCTGAGGAAGGAGAAGAGCCCACCACCTTCTGAGTGAGTCCACTCCACAGCTCTTAACCATCATGAAGTTTCTTCTAAGGTTGAGTCGGAATCTCCTTTCCTCGTCACTTGAATCCATTGACTCGGGGCCTCCCCTCTGAAGCAACAGAAAGCAAGTTTGCTCCTTCTTCCATGTGGCGGCCCTTCAGAGATTCGAGGATGACTCTTGTTTGAAAGGAAAGGACTTCACTAGCCCTCTGCACTCCAATACGGATTCAGCAACCGAATTAAGTGCACCTCCCTTCTTCAAACCTTTGCAGAATAGTCACAGTTTGCTCAGCTTTCTACAGGAAAAAAAAGGAGAGGGGGCCTTGCTAGGCAGCACCAGCCATGGGGAGAATTTCACCAGGAAGATCCATCTGCTGGCATCTTGCATAGTTATTTCATGCTCATCATTAAAATACCCTCCAAAATGCATAATAGTTAGCTTTTTCTTCAAATAGCACCATATAGATGTCTTGTTTTCTCTTGCAGTTCACAGGACATCAGTTTTCAAATATGAGAGGGAATCATATTACACTATGAACTCGAGTGTGATGAAAATGTTTGATACTGCACAGGACCCCTCTAGGTGTTTTTTTTTATTATGCATTCATGGCAATTTGTGGTTTGGGGGTATCTGGGTGGTCCTAACCAATCCTACTTGCAATATTCTACACCTGCAAAAGTTTCAGGGCGGACTGGATATACAGTGGTACCTTGGGTTAAGAACTTAATTCATTCTGGGGGTCCGTTCTTAACCTGAAAATGTTCTTAACCTGAGGTACCACTTTAGCAAATGGGGCCTCCGACTGCCGCCACGCCACCGGAGCAAGATTTCTGTTCTCATCCTGAAGCAAAGTTTTTAACCCGAGGTACTTTTTCTGGGTTAGCGGAGTCTGTAACCTGAAGCGTCTATAACCTGAAGAGTCTGTAACCTGAGGTACGACTGTAGGGCTTCCTTTGTGCCCAGAATGCACTACACACACACACACACACACACACACACACACACACACACACCAGCTTCCTAGTGAAATCTACTAAATTTTCACACCAGAAATATTTTGGGTTCACCCCCACGACATCCACTCTCTCTCTCTCTCTTTTTTTTTTGTTCCATTATAGTACAAGAGTGCCTCACCAGTTGACAAAAACATGGCAACAGCTACTAAAGTATAAAACCATAGGAACTCCAAGAGTCATCTAGTCCAACCCCCTGCAATGCAGGCCCTAACAGCTAAAGCACCCTTGGCAGATGGTCACCCAACCTTCTGTCTAAAGATCTTCAGGGAAGGAGATTCTGCCCCCATGTGAGGCCACGGAATCATGTTGTTGTGTTGTTTAGTTGTGTCCGCCTCTTCGTGACCCCCTGGACCAGAGCACGCCAGGCACTCCTGTCTTCCACAGCCTCCTGCAGTTTGGTCAGACTCATGTTTGTAGCTTTGAGAACACTGTCCCACCATCTCGTCCTCTGTTGTCCCCTTCTCCTTGTGCCCTCCATCTTTCCCAACATCAGGGTCTTTTCCAGGGAGTCTTCTCTTCTCAGGAGGTGGCCAAAGTCTTGGAGCCTCAGCTTCAGAATCTGTCCTTCCAGTGAGCACTCAGGGCTGATTTCCTTCAGAATGGAGAGGTTGGATCTTCTTGCAGTCCATGGGACTCTCGAGAGTCTCCTCCAGCACCAGAATTCAAAAGCATAAATTCTTTGGCGATCAGCCTTCTTTAGGGTCCAGCTCTCACTTCCATACCTCACTACTGGGAAAACCATAGCTTTTACTATACGGACCTTTGTTGGCAAGATGATGTCTCTGCTTTTTAAGATGCTGAATCATAGAACTGTACAGTTGGAAGGGAACCCAAAGGGGTGCCAAGTGGGGCTGCAGAACAGAAAAGAGAAGCGGCTTCAGAAACAGGGTTAGGAAGGGGAAAAGAAGGCTTGGCCATTTCATGGGATTCAAAGGGGAAATTTTCGGGGGTTGATTTGGAGAAGTGGGGGGTTGGCGAGCAGATTGAGGAGGGGGGCAGAGTATAACCCCCCCCCCAGAAATCACAACATAATAGAATCATAGAGTTGGAAGGGACCACAGAAGTCATCGAGTCCAACCCCTGCAACTTTTGCCCAACATGGGACCAGAACCCATGACCCCAAGGCTAAGAGTCTTGTGCTCTACCAATTGAGCTACCAAGGCATGCGCCACTCTTGGTTCAAAGGAAGCTGAGCATAGGAACCTGCTCTGGACCAAGTCAGACTCATCTACTCTATACTAAGCTCACCTAGCGCAATACAGCAGCAAATCCCCAGGGTTTCAGGCAGGGAGTGTCTCGCAGCCCTACTCAGAGAAGCTAGAGACTGAATTCAGGACTTTCTGAATGCAAACATTGGTTTTTTCCTCATTTGTATGTGAGCGTAAAACAATGTGCTTTTAAAAGCATGTCAAATACAGATGGAAGGGTCGTTGGGTCAATTACGTTAACATTCCTCACTACATATCTGATTCAAACTCCTCTTCCTTGCAAGGTTTTTGTTCCAAAATTGTGCCCAGCATAGACAATGAAGGTATAAATCAGTGCCCATTCTTTCGGAGCCTCCCTTCCCAAGATAACCCAGCTGGCACCATGAAATGCCAAGCTCAGGCTAAACACGGGGCTGGCACATATGATCAGCAACCATTACCTCCCACTACAGTCTCTTATTTTTCCTTCTTTTAATAATTTCAATGTGTGTGGCAGGGTGACGAAAAAATTTCCGCGCCGGGTACCAGCTGACCTTGCTATGCTACTGAGGAGAGGGGGAGAGGGGGGACTTCAAGGCAGAGGCTCATTTTGAAATTACTAAATCTGGACAAGAGCCCTGTCAATAGACTCAAGGGATGCTCAGATGTGGTCTGTTGCTCTGGCCGAGAAATTGACCTGTCAGGTTAGGGTGGCCAGAGACAGAATCTTCCATATGAGAGCCATCTTCAAATATTTGAATGGCCATCACATGGAAGATGCATCTAGCTTTCTTTCTCCTCCTCTGGAGAGCAGGTCCTGAACCAAGGAATTAAAGTTACGAGATCTGATATTCTGACTAAACCTCAGGAAGAACTTTCTCATGGTTGGAGTTGTTTGACATGGGAACGGACTCCATCAATAGGTCGTGGACCTCTTCTTTGGAGGTTTTTAAGCAGAGGTTGGCTGGCCATCTAGATGCTTCATGGAGGATTTAGTTGAGGGTAGGGGGTTGGACTGCCTTGTAGGGGGTTGGACTAGATGATACTTTGGGTCCCTTCCAACTCAGAAGTTCTATGATCAGTTGAGATAACCTATTCTGACTAAAAACCAGGAAGAACTTTTTGACAGTAAAAGCTGTTTGACTGTGGAACGGGCCACCTCAAGAGGTGATGGACTCTCCTTCCTTGGAAGTTTTTAAGCAGAGGTTGGGTGGCCAGGGGGTTGGACTAGATGATCCCTGGGGTCCCTTCCAATGCTACAATTCTAAGATTCACTAATTCTATGGACATCCTCAGACTCACAGAAACATCGGCGAGACCTATTGGATAAGAGTCTTTAATATGAATCATAAAGTTCTTCTTAGTAGTGGTTCTGACATTAAGCTGCTTCCCTGCTTTCCCCCTGAAAAATGACTAGCTGCTCTTCTTGTTGTTCATAGTATTTCAAGTACAGTGGTACCTCGGGTTAAGTACTTAATTCGTTCCGGAGGTCTGTTCTTAACCTGAAACTGTTCTTAGCCTGAGGTACCACTTTAGCTAATGGGGCCTCCCGCTGCTGCCGCGCCACCGGAGCACAATTGCTGTTCTCATCCTGAAGCAAAGTTCTTAACCCGAGGTACTATTTCTGGGTTAGCAGAGTCTGTAACCTGAAGCGTCTGTGACCCGAGGTACCACTGTAATATTTTATTATAAGTGGAAAAGCAGTAAAATATTTAAGAGAAAAATATGCCAACCATGGGACTGTCTCAGATGGTCATGGGTCCAATGCTCAGAGCAGGGTGTGCCCTTGATTTTGTCTTTGCCACCTGTGGCTAGCTCCATTATGCATGTGCTCCAGCACCAGTTCTGCACATATATATGCTCAGATTAAAACTCACATCCACTTTCTAAACATCTCGGCAGGCAAGCCTGAACAAGAATATTTTTAGCAGGCACTGAGAAGACTACAGTGAAGACCCATGCCTGATGTCAATGCGCAGGGAGTTCCAAAGTGCCACAGGAAACAACCAAGTACTTGCAAATGTGGCTGTGGGTATTAAGAGGTGCCTGTAACAGTGCCAGTTATGCCAGTCAAACTGGCTGAGTAGGCACATATGGGGTACGGTGATGTCACAGATGCCTTGCTCCTTAATGGGGTTTGGAACTGGTGTAACTTTTTGCCAGCTGAATTGATGCCAGCTTAAAGGTAAAGGGACCCCTGACCATTAGGTCCAGTCGCGAACGACTCTGGGGTTGCGGTGCTCATCTCGCTTTATTGGCTGAGGGTGCCGGCGTACAGCTTCCGGGTCATGTGGCCAGCATGACTAAGCCGCTTCTGGCGAACCAGAGCAGCGCACGGAAATGCCATTTACCTTCCCGCCAGAGCAGTACCTATTTATCTACTTGCGCTTTGATGTGCTTTTGAACTGCCAGGTTGGCAGGAGCAGGGACCGAGCAACAGGAGCTCACTCCGTCGCGGGGATTCGAACCACCGACCTTCTGATCAGCAAGTCCTAGGCTCTGTGGTTTAACCCACAGCGCCACATCCACGTCCCTGCTTACTTCGTGCCATGTTCTAGCACATGGAATTGCTCCCCAGGTCACCTTTTTTCCTAAACCAAAAAGTCTTTAAATCGTTTTGCCTTCTCCTGTTAAGGGAAGTGTACCAATGTCCCCGGAGGTTCATTGCCACACTGCTCACAATGCGCCTTCCAGCCTGCGCATGCCCTCTAGGGGCTGGAGGGTGTGTTGCAAGCCTAGGGATGAGAACTGCAGGGAACAGCAGTTCCTCTCCTTAAGAGACCAGCGAGTCGGGGGAAAGCTGAGATTTATCAGTGCAACTGAAGAGTGAATGTTTTTGGAGAAAGAACAAATCTCACTGTCTTGCAAGCGGCATTTTCCCAGGACTCACAAAGGGTACATTCTAGAGAGAGGAAGACATTCACCGGAAGCATTTCTGAAACATACCTGTCCACCTCAGGAAGCACTGAGCACCACCAATTAATTATCCATTGCCACCCCAATCACCAACCCCATTTTCATTATTTTCCGGTATTTACTAGTATCAACAGTGGTTTGGAGAAAAGGCAAGTATGAGGCAACACAATAGAAGTTTATAAAATTATGCACAGCATTGACAGAGAAACATTTTTCTCCTTCTCTCACAACATGGTAAGGTAGAAAGGTAAAGGACCCCTGGATGGTTAAGTCCAGTCAAAGGCAACTGTGGGGTTGCGGCACGCATTTCGCTTTCAGGCCAAGGGAGCCAGTGTTTGTCCACAGACAGCTTTCCGGGTCATGTGGCCAGCAGGACTAAACCGCTTCTGGCGCAACGGGACGCCATGATGGAAGCCAGAGCTCACGGAAACGCCATTTACCTTCCCACCACAGTGGTACCTATTTATCTACTTGCACTGGTATGCTTTTGAACTGCTGGGTTGGCAGGAGCTGGGACAGAGCAACAGAAGCTCACTCCATTGCGGTGATTCGAACTGCCAACCTTCTGATTGGCAAGCCCAAGAGGCTCAGTGGTTAAGACCACAGGCAGCTCCTGCTGGACTTAACCGTCCAGGGGTCCTTTAGCTTTTACTCTCACAACATGAGAACTCACGGACATTCAAAGAAGATGAAAGTTGGAAGAGTTAGGATAGAGGGCGAAATGAACTTGAAGAATGAAGCAAGTACCCCAAACAAGGGAGCAAGCAGAGTCGGCAGCAAGAAGACAGAGTCATGGGAATGGTCCCTTAAGGATTAAGAGGATCACCTAAGAGGATTAGGCCAGCGACAGGACCTCCCTGGGGTGGCGTCTGCAGTGGAGGTGAGCCCTCACTGGCCAGGCTGCGTCGTCCAGACCTTCCTGTCAAAGGGCTTCATTAAGAGCAAAGTTTCCTGTTGCTCTCGCGGCAGTCTTGCTCTGCCCCACAAACCCTGTGTCCCCCTTTTGCAAGGTATTTGCTGATGCAGGAGTCTCCATCCTTGTTCCTCGAGCGCAAGGCCAAGAGGCGAGGCCACCGGCCTGCTGGGAAAACTTCATTAGTTGGCTTTCTGGGCTGAGGAATCAAGCTGGAGCTGGATTAGGCGGACGGCAAGATGTCCTTCTGTGTGGGGCTGGGGGCTGCCACTGCCGCCTAGCAGAATGTGTGCGTGTGGTTTTATCCTGCCTGGTCCACAAGGAACAGTAAGCACAGCTGTAAGACTAGAGTAATGTGCACACATTGGCAAGCATATATCTATATGGGGTGATGGGGTGGCAGAGATATTTGACTCAGTCTGCGTTTAAATGCGAACGCACTTAATTCACACTTTCCCAAACAAGACACCAAGTGTACACCCAGAGCTATCCTTTGAAATCTTCTTCAGATTTTTGCAATGCAGTTCTGCAGCCAAGCAATGTGTACAACGATGCCTCTACCAGGGTAAAGGGAATGTATGTATCAGTGGGGCTTCTCTTTCGCTTCATCTGGAAGCTGCAGTTGGTGCAGAAGGCTGCATCTCGATTCAGTGGTGTAGCGTGGGTTGCCTGCGCCCGGAGCCTTGCAGAGGGAGGGAAACGGATGAACTATGCATGCCCATTCAACTGCCTCAGGCATCCATGTCACCCAGGAGATTGCAGCCATAGAAATAAGAAAAATGAGGAATGACCAATGAGGAATTTGTCAGCAAATGGCAGAAATCCATGGCTAAAAAAGCCACCTCTATTGGTCTGTCACCCCCCCCCCCCACTGTATCACCTGGGTTATGAAGGCGCCCTAAAGACGTTAAAGATTATGGGATAATGCACTCAGTGACTTGCGATCTCGATCACACACAGTCTGTAGTCCGCTGGCAGTACAATATGGGCATGTCTTTAAGTTAACATCTTACATTAAAAACCTGACAGTACCAAATTATCGAAGGCTTTTCACCAAAACCAGACTAAAGGTCTTTCCTTCTGCAGTGTTGGATGGCAGGTTGAGAGGAGTTCCCTACCAGGACAGACTTTGCTCGTGTGCTCAAGACATCGATTCCATAAAACATATTTTGTTGCACTGTGCAAAATACGAGCAAGCCAGGGCTGAACTGATACTACCCTTGCTGGTACCTTTCCCGGGAAAATCAGAGGCTCACTATGTCAGGTTCCTATTGGAAGACCGGACAAATGCTAGAACATTAGCAGTGACCAAGTTTTTGTCGGTGGTTGCAAGAACCAATGGTCCCTATATTCTGAACGAAATGCTTGTTTAACCTGGAGGTAGGCTGTATGAATTGTGTATTGCTTTGTAACGATTTGTTGGGTCTCTGGACCATAATAAAGGTTGATGGTGATAAGAAAAAAAGAGTCGTTCCATTGCCTGGAGAGGTCTCCTCTTGGTTTGCATGAGAAACATTTTCAACAGAGCCCAGCGACGGAAGCATGCAGCAATATTGAGGCAGCACCAAGTGTTGAAATTTTGCACCCCTAACAATTTTGCACCCAGAGCAACCGCCCCGTGCCCCCTGACGCTACACCACTAGCACGATTGCTGACAGGAGTGAGGCCTTGTAGCATTGAATGCTTGTGTTCAGAGACCTGCACTGGTTGCCCATGTCAAGTTCAAGGTGTTGCTACTGTTAGCCAAGGTAAATTTTAGCAACGGATAAACCATGTGCTGCAGAAGATGAGGGGTTGGCTGCTTTTCAACCCCCAGACAGCTGTTTGGAGCAAACTGCAGATGATTATGGCCCAGGCTGGGCTCTACCATCTTTGGGGTCCCTTTATTTGGGCCGGCAAACTCTCCTTTTTGCTTCTTCCTGCTCCTTCCAAAGGGAGAGGAATTTGCCTGAGCCGGTGGCCCAGATGGCGGCCAGGGAAGCTAATCTTCCCCTGAGCAGCAGGCAGCAGGAACCAGGCAGTCTGGTGGGGCTGCTGCTAACCCAGGGGCAGATCAGGGAACAGCAGGGAAGGGGATAAAGAACCCCCCCCTCCTCTAAATGCAGTCAGGAATGTGCCAGGAAATTATTGCTGAGAACTCGCTCCAGAGCATAATAGCAAGGACCACAAGTGTGAACTGTCAGTCGCTCGAAGGACAGACATGTGTGAATCTATTTCTCTTGCTGGATTCATGTGGGCGGCTTTTCCATGAGTATCTGGCCCTGTCTTTTGGATGATGGCACACTGAAGGCCTAACCATCTCCCAGACTAGTGAGGAAGATGAAATTTGCCTGCTGTTGGTAGTTTTTATTGCAGCAGTGGAAAAATCAGGAACCTTAACCCACCCAAATTTTTATTTTTCCCTGTGACTTCTCATCAGATTTTATGCCTGGGAGATGTCAGATTCAGGAAAAGATTCTGGAAGTTGCATAAATTTGGAGGAGAATTGTGTGGTCCTCAACCAGCACCAACAATACCCCCAAATTAGATGGTACAGTGGTACCTTGGTTCTCAGACTTAATCCGTTCCGGAAATCTGTTCTAAAACCAAGGCGTTCCAAAACCAAGGTGCACTTTCCCATAGAAAGTAATGCAAAATGGATTAATCCGTTCCAGGCTTTTAAAAACAACCCATAAAACAACAATTTAACATGAATTTTACTATCTAACGAGACCATTGATCCGTAAAATGAAAGCAATAAACAATGTACTGCAGTCACACAATCAATCAATCAATCAATCAGTAGCTGAACTGGGTTCCCCACAGTCACAAAAAGAGCCGCAAAAACATAAACGCAAAATAAATAGCCAAAACAGACAGACCTCAGCGTAACACTCAAATCGGAAGCATAACACTCAAAACAGAGCACGTTCAGCTTCCGAAAAAAGTTCACAAACCGGAACACTTACTTCCAGGTTTGCAGTGTTTGGGTTCCAAGTTGTTTGAGTACCAAGGTGTTTGAGAACCAAGGTACCACTGTATTATATTGATTTTTTAATTATGGTGATGATTATGATGATTGCAATTTATTACCCATTCTTCATCCCAAAATTTTATACATAATCAGTTGAAGATGCATTGATCATTTACTGCTTTAACTTCTCTATTTTTAACTTATATCCTGTTTTTAAAAATGCTCAAGGTGGTGAGGACAAACCTACAATATTCAAAACAAGGACCGGGGTATTCCAAATGATGTCATGAGTGGAAAGCAGAAATTCAGCTCCCAAGATAGATTCCATTTATTTGCTTGTTTTGGGATGATTATTTGGTACCCACCATTCATCACATGCCCCAAGATGGATTAAACAGACTAAAACACAATTACAAAACAATCCATAATCAACAGACTGTAAAATAACTACTGTAAATGTATAAAGCATCTAACAACTAACAGGACAATTTTCAGGAGGGTGGGGGACAAAATTCATGCTGTGCTTCCAAAGGCCAGAGGAAATAGGTGCTTCTTAAGTAGCTAATAAGTGCCACCAAGTTCAGATTAAAAGATTAATAACACTGAAAGTCTTTTGCAGATTGTAGGAAGTTGTTTTATGCTGGGTCCATCTACAGTATTTTTTGCCCTATAGGACGCACTTTTTCCCCTCCAAAAATGAAGGGGAAATGTGTGTGTGTCCTATAGGGCGAATGCAGGCTTTCACTGAAGCCTGGAGAGCGAGAGGGGTGGGTGCGCACCGACCCCTCTTGCTCTCCAGGCTTTAGGAAGCTCTGCGCAGCCCTCGGGAGCTCTGCGCCTGGGGGGGGGGGAATAATTTTTTTTCTTTATTTCCCCCCCCCAAAAAAAACCTAGGTGCGTCCTATGGGGCGGTGCGCCCTATGGGGCGAAAAATACGGTAGCTCAGTAGGGTGCTTATCAAGTAGCTGAAATTTTTTATTGGCCTTGTGTTCGAATCCTGCTTCCTGGTTTTTCACAGGCATGTGGTTGGCCACTGTGAGAAGAGGATGCTGGAGTAGATCTTATGTTGGATGGTCATCTGTTGTGAAAGCTTTTGTTGCAGTTCCTGCCTTGGAGTGGGTTGGACTGGATGACCTTTGGTGAACCTTCCAACTCTGCAATTCCACGATTCTCAATCTGTGATTTTTCAAATGAGTGGAAAGATATTCCATGTTCTTAAGCCGCTTCATTCCCGTCATATGTGACTTGGGTTTTGGGCTGTGACTGAAGGAGAATTGCCAAATGACAATGAACTAATTCCACTTGGCTCCGGGATCCAACGACTTTGCGTGTCGTGCCTGGCCTTGGTGAAGCTTCTTTCAGCAGAACTATTAGATGGTGCTGAGAGGCTTTTTCTACCCAACTGCTCAGCTTTGGAAATATCGGTGGAGTGGGGAGAGATTTAGGCTTTCCTTCCATACTTTTGAGAGCTGTGCTGCAAAGTGCTGTCCTCATAAACTCAATTCTTGCACTGACTATTTCTTGTTCAGGAAGATACTGCTGAGCCAGAGAGCCGAACAAGCCAGGGAGATCCAGTTATAAAACAGAGGGCGGGGGCAGGAATAGTTATCAGCCCTAAATTGGGATGTACACACTGGCTGCAAAGGGAGTACTGTATTCGACTCCAGAAGGTTATTAGTAGTGGATGTCTCCTGAGAATGTGACACAACCACCTTACCCAAGTCAGTAAAGAAGTGAAACATCTGGGAAGAGAAGATTTTTTTTGGGGGGGGAGGGCCTGGGGACCACTCACATCTCTACAGTTTGAGCGAGAAGTTGGATTTGGCATTCATTTGGCCCAGGGCCAGCCCCAGGAATCGAGCGTTAGCCCACACTGAGTTTTTGAGCAGGAGAGAGTTTGCCATCTGGATTTGACAACATTTGCATGCCAATGCCAATGCTTCAAGAGGAGAACAGAAATATCGAGGCAGGTGCTGCTCATCCCAAAATAACTTGTGCAATTGAAACCTTGTGTGGCTCTCAGAGAGCCAGGGTGGTCTGGTGGTTAGAGTGTCAGATAAAGAAGACCTGGGAGTTGTTGTTGTTGTTTAGTCGTTTAGTCATGTCCTCCTCTTTGTGACCCCCTGGACCAGAGCACGCCAGGCACTCCTGTCTTCCACTGCCTCCCGCAGTTCGGTCAAACTCATGCTGGTAGCTTCAAGAACACTGTCCCACCATCTCATCCTCTGACGTCCCCTTCTCCTTGTGCCCTCCATCTTTCCCAACATCAGGGTCTTTTCCAGGCAGTCTTCTCTTCTCATGAGGTGGCCAAAATATTGGAGTCTCAGCTTCAGGATCTGCCCTTCCAGTGAGCACTCAGGGCTGATTTCCTTCAGAATGGAGAGAATCAGACATAGACTGTTTTCTTGAGAAAAATGGATTACAAAAAATCTCCATTGAAAGCACAGAGCTATTAAATCAGAAAGTGACTGATCAGGAAATAGAAGGTGCCATTCAAAATATGCAACTGGGCAAATCTCCAGGACCAGATGGACTGACCTCCAGATACTATAAGGTTCTGAAGGACTGGCTTCTACAACCTTTGAAGGAAGTCTGTAATGAAATTTTGGAGGGAAAGAGGGCTCCTGAAACGTTGAAAGAGGCGTATATTACACTTATACCAAAGACCGAAACTGAAAAGACCCAACTTAAGAACTACCGTCCCATCTCCTTATTAAATGTGGATTACAAAATTTTTGCTGATATTTTGGCAAAGAAATTGAAAAAAGTTTTAATGGGGGAGATACATAAAGACCAACCCGGCTTTCTTCCACGAAGACATTTATCAGATAATGTAAGGGACATAATTGATATTTTGGAAAAGCTAGAGGTGGACATAAACACCAAGGCAGTTTTGATATTTGTGGACGCGGAGAAAGCCTTCGACAATATCTCTTGGAGTTTTATGAGAAAAAACCTTCGGGGGATGGGGGTGGGTCAAGGCTTTGAAAATGGTATAGGTGCAATTTATTCTGAACAAAAAGCGAAGCTGATTGTGAACAATGTGGTAACAGAAGAATTTAAGATGGAAAAAGGAACACGTCAGGGATGCCCAATCTCACCTTTACTTTTTATTTCTGTACTGGAGGTTTTGCTGAACATGATTAGAAGGGACCAGATGGTTAAGGGGGTGCAGGTCGGAGCAAAACAATATAAATTGAGAGCTTTTGCAGATGGCCTGGTACTAACTTTACAAGAGCCAGAATCTAGTACCAAGAGAGTTCTGGAATTAATTCAAGAATTTGGCCATGTGGCAGGATTTAAACTGAATAAGTTAAAAACTAAGGTAATAGACAAGAACTTAACATCTCTTGAGAGGGAGAAGTTTCAGAAGAAGACAGGTTTAACTGTGGTTAAGAAAGTGAAATATTTGGGTATAAATATGACAGCTAAAAATGTGAACCTGTTTAAAGACAATTATGAGAAAGTGTGGACAAAAGTGAAAAAAGACTTAGAAATTTGGTCAGACTTGAAACTTTCCCTGTCAGGCCGAATTGCAGTGGTAAAGATGAATGTACTGCCTAGAATGTTGTTTTTGTTTCAAACATTACAAATTGTGGACAAGGTAGAATGTTTCAAGAAGTGGCAGAAAGATATATCCAAATTTGTCTGGCAGGGCAAAAAGCCCAGAATAAAATTTAAGATATTAACCGATGCAAAAGATAGGGGGGGATTTGCCCTGCCAGACCTTAAACTTTACTATGAAGCAGCAGCATTCTGCTGGCTGAAAGATTGGTTACTTCTTGAAAACACAGATATCTTGGACTTGGAAGGTTTTAACAATGCGTTCGGATGGCATGCATACTTATGGTATGACAAGGTCAAGGTTCATAAGGCATTTAAAAACCATATTGTCAGAAAAACACTGTTAAGTGTCTGGACTAGGTATAAAGATTTACTGGAAAATAAGACGCCTAGGTGGCTATCACCAATGGAAGCCAGAGCTGTGAAAAAACTTAACATGGAAGGAACCTGGCCTAAATACTGTGAAATTTTGGAACAAGAAGGTGACAGATTGAAACTGCAGAGTTTTGAAAAGTTGAAAGATAAAGTGAGAGATTGGTTCCATTATTATCAAATTTTGGAGAAATATAATAAAGACAAGAAAATTGGCTTCCAGGTGGAAAAATCTAAACTAGAAACAGAACTGTTAGAATCCAATACAAAAACTCTGTCAAAAATGTATAATCTGCTGTTAAAATGGAATACTGAGGATGAGACGGTCAAATCTGCAATGATTAAGTGGGCTCAAGATGTGGGTCATAATATTATGAGTGTTGACTGGGATCAGTTGTGGGCCACCGGAATGAAATTTACGGCATGTAAAGCCTTAAAGGAAAATATCATGAAAATGGTTTATAGGTGGTACCTAACCCCAGTCAAACTTGCAAAAATTTATCATTTGCCCGATAACAAATGTTGGAAATGTAAGGAGACTGAAGGTACATTCTTTCACCTTTGGTGGACGTGCCCAAAGATTAAGGCTTTCTGGGATATGATATATAATGAATTGAAAAAGTTATTTAAGTATACCTTTCTGAAGAAACCAGAGGCCTTTCTCCTGGGCATGGTCGGCCAATTGGTGCCAAAGAAGGACAGAGCATTTTTTATGTATGCAACAACAGCAGCTAGAATACTTATTGCAAAGTATTGGAAGACACAAGATTTACCCACCCTGGAAGAATGGCAGATGAAAGTAATAGACTATATGGCGCTGGCAGAAATGACTGACAGAATTCGAGACCAGGGAAGAGAGACGGCGAGAGAAGATTGGAAGAAATTTAAAGAATACCTTAAGAAATACTGTAAAATTAATGAATGTTGAAACGATGTTGACTTTGAAATTAAGTGGTTGCTAGCTGTAATGATTAAGAAAAAGGAAAGAAATGTGAAGATTTAAACAAAGCTAAAGGAGAGGATTTGCTGAATATATTAATAGAAATTGGAATACAGTAAGGGAAGGTATGAGGAGGTCAGGAAGTAAGGTTAAGAAAAAAAAGGAAATGAACTTATACTTGTTTCTTCTTTTGTATGTTTTTTTTTCTATGTTTGTCTTTATGTTTTCTATAACCCTTGTAAACCTAATAAAAAAATTCTTTAAAAAGAAAAAAAAAAGCATCCATTCTTCGGCAACCAGCCTTCTTTATGGTCCAGCTCTTGCTTCCATACATCACTACTGGGAAAACCATTGCTTTAACTATATGGACCTTTGTTGGCAAGGGGATGTCTCATTGCCCCTTCATGGATCCATTGCCTTGCTGTGGAGAAGGGGCTTGAATAAATCAGAGAAGCTATGAGCTATGATTTGCAGGGCCAACCAAGATGGACAGGTCATAGTGGAGAGTTTTGACCAAACGTGATCCACCTGGAGCAGGAACCGGCAAGTCACTCCAGTATCCCTGCCAAGAAAACTCCATGGACAAAGACGACAGACCTGGGAGACCAGGGTTCAAATGCATCACTCAGCCATAAAGCTTAGTGGGTGACCTAGGGCCAGTCGCTGCCTCTCAGCCTAGCCTACCTCACAGGGCTGTTGTTGTGGGGATTAAATTGGGAGCGGGAGGAGAACCACGGAGGCCCCATTGAGCCCCTTGGAGAAAAAGGTCGAACATAAATGCAATAAATAAAATGATATATTCAAAAGTTTTCCAGAATACCTCTCACCTCCTCCTTGATCAAGCAAAACCTTGGCAAGTATGTATGACTCAAAGTTAGTGCTGTGTGATTCTTTCGGTGTGGTAGTGGGGGCTTTCATGGGCCTTGAACTTCCACTGAAGCATAGCTGCCCCTTTCGTGTTTTGTCCTGTTTTAGCAACAGCTAAAACACATTTCTTCCCCATTCTAGCCAATCAGGGAACACCGAACCAGAGTGAGGACATCATAAATTGTGTTTTTTTTCTTGGATCTACAGCCTCATTCCCACCCCAGGGCTGATCGGCCAGCTGCACAACCCATTGAAAGCAATGCAGTGTGGATAGGCAGCATCTACACAACCTGGAACCAGCTTCACTATGAGATTGCCTATATGCCCACTTGATTGCTTCAGATGGTAGAACTGGCACTTTCACAGGTGGCACATTGCTACACTTCACTGCAGCTGCTAAAAACATTTTTGCTGAGAAAAACCCACCAACTTTTCATTTTAAAAGCTGATAAGAGTTTTGCCATAGGCATCTGGTTGGCCGTTGTGAGAACGATGCTGAACTGGGTGGGCCATGAGCCTGATCTCTTTCTTCTTTATTGCTGCTTGTTTAGACTTCATCAGAGTATGTTCATGTGGGATATAACATCACTGAAGCTGTCAAATGCAACATTTCCTGTTTGCCCAAAGTGCACACTCAGGGGAATGTTGCTCCAGCCAGGAGGACTTCCTGTTACACCTGGTCTGGAGTCTCTTCCCCCTGCACGTGACCAGGTAGATGGGCATGACCCTAGCAGACCTTATAAAAGGGCCATTCACGCAGTCATATTCCTCTTGCAGTAAGAAAGCAAACCTCTGGGTGCTCGCCCCGCCAACCCTGGCTATGGCGGGGCAAGCAGCTATCACGCCGCCGCAGCCGTATGTGGATCCCACCACCGTCCATACAGCGCTCAGGCAGCGCCAGAGGCAAACCGCTACATACAATGCATGTGCAGTGTCGCACGCATGTGCTGTATGCAGCAACTCCACACATGTGCCCTACGTAATGATGCTGCGCATGCGTCGTACGTAGTGGTGCAATGCGTGCGCAACCGCGGTTTGCCCAGCCCAGGGTGTCGGTTAGCCTTCATTCACCCCTGTCCTCTTGATACTGTCTTGATGCCCTTCTCTCAATTTTGCCTTTTGCTCTCTGCTGGGTCTCAGCCAGCAGCACATGTCTCATCCCTACAGAGGAAGAAGCTACACTTCATATCTCTATAAATGTAACTGCAAGTATCAGCTAAAGCCTGCCTTCAGGAAACTACTGTCAACTGAATGTATGTAAACTGTTACCTTTAGAGAGCCAGTGTGGTGTAGTGGTTAAGAGCGGTAGTCTCGTAATCTGGGGAACTGGGTTCGCTTCCCCGCTCCTCCACCTGCAGCTGCTGGGTGACCTTGGGCCAGTCACACTTCCCTGAAGTCTCTCAGCCCCACTCACCTCACAGAGTGTTTGTTGTAGGGGAGGAAGGGAAAGGAGAATGTTAGCCGCTTTGAGACTCCTTAAAGGGAGTGAAAAGCGGGATATCAAATCCAAACTCTTCTTCATCTTTTTCTTCTTTAATGAAGACTGTTGTATTCTTATTTTAAGAGGGAATTATATGGGGAAACTGACCAGGGACAAGCCAGACTGGAATGCTTAACTCAAATGATTCTCACAAATCCATCCACCTGCTTCCAGCAATGAGCAAGAGAATGTGCTCTGCTATTAGCTCACTAGCGTGGGAGAAGAAGGATAATATTTAATCAATATATCCTCTCCTCTTATCCACAACATTCCCACAATTCAAAACTGCGAATTGTGGGGGGTTTTCCATCCCCAATATGCATAACTTTACTTTGAGGCAATTTCACCCAATTTCAAAAGACCCTTTTGGAGCTCTTTGGAATCATCTGTGGTTTTCCACCATCCTGAGTGGTTCAGTGTTTTTTTTGGGGGGGCCACTTCACTGCCCACCTTTGACTCCAGATCATTTATGAATAAATTACCCAGCTTTATTCCTCCAGGTACTGATTCTTGGGGGAAATCGGCCTTTTCTCCCTTACCAATATAAGATCTGCCATGGACTCCATTGTCCATTGCTTCTATTGTTCACCTACTTAAAAGGTACCCATCCCTTTTATCAATGACTGCTATGTTTATGAAGCCTTTGCTAAGCACTTTTTGGAAGCCTAAGAATATAATGTCTCGGACAATATAATCCACATGCTTGATAAATATATATTCACAGGTTCACAGAGCAAAACTCCCTTTTGCAGGAACCATCATTAGAGCTATGCTGAGCCCCCAGGAATTGGTGCTTATAAGTGCAAATCCATGAGCGGTTCTTAATCTCTATTTAGCCAAACGCAAAGACGGGCGTCTTAGATCTCCCGTGCCGGTGACGGGGGCAGCTTGCAAATCTCTGCTTCCTTCTCTTCTCGCAGGATGACTCATTAGGTCTCATTCTCGGCGGGGATCTGACATTCAATTAACTAGCTGACTTCTGCCGGTGACCCCCACAAATCTAACAAGGGTCTGTTTACAAACACAGGCTGTTGGGCCCATAAGGGAGGCCAGGTTAGGTCAGCCTCCCACTGGGGCAGTTTGTTCGGATGCATCAGGAGATGTTAAACAAGGCCTTTGTGAATGAAAGATCAAGCATATTGCTTCCAGTGGGGAGGCCAGCCGGTCTAATGGCAGGCCTCACATTTGGCGGGAAAGAACGGGCAGGCGAGTCGGCGGCTCTGCAAAACGAAGGGAAGGGGCGTCCCTGGTTGATTTACCTGCTCCTTCCCCACCTCTCCTTATTCAAATCTGTGATTTTTCAAATGAGGGGAAAGATATTCGTTGAAGCTTGCACATGAGCCAAATCCAGATGTTTCTCTGCTTTAGACAAGTGGGTCCCAACGAACGTCATTTCAAATCAGAGCGTTATTTTCTTGCTCCAGAAAAGAACACCAGACACTGTTCATTTGCAAAGATAAGCTGCATTGAGTCTTATATGCATGTCGGTCAGTGAACTTAAATGAGGGTAAATGATACATTGCATGTTGCATATGAAAGAGTATAGTTTCTGTCCATGCCAGTTTTATGTGTAAATCATGATGAAGTGGTAACTGTTCTAAAATGAAAACACACACATAGAGAGACAAATAAAACAATAAAATGCAATGACCATAGCAAGAGCAGATGTCCCTTACTTAGACCAAAGTCTGATGGGTTAGAGCAGTGGCTTTCAACCCATGTGCCGTGGCATCTTGGGCTGCCTTGAATGATGGTCAGGGGTGCCGTGGGCAACACTGTCCTCTGTCCCTCTTTCCTTCCCTCTGATGCCCTCTCGCATCTCTGCCTCCCAAAGGCTTGTAGCCCTGGCTTACAAGCTCCGCAGGCGAATGGTGCCTCTGATGCTGGCCAGGGAGTGCTTACCAGGCCCCTGTGGGGCAGTGTGAGGAGGCAGCTCTCTTTGGTGCAGTGGGGGGCAGCTCAGAGATCAGGGGCGGCAGCAGTGGCTTCCCAGAGGACTCCCCAGAAAACAGGAGAGGAGAGGAGGCTGAGGGAACACTCCACAAGGGAGAGTGTTTGGAAAAGGGTGAGGGGCTGCCAGCTCTGCAGGGAAGGGGTGACCTAACTGGGCTCCTGAGCCCCCACAGGGGTGCCACAGAGAGAGGGTAATTGGTCAAGGGAGCTGTGAACTCAAATAGGTTGAAAACCTCTGGGTTAGAGTATAACAAATAAGAGCCCTGTAGCTGGATCAGGCCAAAGGCTTGTCTGATCCAGCATCCTTTCCTCACAATGCCCAGCCGGATGCCTTTGGGAAGCCCACAAGTCAGACATGAGCACAGCAGCACTTCCCCCATTTCTTATTTCTCAGAAGCTGGTGTTCAGAGGTATACTGTGCTGGTCCCGAGAGTTAACCATGTGGTTGGGTCTGAGTCCAGTCTGAGGTCGAGGGTGCAGTATTGAGACCGTCCGTCAAAGCTGAAGCTGGGTCCAAAGCAGGGAGTCGTGTGAGGTCAGGAGATCGGCAGGACAGGGTGCAGGCAGGAACTGGCTACTAACAATGTTGCTCCCGCAACTTGGGACTGGGGCTGGCCGGCTTTTATCTGCCCCGAAGCATAGGGCGGCCCCGGTCCACAGGTGACTCGCCTCTCCTGGCCTGGAGGCGAGCACTCCTCCTGCGGGAACTTAGTTCCCTCCGCCTCTCTGCCCTGAGCCTCTGCAGCTCAGGAGAGGCTGGAGGGTTACCAGATCCAGAGGCAACCTCAGCTTCCTCTGATGGGGCTGAGAGTGGAGCACCTGCAGGCAATGGGTCCTCCATCACCTCAGGGGCCAGAGCAGACTCAGCTGGTGCCTGCACCTGAGGACCCAGCACAGATGAGGACCCTTCAGGCTCAAGCCCCAGCCCCGGCTCAGCTGGTTCTGGAGGCAGGGACTCCTGTGCAGGCTGGGATTCCTCAGGTTCAGCCTCCGAGTCCAAATCCCAGGCCATCACATATACTGTCTTCAACAATCCAGGTACAGCATAGCCATTGTGGCCAGCAGCCATTTATAGTCTTCTTCTCCATGGTCTGTTACACTGCCTCCATCAGTAGACACCTGGGAGTTCACAAAAGTCCGGTCCCTGGTGTCTGTCCAGGGTTATATTACCCCAAAACCCGGTGATTCCATTTACATGATGTGCTTAATAGATGTGGCTTGGCCTTTCATCTTTCAAGAACGTGCTCAGCTTCCAACACCTTCTTAGTCTTCTGCTCCTCGTGAAGCCTTTGGGGGAGGTATTGCCTGGTCAACCAGGTAGAGAATGTCCCCACTCCAAGAAGCTGTGAAATGCAAAGGACGGGGCAGCGATCCAAGAACTGGGGAGCCAGGAGATGACAGCAAAGCATCAGGACCATGGACAGATCACAGGGAGCTCTGAGCAAAAGTTGTTTCAGATGTTGCTCCAGTGCTGGTTCCTGAGTTGGGGAAGATGAAAAATGATGGAGCAGGGAAGTTTGGGGAGCTAGACTCTCCTCCCTGGAGAAGACCAGTTTTCCACTTAAGATGGGGATCACATGATCTGATGGCATGATAGCATGTCCCCACTGCTGCCTCTGTGAATGGCATCCTGATAAAAAGGTAAGATGCAAGAACTCAAGGGAGCCCCAATGTCTAGCCCCCTTGAGGGCTATTGCTCAAGGAAGATTGGATTCTGAAGAGTTGGGCTTCTTCCTCATTGTCTGTAGGAATCTCCGTAGAAGAGGGAGGCCCAGTGACTGCTTCCTGGAATACTCCAGTGGGGAAGTTTCCACCATTTCTGGAGCTCTGAGCAGTCAAGGACTCCTTAAGGTCCAGTGAGCCATGACACCAGGTAGGTGGTTTTCTTACCTTAGAGACCAAAAGTGATTTTCAATGAAAAGGGGACAGGTGGCACATCACCCAGTGATGAGATCCTGGGTCTTTTTGCCTTTTGGGAGTTCTTTTGGACTTCTCACCTGCCTTTCATAAGAGCTCAGAGGATGTTTCAATAGAACTCTTCATCTATGAAAAGTCAAAGAGGAGATTTAGACTTCAGGAGAGCCTGGCAGCTGGATCTGAGCATAGGAGTCTCATCTAGTCCAGCATTCTGTCCTCAAAGTGGCCTACCAGATGCCCCAAAGTGAAGCTGGGAAATGGGGCAAAAGGGCAACAGCAGTGTCCCACTCATGACCCCCCCTGCCACTGAAATTCAGACGCATGCTGTCTCCAGCACATGAGAGATGCTGTTAGGAGCAATAGCCATTGAAAGCTGCATCTCCCACGATCAAAATGGAGCCTTCTTCTACTCTGAAGGTGATAGAAGAGTCCTCTGAGATTTTCAGAATGGCCATGCTTCTAATCTCAGGGAAATGCTCCTGCATAGATTATGTTCACTTCAGTTTGGCTCCTTCAGGAGAATGTCCTTGTGTAGCTGGCCCTGTGTCTCAGGAGACTTGCCTGCTTCCCACCTGGTCAAGAACCTAAGAACATAAGAAGAGTCAGTTTGATCAGGCCAATGGCCCATGCAGTCCAGCATCATGTTATCACAGTGGCCAACCAGATGTTTGTGGGAAGCCCACAAGCAGGTTTTGAGCACAAGGGCAACTCTCCAGTCCTGCAAGTTACCAGCCACTAGTATTCAAAAGCATTGCTGCCTCCAACTGTGGGAGCAGAGCAGAGCCATCCTGGCCAGTTGTCATTGATAGCCTTCCGTCACAGACTGACTGGGTGCCAAGAAGTGGTGAGAGGCACCAGCTGGGGAACCCCCAAGGGAACCCCCAGGGGAAGAAGGCTCAGAGCTGGGCGGCTGGTGGTCGAACGACAGTGTGTGCCCAGAGGGAGAAGAGGGAGCAGACTGGGAGAAGGACATGTTGAAAGCTGAAGGGGCAACAGGGTTTAGTGAGCAGGAAGAGGTTGTGGCAGAGATCAATCGAGACTCAGAGGCAGAAGCAGAGGAGGGGGAGAAAGAGTCAGAGTGAAGGCATGCTGCTGAAGAAGCCAGGGGGTCTCCCTCTCCTGCTGTGACCAGCTTCCCTCCCCCTGGTCACCCAGAACACGAAGAGGAAGGACCTAGAGTCTTAGAGTGTGGTGGGAAGGCAGGGGCCTTCAGTCCTCACAACTGCCTCATTGGGGCAAGACCTACTGGAAAGAGTTGCTGAGACCACTAGGCCTGAGCTGTTTGGGTTTCTTTGAATAAAGACTTAACTTCACTGACTCCGGCTCCTAACAGCCTCTCCTTCATAATAGGTTTATCTTCCATGGCATAAGAAGATCCTGCAGGATCAGGCCAATTGCTTATCCAGTTGAGCATTCTTTCTCACAGGGACCAGCCAGATGCCTGTGGGAAATCTGCAAGCAGGATTCAAGCACAATACTTCTCTCCCTCTTATGGTTTTCAGTGACGAGTATTCAGGTGCCTCACTTTACCCCATGAGCAGAGCTGCCACATCTGTGGTCCAAGGCCAGTTGGCTTTGTGTACGGATACTGTGTCATAGGAGGGTGACCAAGATGTTCAGGGGTCTGGAAACCAAGCCTGATGAGGAATGGTTGAAGGATCTGGGTATATTTATCCTCCAGAAGTGGAGACAGAGAGGGGATATGATAGCCATTTTCAAAAATTTGAGGGGCTGTCACATAGAAGATTTAGCAAGCTTGCTTTCTGTTATTCCAGGCGGAACTGGAACCAGTGGATTAAATTAACAAGAAAGGAGATTCTAACAAAACATTAGGAAGAATTTTCTGGTGGTAAGCGTCACAGTCAGGTTCACGGGCAATCGAAGTCCCGGCAGGGAATGTCAGGACTAGGGGCAAGATGGCGGGGTGGGAGCAGGAACGGGGGACCAAAAACCAGGATTCAAGAAGCCAAGAGTCCAAGGGTCAGGAAGCAAGAAGAGTTTGGAAGAAGAGTTTGGATTTGATATCCCACTTTATCACTACCTGAAGGAGTCTCAAACCAGCTAACATTCTCCTTTCCCTTCCTCCCCCACAACAAACCCTCTGTGAGGTGAGTGGGGCTGAGAGACTTCAGAGAAGTGTGACTAGCCCAAGGTCACCCAGCAGCTGCATGTAGAGGAGTGGGGAAGCGAACCCGGATTACGAGTCCACCGCTCTTAACCACTACACCACACTGGCAAGGAGTCATGAAGTCAGGGGTCCGAGGTTCAAGAAGCAAGGAGTCACAAAGCTGAGGTTCAAGAATCAGGAAGCAAGAAGCCAAACGCAGCAAGGCAGGAAGCGCGTTGCTGTGGCAAAGAGCTGAAGGGAAATGCTGACCTTCTAACCCTTCCCAGCTTTTGCCACCAGGTGCTGTGAGTTACCAATCAGCCTCACCTGTGAGGCCACGCCTTGCCTCTTCAGAACAAACTTAGGAAGGCCCCAGTCCTGCAAAGTCCTCTTGGTCACAGGGCCTGGCTCCTGCACGCACACCTGACAGTAAGCTGTTCAATAGTGGAATGACCTCTCTCTGAACATGGTGGACTCTCCATCACTGAAGGTTACTATGCAGACGTTGGCTGGCCATCTGTCAGGGATGCTTTAGTTGCGGTTCCTGTGTTGCTGGAGAGTGAGATGGATGATCCTTGGGGTTCCTTCCAACCCTACAATTCTATGATTTCAAGCCTCGCCCCCTCTCATTAACTGCTCCCCAAACCCTCAGACCCCCACCCCCTCAGTCTACCACGTTCCCCCATGCCCCCACCCCACGGCAAACCCAGAGACATCTGTGCTGCAGCTTGCGGGGTGCAATTTCAGGTGGGCCATGTGTTCTTCTCGGAGCCCCCCGTCTCATTTCGGTCCCCGCTGTTGGCGAGGCCAATTAGAGGAGGGGAAGCGGGCTGTGGGCCGCGTGCCGCCCGTAACCGCAAGGACTTAGCGGCCTCAAATCTCTGTTATTACCAAGCTGTTCCTGCCAGCGGCACGCCGCCACCAAACAAAAAGGAGTAGATTAGGATCAATCGGTCCTCCCCGAAAGCCTGCCGCTGGGGCTTTCAGGCACACCCTCCCGACCAAAACTTTCCCCCTCCACCTCCGCCTGAACACCTAGAGCCCACTCCCAGCTAACAAGGTGGCTGCCCAGTCAGCCTCAGCCCCAGAACCATATGCTCTCAATTAAGTTAACTTCCCACTTTTGTCGCCAGAGGCTGCCCCTGCCAGAGCAGCGACGGCCCCCGAGGGTATTCGGGATGGGGGTGGGCTGATCCAATTGACGCCACCAGCCAGCCAGCCAGCCCTGAGCCCTCCCCTCCGCCCAGACAGGGCATATTCCATTCCAGCTGTGGCATTGTCGGGCGAATTACCTTTATCCTCAATTTAAAAAGCCAGCGTGAAATCGAAAGGGGCCGGAGGAGGGGAGAATAAAGGACGTGAACAGGAGGAGGAGGAGGAGAGGCAGCGTGTGGGGAAGGCACTGGCGGGCCAATGCAGAGGGAGGGTCTGGCGTGTGAAACTCAGCTGGGCCTACGTGGCTCCGGAGAGGTTTCGGAGATTGACAGCCAAGCCTCGCTCAGCCTTTGATTACTCAGTTCTGCGGCTCGAGGTCTCCTGTTACTCAGCAAGGTGGGGATGGATGGCATGATTGTTTGGGGGGGGGGGCTTGTCTGTGTTCAGGGAGCCTTTCGGTTGCCAGGCAATGAGACGCCCTCAGTGCCAGGGGCACCAGAGGGCAGAGGTGGGCTGCAGGGTGACGCTGCATAGCACTGCTCTGTTCTGCTTTGGTATGTCCCCATGTGGAATATTGTGTCCAGTTCTGGGCACCACAGTCTCAGACGGATATTGAGAAGCTAGAAATTATGCAACTGGGATTATCAAGGGTCTGGAAACCAAGCCTGATGAGGAACAGTTGAAGGAGCTGGGTATGTTTAGCCTGAAGAAGAGGAGCCTGAGAAGGGATATGAGACCCTTCTTCAAATATCTGCAGGGCTGTCCCATGGCAGAGAGAGCAAGTAGGTTGCCCGCTGCTTCAGAGGGCAGGTCCCAAACCAATGGATTCAAATTTCATCAGGTATTGTTGAGCTGTGATTCCTGGAGGTTGGGCTAGATGGCCTTTGGGATCCCTTCCAACCCCCCCGTTCTGTGAGACATTCTAAACACACAAGTCCAGAGGGTTCTGTATACACACATCTCTCTATCTAGGCAAGCAAGAGGCATTACCGTCCGTCGAGGACATATTTTGCTCGGGAAAATGTACTCATGGAACAGGTGGCAGCACGTGGCCTGAAGAAAGTCCTGAGGGCCAGATTCAGAGGTCCAGGGGCCATATTCAGGCCCCTGGCCTGAGGTTCCCCACCTCTGATAAAGCACAGGTGAAAGAAGGGACTTGCTTACTTAGCACAGAGTTGAACTGTGGAACTCTCTTCCACAGGAGGAACTGATGTGGCTTGAAAAGAGACAAATTCATAGAGGAGGAGGAAACTATCAGTGGCTACAAGCCAGGATGGCTCTGCTCTGCCACCACAGTCGGAGGCAGAAATGCTTATGAATACCAGTTGCTGGAAACCACAAGAGGGTGGGGGGTGCCTTTGTGTTCAAATCCGGCTTGTGGGCTTCCCAGAAGAGACATCTGGTTGACCACTATGACAAGAATGGATGCTTTTGAATTCTGGTGCTGGAGGAGACTCTTGAGAGTCCCATGGACTGCAAGAAGATCCAACCTCTCCGTTCTGAAGGAAATCAGCCCTGAGTGCTCACTGGAAGGACAGATCCTGAAGCTGAGGCTCCAATACTTTGGCCACCTCATGAGAAGAGAAGACTCCCTGGAAAAGACCCTGATGTTGGGAAAGATGGAGGGCACAAGGAGAAGGGGACGGCAGAGGACGAGATGGTGGGACAGTGTTCTCGAAGCTACCAGCATGAGTTTGACCAAACTGCGGGAGGCAGTGGAAGACAGGAGTGCCTGGCGTGCTCTGGTCCAGGGGGTCACGAAGAGGCAGACATGACTGAACAACTAAACAACAACAAATGAACACCACGTCAGGGAAAATATGAAACCATCAGCAGATTATAGCAATAAATATTATACTTTGGGTGAGGAGAAGAAAAAAAAAGTTTCCTTGTGATGATTAAATCTTTAGGGCAGGATTAGGAAGTTTTAAGGCAGATTTAATTAAATGGCGCGGGATGCTGAGGTTCATTTCATACCCCACTGGTGGGGAAGGGCTCTTTGGGTAATGGGTTTCTGGTGTTAAAAGGGGAATAGATTCTCTTCCGTAAGAATAAAGGCAGGCCCTGCGCACTGATGGGGAGGGAGCAAAGCTCCACCACCCGTCAGCCGCCTGACAGCCTCCATCTGCAAACAAATGATTGGTAACCTGATCAAGGGTCTCTGAGCTGATTCATTCTGCCCCATTCAGTGGTCTGGAGGCCTGTCTGAGAGATGCCTGCTCAACAAAGCATCAGTCAAGGAGCCACTGAAGCAGGAGGCAGCCTGAGCAGGTCGGGCTCCTCCTGCTCAACTCTGGCAGAGGATGGTCCTCTTCTGCCTCCTGCTTCTGGCAAACCCCATTCCTGCCACACCGGTCCTGCTCTGACATCTGTCAGACAGAAAGGCCTGGTGCCTGGAGTTAGCACAAGCAAACTGTGCCACCTTCCGGCCTCTTGAATTCCTGCAAAGTCTTGTCAGTTTGTACAATAAGCTTCAGGGCTGACACAGGGGTGTGGGAAGAACATCTGAGAGGAAGCAGGGGGTGGCATGGACCGCAAGCTTCAGCTGACTGGGGTCTCTGTTTTTCCACCAAATTCATAAATGCATAAAGGTGAAACTTCAGGAAATGGCTATGTTGTGCTGTGGGTTGTTTTTTTCCTTACAGCAGAGATTGATCCATGTATGGTGTGAAGAAGATGGATATACTGGTACTGATCTTTCTCTCTCTCTCTCTCTCTCTCTCTCTCTCTCATAATCCTAGAACCCAGTGAAGGTCATTCAACAGAACTAAACAGTGTGGAATTCGGGACAAAGTATGATAACTTTAAATAACTCAAGGGCTGTCACATGGAAGAGGAGACAAGTTCATGTTCTCCTGCTCCGGAGGGTAGGACCTGGACCAACGGCATCAAGCTAAAAGGAAGGAGATTCCGACTAAACATCAGGAAGAACTTTCTGGCAATAAGAGCTGTTCGACCGTGGAGTGGTCTCCCTCTGGAGGTGGTGGGCTCTCCTTCCTGGGAGGGTTTTAAAGCAGAGACTGAATGGCCTTCTGCCATGGATGCTTTAGCTGAGGTTCTTGCATTGCAGGGGGGTTGGACTAGATGAGTCTTGGGCTCCCTCCTCTAATTCCATAATTCTATGATTCTGCTTAGGGACGCGGGTGGCGCTGTGGGTTAAACCACTGAGCCTAGGACTTGCCGATCAGAAAGTTGGCAGTTCGAATCCCCGTGACGGGGTTAGCGCCCATTGCTCAGTCCCTGCTCCTGCCAACCTAGCAGTTCGAAAGCACGTCAAAGTGCAAGTAGATAAATAGGTACGACTCCGGTGGGAAGGTAAACGGCGTTTCCGTGCACTGCTCTGGTTCTCCAGAAGCGGCTTAGTCATGCTGGCCACATGACCCGGAAGCTGTACACCGGCTCCCTCGGCCAATAAAGCGAGATGAGCACCACAACCCCAGAGTTGGCCACGACTGGACCTAATGATCAGGGGTCCCTTTACCTTTATGATTCTACTTGTCCACATGACACAGAAACCATGGAATTGGCTCCCCCTAGGAGCGCTGGCCACCGATTCGAAGGGATTTCAAAAAGGAGGTTTGATCATTTCATGGAAGATAAGGCGATCAATGGTTGGCAGCCCAGGCAGGGATGTTTTACCACCACTGTGACAGGTAACATGCCCCTGAATACCAGTTGCTAGGAATCACCATTGAAGAAAGCACACTTATGTTCAGATTCTGTTTGCGGGAATCCCGTTCTGGCTTCTATTTGGCTACTGTGAGAACAGGAGAACCTTGTCAACAATGCTGAAATGCTTCTGAACACAATTTTCCAGAAACCACAGGAAGGGAGAAGGCTCTGGTGTGCAGGTCCTGCTTGCAGGATTCCCAAATTGGGGCATCTGGTTGGCCACTGTTCGAAGAGGATGCTGGACTAGATAGGCCATTGGCCTGATTCAGCAGGCTCTTCTTATGTACTCTAGGTCCCTGTCCTTAGTACAAATTTTCCCATCATGGATTCACTCAGATCACCCACAATTCTCCCTCTAAAATCCTTGGCCCTTCTCTAGAGAACTACAGTTCCCAGGACCTGCTGGGGGAGAGAGGAGAATAGCAGCGCCTTTGGCATGGACGGAGGCCTCAAGAGGCATTGGCCAAGGAGACTCCCTTCAGAATTAATTGCATCGCAGCGTGTGCAATCTGCAACGGCCCGTTCCTTTACAAGTTTCGGCCAGCTCAATTTGAGCCAGAATTTTGATCCTCGTCCAGTTCCCCAATCTGGGGCTTTCACTTCACCCTACGCAGAGACCCCGCAACAGAAGGTGGTGGTTTTGTTTCAGCAGTTTCTGGATGAAGACGAATCGGGATGGGAGGAATGTGCCGCTTTTGAAACGTCTCTCCTGGGTTCTGGCACTATCACTGTTTTGCCCCAGAGAGAGTCCTTCTCTGCTCCCCTTTCTCTCCATTTTAAACACAACACCCGGGCCCCTATATGTGGGTCGGCTCCCAGCCCTGGGCCAGATGCACCCTGCTCACTTCCCTGAGTCCTTATCTCCTGAATGGCACAGCTAAGGTGTTGGCAAACACCAGCTATCCTCCCAATTATCATTAGCAAATTGTCAAAAACAGAGCAGGCCTACCAGGCGGTTAGGGGGCCCTGAGCCATGAAAACATATTAGAAAGGGCTGTTTGTGTGTGCGCCGGGCAAATTTGTTTGGTTTCAAGAATGCAAACGGCCCCAGCCAGGCTTGGCAATCGCTGCAATGCAGCCTTGGATAAATATGACGGATAAAAGGTTGCTCAGGACCTCTCCGCCCGCCCCACAGGGAGCTGCGGACTGGAATCTGCCAACCCCGAGGGAGCCCATCCCGTCGCCTAAGACAAAGCTCAGAGCCTCAGCCTCTCGTCTCTCTCCAAAACCTGCCCAGGGACAACCAGGTGCCCTTGGACTCGAGGCCTGGCTTCTGCAGGGGCGGGTGTGAGAGAATCAGGTCAATTCACACAACCCCTGAGCATTTTTGTCTGCGGTTGCTGAGGTGCACAGAAAGAAAGCATCTTTGTTGGAGGTTTTCAAGGAGAGGTCGGGTGGCCATCTACCAGGGGTTCTTTAGCCGTGGTTCTGGGTTGCAGAGGGTTGAGCTAGACGACCCTAGGCCAGCGTGGTATAGTGGTTAAGAGTGGTGGACTTGTAATCTGGTGAACCGCGTTCGCTTCCCTGCTCCTCCACATGCAGCTGCTGGGTGACCTTGGGCCAGTCCCACTTCTCTGAAGTCTCTCAGCCCCACTCACCTCACAGAGTGTTTGTTGTGGGGGAGGAAGGGAAAGGAGATTGTTAGCCGCTAAGAGACTCCTTCGGGTAGTGATAAAGCGGGATATCAAATCCAAACTCCTCCTCCTCCTCTTCTTCTAGCTTTATGATTCTATGGAGGGAGATACCAACTAAACATTAGGAAGAACTTTCTGACAGTCACAGAAGTTCAGCAATATCTAGGCAACACAATGACCATGTACATACGCAATAGACAATCTTTTATAGAATTCTTCGTCAGCGTGGTGGGAGGATATAAAATTGCTTCATAAACCCATCTTATTTTGAATGAATCTATGTAAATGAAAATATCAAATGCTGTGGAACAGTGCTCATGTAATAATGTAGTCACTGCAATAATGAAGAATTCTACGAAACAGTAGTCAATATCCGGAATCACTGTTCAGTGTTGGACATCATATTTGCTGGATACACAAAACTTCACAGCTTGTCTTTCATCGTACAAAGTCTGGGACCTTGCTTCATTTAAAGATTTTCAGAGACTTTGAGACCAAAGATTTCATTTTGGACTTGTTATGGTTTATTGCGTATGTACATGGTCATCTTGTTGCCTAGACGTTGCTGACATTCTCTTTGCAACACAGGTTTTGTTTAGTCACAGAAGTTCGACAGTGGACTGGACTCCCTCGGAAGATGGTGGACTCTCCTACCTTGGAGGTTTTTAAGCAGATGTTGGATAGCCATATGTCATGGATGCTTGAGCTGAGATTCCCGCATTGCAGGGGTTGGACTAGATGTCCCCAGGGTCCCTTTAACTACAATTCTATGATTCTAGGAATCACAAGAACCCACCCACCCTTTGGCTCAGTTATGCCATTCTAGGAAAACCGAGTCCCTGGAAGCAGGCTCTCAATTTTATTTTAATTACATAAAATGTATACACTGCTTGATAGGGTTTTGGAGGGTTTTTTTTACCCTGACCTCAAAGCTGTTTATAATGCAATAAATTTTTTATTAAAACAACTCTTTAAAACATTCGAAAGATGAAATCAGCAATCAGCTGAAAACAGATTAAAACCTACAGCCACGTTTGACACACCTGGGAAGGCTTGCCTGAAGCAAAATGTTTCGGGCAGGTGCTGAAAAGAGAACAACAAAGACTGCTGCCTGGTGTCAATAGGCAGGGAGTACCAAAGTGTAGGTGCTGTCACACTGAAAGACTGAATTCTTTCAAATGTAGAACAAGTAACAGGGCCAGTTATGCAGACTGAAGCGGTTAAGTGGCAATTTATGAGTGAAGAGTGTTGCAAAACCTGTGGCAGTTTTTGTGCATTCTGCGAAGAGATGGGTGCATCTGTCAATTTCAGTTTCTCCTTTTTTTCTATTTCAAGGCCAGTTCTGTGGAATTTTGGATCAGTGTGTGATTTATTTTATTTTTTAAAAAAGGTCCTTGCAAAAATTCAGCAGCTGTTTGGCACAGAGTTCCCATCATATACATTTTTTTTTGTATGCCCAATAGACGCCTTTTCTTTTTGCAAAACAGTTCCCCCAATCGAGTGCATTTTTGTGTGCCATTTCCACTGACCTATGCAATATGTTTCCAAGCACAATTCAAAGTTTTGGTGCTGACCTTTAAAGCCCTAAATTGCCTCTGCCCAGTATACCTGAAGGAGTGTCTCCACCCCCATCATTCTGCCCAGACATTGAGGTCCAGCTCTGAGGGCCTTCTGGCGGTTCCCTCCCTGCAAGAAGGGAGGTTACAGGGAACCAGGCAGAGGGCCTTCTTGGTGGTAGTGCCCACCTTGTGGAATGCCCTCCCACCAGATGTCAAAGAGAACAACAACTACCAGACTTTTAGAAGACATCTGAAGGCAGGGAAATGTTTAATGTTTGATGTTTTATCATGTTTTTAATATTTGATTGGGAGCCACCCAGAGTGACTGGGGAAACCTAGCCAGATGGGTGGGGTATACCTTCTTCTTCTTCTTCTTCTTCTTCTTCTTCTTCTTCTTCTTCTTCT
>JAXCMG010000045.1:1423610-1447658 GCA_034642415.1 Podarcis siculus | reverse complement strand
TGTATATCATTTTCATAATGTTTTCTTTCAAGGCAGTACATGCCGTGAATTTCATACCGGTGTTCCATAACCTTTCCCAGTCTTCAAACATAATGTTGTACCCAATATCTTGAGCCCATTTTATCATGGCTGATTTAACTATCTCATCTTGAGTGTTCCATTTAAGCAGCAAGTTATACATTCTAGAAAGCACTTTCGTCTTAGGTTCAAGTAGTTCTGTCTCTAATTCCGATTTTTCCACCTGGAAACCGATCTTTTTATCTTTCTTAAAAGTCTCTTGAATTTGGGCATAATGTAACCAGTCTCGCACCTTGTCTTTTATTTTTTCTAAACTCTGCAACCTCCAATCGTCTCCAACTTTTTCTATTATCTCACAATATTTTGCCCAGTCGCCCTCCATATTAAGTAGTTTTGGGGCTTTTGCCTCCATCGGTGATAGCCACCTCGGCGTCTTATTTTCCAATAAGTCCTTATATTTCGTCCAGACAATAAACAAAGATTTCCTGACAATATGGTTCTTGAACAATTTATGAACCTTCACCTTGTCGTACCACAGATATGCATGCCATCCAAAAGCATTATTGAACCCTTCCAGATCTAGGACATCAGTGTTTTCTAGTAAGAACCAATCCTTCATCCAGCAGAAGGATGCCGCCTCATAATATAACCTTAAGTCCGGCAGGGCAAATCCCCCTCTTTCTTTTGCGTCTGTTAATATTTTAAATTTTATCCGGGGCTTTTTGCCCTGCCAGACAAACTTTGAGATGTCCTTCTGCCACTTTCCAAAACATTCCACTCTGTCCACGATCTGAAGGGTTTGGAACAAAAATAACATCTTATTCCTCTGGTGAGACTGTCTGGCCAGAGTGGTGCATGCTCTGGTTATCTCCCGCTTGGACTACTGAGATGCGCTGTATGTGGGGCAACCTTTGAAGGTGACCCGGAAACTGCAATTAATCCAGAATGCGGCAGCTAGACTGGTGACTGGGAGCGGCCGCCGGGACCACATAACACCAGTCCTGAGAGATCTGCACTGGCTCCCAGGACGTTTCTGAGCACAATTCAAAGTGTTGGTGCTGACCTTTAAAGCCCTAAACAGCCTCGGTCAGTAGACCTGAAGGAGCATCTCCACTCCCATCATTCAGCCCGGACACTGAGTTCCAGCGCCAAGGGCCTTCTGGTGGTTCCCTCCCTGCAAGAAGGGAGGTTACAGGGAACCAGGCAGAGGGCCTTCTCGGTGGTGGTGCCCACCCTGTGGAATACCCTCCCGTCAGATGTGAAGGAAATAAGCAGCTATCCTATCTTTAAAAGACATCTGAAGGCAGCCCTGTTTAGGGAAGTTTTTGATATTTAAAGCTGTACAGTGGTACCCCTGGTTAAGTATTTAATTCGTTCCAGAGCTCTGTTCTTAACCTGAAACTTATCTTAACCTGAAGCACCACTTTAGCTAAGGGGGCCTCCTGCTGCTGTCGTGCCACCGGAGCACGATTTCTGTTCTTATCCTGAAGCAAAGTTCTTAACCCAAGGTAATATTTCTGGGTTAGCGGAGTCTGTAACCTGAAGCGTCTGTAACCCAAGGTACCACTGTATTGTTTTTAGCACTCTATTGGGAGCCGACCAGAGTGGCTGGGGAAACTCAGCCAGAAGGGTGGGGTATAAATAATAAATTATTATAAATTATTATTATGCTCCTTTGCTTCCCTCTTTGTTGCTGACTCCCACCACACAATTCGGGCTCCAAAAAGCACCCTGCCATATTTCAGGCAGAAAGAGCAGAGGGCGATTCAGATGGTGCTCAGAACCATCTCCCTGGCTTCCTGCAATGCCAGCTCTTTTGCTACTCTCCAGGAACTCGCCACATCCTCCGCCGGCACGTGAGGTGAGGTTTTCTTGGTGATATGAATATCACCGCTTCTCCGTGAGCTTAATTTAATTTCCTTTCTCGTCCTTTGCCTTTCCTCAGCGCAGATTTCCCCCTGAAAGCTGAGATGCCAAGACTGGAAGTCTCGTTTCCTTCCTACCCATCCTGCAGGCGCACACCTGAAGTTCTCATTATGCCGAAACCAAAAGCAAGTTTGGACTCACAGCCGGTGTGGATGCAAGGGCTGCCAAATCGCTCGCAGCCTTCTTAGTAGCACACTTGTGGTTATTTAGCATTATTTAATTCACCGTATTCACATGCTGTTTCCTTCAAGGAACTCAAAGCGGCCTCCGTGGCTAAAATGATTGAATATTTACATCTTGCAAAACTAACAGGGAGAGGAACAGGAAACAGTGTTCAAAAAGTTAATAAAGAATGGTTACTCTTTGAAGAATATCTTAAAAACTATATGGACAGCGCAAATCTCCTAGCAGATTCAGACTAAATTTTGTAAACAGAGGGAGGATACGGTAAAATATGTATAGACAAACAAAAGGAATGTGGAAGAATTACTGCGACATACGTATTGAGTTAAGATTAATAACATAGCATTGAGAGGAAAGTCAAATGTGTGTGATGCGGTGTACAATGTAAAGTACAAGGGCAAGTATTGTATGAAATGTATGTGCTGTGTATTGTGCAATATTTATTGAGTTTTATGTCATTAATGTGTGATAATAATAAAGATTATGTTTTTAAAAAATAAAGTGGCCTCCATGGTTCTTCCCCCCTCCTGCTTGAATCAATGCCCACAACAACAACCCTACGAGGTAGGCTAGGCTGAGAGGCCCCCAAGTTCGCTCAGGGAGCTTCATGGTCAAACCCTGGTCTCCCATACCCTAGACTGACCCTCTAACTCAGGGGTTGGCAACCTAAGGCCCATGGGCCGGTAGCGGCCCACAAGGCTTGTCTAAACGATCCGTGGCGACCCCTGTTGCCCCCCCACTGCTGCCCCGCCGCCTGCTCTTACCAGATGTTCTGGGCCCAGGGTAACCCTTGAAATACATTCCAGGACCAGTCCAGAATCCAGAGGTTCTGCTAGGAGTCAGTCCGACAGGGCCAAGGCAGAACACCAGGCAGGAAACCAGGCAGGGACAGGGACAGGCACAGGATCTCAGGCAGGATCTAGCATACAGCAATGTTGCTCCCACAACCTGGGGCAGGGTCCGACAGCCTTTTATTTCTGACGGGGTAACGGCCGGTCCTGATCCCCCGGCGACTCACCTCCCTGTTTTGCCCGAAGGCGAGCACTCCTCCTGCGAGTACTCAGGTCTCTCCTTCTCTCAGACCTCAGTCTCTGCAGCTCGGGAGACGTCGGTGGGTTAGTAGTCCCAAAAGCTGCCTCAGCCTCCCCTGACCCAAGTGGAGCAGCTGTAAGTGATGGCCCAGCTGAAGGCAACGAGGTCATCCCTGCATCTGGAGCCAGGGCAGGATCAGGCCCCTGACTCGGCCCAGCTGGTGCTTGTTGCAGGGGAACCTGTGCAGACTGGGACCCTTCAGGATCAGGCCCCAGACTTGGTTCAGATGCCGCCTGAGGCAAATGATCCAGTGCAGACTGAGACTTCTCTGGCTCATAGTCTGAGCCCGAGTCCCAGGCCATCACACTGGTGTGGTGCAGCGCAGGGACCGACTTCTGGGTTGATGGCACCCATGCACATGCGCACGGGAACTCCTCCAACCCGGATGTGCACTGGAAATAGTGTGTGCACACACATGCGGGACAGAGAAGCGCATGTGCGCATGTGCACACACTATTTCCAGCTCACTTCTGGGTCGGAGGAGCACTGGAAATAACGTGTGCACATGCGCACCGGTGCTCCTCCGACCTGGAAGAGCGCGCGTGACACATGCTCAAGCCCATCCTCTGACGGACAGAGCATTGACCTGCCCATCCTCCGATTAAGGTTGCCGATCTCTGCTCTAGCCCCTTGACCACACTGCCCCTCGATAAGAGTCCTGCAGCTGATTGAGGCCAAAAGTCCAGAGTTGCCCAACGTCCATCTCTCACCATGGCCAACCAGATGCTCCCAAGGGAAACCCACAAGCAGCATTCGAACACAAGACTCCCTGCAACCCCCAGCAAGTGATATCCAGAAGGATTGGTGTCTCTGACAGCAGATGTGGAGCAGGGGCATCCTGGCTGGCAGCCATCGCTAGTCCTCTCCTCCTCCTTGAATATGTCTAGTCCTCTTTTGAAGCCCTCCAAGTTGGCGACCATCACTGCCTCATGTGGCAGTGAGTTCCTTAGATTGACTGTGCACTGTGGAGACCCAAACAAGACTCCCCAAATGCACTGCCAAAAGAAAACCAGATATTTACAGGGGAAATGTAATATTATAAACGAACCCACTTACTCGCCAACTGCATACATCCTGCAGCTCACTTGTTTTTGGATCTGTTGATGATGTTTGTTTGGTTTGGATATCTGTACCAGAATGATGTGAAAAAATATGAAAACTTAATTTTGAAAACCCTAACCACAATGCACTGTGTGGCAAAGTACGACATTTCTGTTTTAATTGTACTGGGATTTAATTACTCTTTTAACAAATTTTACAAGAAGAGCCTGCTGGGCTTGTAACACCTTGTTTTTATAAGTGCATATGACAAGCTAAACTGTTTTTAATATTGTGTTTTAATGCTGTAACCCGAACTGGGACCTTGGGGTGAAGGTCGGGTAATAAATCTAGGACGCCCGCAGGCAGAATTTGAAGGCGATGGCCCTCTCCTCCAGCTGTTGCAACAACTGGTCGCCCTCGAAGTCCTCTTGTCCCCAGAAGCAGGCTCCGTCTGGAAGGAGAATAGCTCCCTGCGCTTCTTCCCGATCTTCAAGCGGCAGGCCCCAGCCTCCCGTTCTTCTGACCGAGGTAAAATACACAGAGGTCTCAAACAAAAGGAACACCGCAAAAGATAAACAGCGGCTAAGTAGCAATCTTGGCCTCTGCGGCGCAGCCCTGGGTTATGTAATGGAGCCTCCCGGCTGCCAAAACCAAAATGCACAGGGAGGAATACTCTGCCCGAGGGACAAGTGGGAAAGTGCAGGATGGGCCCAGGCACCGATTCAGCGGCGCGTGCTCTTCTGGATGGAGCCAACCGGGTGGAGGAGGTGGTGGAGGGGCACTTGCCCAGGCAAGCGGAGCAGAAATGTGCACCAGTGATGCAGCCATGCACCTCTTTCAACTCTCTCAGTGCATAGGACAGAAGCATGCCTTGCTGCACCCCAATTCCCACAGCAGCGCGAGACTCCAGGGGTTTCAGGGGGTTACACAGGGGTCACGTTTCCTTCTGGAAATGAGGCTCAGTGGAGACTGCGGTGTCCTTAGGATACATGGCTGTTTATGTGGGAATGTTGTGGATAGTAGGAGAGGATATTTTGGTTAAATATTACCCTTCCTCACTCATGCTAGTGAGTCAAGGAGCAGAGCACATTCCCCCTGTATAATACAGGAAGCCAGTCTGCAGATTCTTTTGAATCTCTTCAGTCAAGCAATCCAGTCTGGCCTGCCCAGGTTGGATTATTCCTGGTAAGTCCCCTTTCGATCCCTCTCAAAAGAATAAAGACACAACAGTCTTTCCTTAAAAGTTACAAGAAGTTTACTTACATTCAGTGGCGCTGCAAGGGGTGGGGGGCCATGGGTGCCATGTCGGGGGGGGGGTGACAAGAAGGCACCCTGTGGGGTGCTCGCCCAGCCACCCCCAGGCACAGCGGCATGAGCAGCCATCGCGCCTCCACAGCGCATGTGGAAGATCTTCCGTTCGCAGGTGCAGCCACGAACAGAGGATCCCACCATCATCTGTACGGCACTCGAGCAGCACTGGTGGCAAACCGCTATGTACAATGCATGCGCGGTGTCACACACATGTGCTGTATGTAGCGACGCCGCACATGCACTGTATATAGCAGTTTGCAGCCAGTGTCGCTCAAGCGCCATACAGCACTTGAGCAGCACAGGCGGTAAACCGCTATGTACAGCTCATGTGCAGCATCGCTACGCACTGCACATGTGCCGTACGTAGCAATGCCACACATGCACAGCTGGCGGTTTGCCCTGCCCTGGGTGTCGGTTGGCCTTCGTTCTCCACTGCTTACATTCAGTTCTCAGTATGATCCCTGAAGACAGGCGTTAGCTTATAGTTACAATTACAGAGAAAGGTGTGGATTTACTCAGGGGCATTCAATGAAGTTGAATGTTGGAAGACTCAGGACAGACAAAAAGAAGGAATTCTCCATGCAGTGAAACTATGGAACTCCCTGCCACAGGAGGCAGGGATAGCCATCAACTTGGATGGCTTTGAACGAAGGTAAAACAAATTCATGGAAGAGAGTGTCAAGGGAAGTCATAGCACCACTCTAGTCTGCCTTGGTCAGACCCCACATGGAGTCCTGTGTCCAGTTCTGGGCTCCTCGGCTTCTGAAGGACACTGGAAGATGCTCACAGGAGGGCAACCGAGATGACAAAAGGGTTGGAAAAGAAACCTTATGAGGAACGGTTGAAGGAGTTTGGTCTGTTTAGCCTGGAGAAGAAAAGAGAAAACTGAGAAGTTATATGATATGTGAAGGGCTGTGACATGGAAGACGCAAAAGCTGAGGTTGCTGAACAGACTCTTGGCCTGGGGAGTTGCTGTTGGTTTTTTGTATCATCGTTTTAGATCCTGTTATGATTTATGTGGAAATTTTTCAGTTTGGTTATATATCTGCAGATGGTGACAGCAGCCACGAAATTAAAAGACGCCTGCTTCTTGGGAGAAAAGCAATGACAAACCTAGACAGCATCTTAAAAAGCAGAGACACCACCTTGCCAACAAAGGTCCGTATAGTAAAAGCTCTGGTTTTCCCAGTAGTGATGTATGGAAGTGAGAGCTGGACCATCAAGAAGGCTGATCGCCGAAGAATTGATGTTTTTGAATTCTGGTGCTGGAGGAGACTCTTGAGAGTCCCATGGACTGCAAGAAGATCCAACCGATCCATTCTTAAGGAAATCAGCCCTGGGTGCTCACTGGAAGGACAGATCCTGAAGCTGAGGCTCCAAGACTTTGGCCACCTCCTGAGAAGAGAAGACTCCCTGGAAAAGACCCTGATGCTGGGGAAGATGGAGGGCAGAAGGAGAAGGGGACGACAGAGGACGAGATGGTGGGACAGTGTTCTCGAAGCTACCAATACGAGTGAGGCAGTGGAAGACAGGAGTGCCTGGCGTGCTCTGGTCCAGGGGGTCACAGAGTCGGACACCACTAAACGACTAAACAACAACAAAATATATTTTTTAATGTTTTGCTTACTGTTTATGACTACTTTTGTTGTAGCTATGTGGGTTTTCCCCCCATGTTGTGAGCCGCCTTGAGCATGTTTTGAACTGTGGAAAGGCGGCTACAAATAAAATCATGTCTGATGTCTGTAAAAGATGGAGCCAGATTGTTTTCTGCTGCTTCAGAAGGGAGGATCTGAACCAATGCATTCAAATAGAAAGGAAGGAGATTTCAACTAAGTGTCAGGAATAACTTTCTGGTGGCAAGAGCTGTTCAACAGCGGAACAGACTCCCTTCGAAAGTGGTGGGATCTCCTTCCTTGGAGGTTTCTAAGCAGAGGTTGTTGGGATGCTGCTAAGGAATTGGGGGCAATTGGCAAGCCCCCAGCTGGCTCCAACCCACTGCCCGGCATGCCAGTTGAACTCCAGCCCTTAGTGCAGCAAGAATCTGCGACCCAGAGCTTCAGAAGCTTTAGAAGCTGGGAACGCAACTCAGCAGAGTAAACGCACAACAGAAGTGGCAGCGAGAGGCTGTGTAAAGTCCTAATGGACCCCTGACCATTAGGTCCAGTCGTGCCCGACTCTGGGGTTGCGGCGCTCATCTCGCTTTACTGGCCAAGGGAGCCGGCGTACAGCTTCTGGGTCATGTGGCCAGCATGACTGAGCTGCTTCTGGCAAACCAGAGCAGCGCACGGAAACACTGTTTACCTTCCCGCCAGAGCAGTACCTATTTATCTACTTGCACTTGACTTGCTTTTTAACTGCTAGGTTGGCAGGAGCAGGGACCAAGCAACGGGAGGTCACTCCATCGTAGGGATTTGAACCGCCAACCTTCCGATCGGCAAGTCCTAGGCTCTGTGGTTTAACCCACAGCACCACCCGCGTCCCACAAAGCATATTTACAAGCAGTTTATTCAGCATACATCAGGACAAGAGGAAAAAACATGTCTTCTCCCTTTCATGTCCAAGCAAGCAGCATAAGCAAAAGCTATACACAGAGACGGAAGTTCACAGCAAGCTGTGCTGGAGTGTAAACAGACATGTGACATACAACAATTCCACACGTCTGTTAAGGTGGAGTGGAACATCAGTATCCTAACAGAGGTGGCCATCTGCCATGTATTCTTCGGCTGTGACGCCTACATGTCAAGGGGTTGGACTAGATGAGCCTTAGGGGTCCCTTCCAACTTTTCCATGATTCTGTGACAGTTCACCTCCCCTCTCATAGGAATAGGGGTGAACTGACCTTGCAGATGTTCAGGCAACGGGGCCAGTTGTGTCAATGCTCCAAGGTTGAGCATGGCTTTTTTTAGAGTACTGTGCCTTTGCCAGGGGTTAACACAATGCACTGTCCAGAGAGAGTCCAGAGAAAGGGAAAGGAGGGAAGTTACGACAAGAAGCAGTTCTGAACTTCACCCACCCAGCTGGCAAATCACAAAGAACCGAAATTATCTCTGGCCCTCGTCCATTCCTGAATCTCTGATGGTTCTGAGGCCCCACCACAAAGGATAATCAGGGCTTTCTCTCTCTCTTTTTAATGAGCTCTTTGAAGAAAACACTGCTATCATCTGGAGCTGGGAAGATGTGAAAGGGTGCTCAGGGGAGCAATTCAGCTGAGGTGATTCTGCCAGGGCATTTGGGGAAAAAAACTCTCCTCCTGCTCTGGGCCCAGATTGGCTGCCGTGGGGTCAGGTCAATTGTCTGGCTTGACACGGAAGGTGGGTTGGTCTGGGCCCCTGAGAGCCCTCAGTGGGTCACCGAGGGAAAGGAATTGGGGGCCTCTGCCACGGGGCCCAGCTTAGCTGCGATTCCTGCATTGCAGATGTTCCTTCCATCTCTCCAGTTCTGTGATTAAGACAGCCTTTCATTCTGACTCTTCGTCTGGGGTTGTAGATCAAAACATCTGGATGGTGCCAGGTTGTCAGAGGCTGAAGTAAGGAATCTGAGTAACCCCTGGAGGAGGAGGAGGAGGAGGAGGAGGAGGATCCCGTCCACCCTGGGCAGCGGGGGCATATGCTCCGCCACTGGCACTCCGCTCTCAGCCCCCTCCTCCACACACAACATCAGGAAGGGGGCTGAAGACCCCTCCCCCCCTCAACCTGGTGCCCCTGCACCAAGGCCAAGGAAGAGTGCAACTGGTGCATTGCAACATGGTTCAATGCTGTCTACAAAGCCTTCAGCATCCTTGGAAAGGGGAGGCCAACACAAGTGTTTGAAGGTGAGATCAAGGAAAAACACATGCATATAGTTGAGCAGTTTTCTCTCTCCTGAAACCTCCTCCTCCTCTGCAGCCTCATCTACGTGGTTCAAGAGCACCTCTAATTATAGGTAAAGTCACACGCGAGACTCTGCGCACTGGGTTACAGGTCATATCAGGGCCCGGCTGTTTTTGTTCTTAGTTTTCTTGTGTTTCCCTATATCAGGGGTCAGAGACTCTTGAGAGTCCCATGGACTGCAAGAAGATCCAACCTCTCCATTCTGAAGGAAATCAGCCCTGAGTGCTCACTGGAAGGACAGATCCTGAAGCTGAGGCTCCAAGACTTTGGCCACCTCAAGAGAAGACTCCCTCGAAAAGACCCTGATGTTGGGAAAGATGGAGGGCACAAGGAGAAGGGGACGACAGAGGACAAGAAGGTGGGACAGTGTTCTGGAAGCTACCAGCATGAGGGAGGCGGTGGAAGACAGGAATGCCTGGCGTGCTCTGGTCCAGGGGGTCACGAAGAAGCGGACATGATTAAATGACTAAACAACAAGGCGTGGGCGCGCTGAATGTCAAACCCCCCCCCCCCTTTGTGCCGGCAGCAAAGCAGCACAGCAATTGAAAAATAAAACTCTCCTCCTGCTCTGGGCACAGAATGGCTGCCGTGGGGTCAGGTCAATTGTCTGGTTCGATACAGGAGGTGGGTTGGTCTGGGCCCCTGAGAGCCCTCAGTGGGTCACCAAGGGAAAGGAATTGGGGGCCTCTGCCACGGGGCCCAGCTTAGCTGCGATTCCTGCATTGCAGACGTCCCTTCCACCTCTCCAGTTCTGTGATTAAGACAGCCTTTCATTCTGACTCTTCGTCCGGGGTTGTAGATCAAAACATCTGGATGGTGCCAGGTTGTCAGAGGCTGAAGTAAGGAATCTGAGTAACCCCAGGAGGAGGAGGAGGAAGGGGAGGAGAAAACTCCAGAGTCACTGGCCTGCTCATAGAAAGAACATGCAAAATTCGTCTTCCTGGGCCCAGTATACGTGAAGAAGCATCTCCACCCCCATCATCCATCCTGGAAGCTGAGGTCCAGCTCTGAGGGCCTTCTGGTGGTTCCCTCGCTGCGAGAAGTGAAGTTACAGAGAACAAGGCAGAGGGCCTTCTCAGTGGTGGCACCTGCCCTGCAGAACACCCTCCCATCAGATGTCAAGGAGATAAAGCAGAGACATCACCTTGCCAGCAAAGGTCCGTATAGTTAAAGCTATGGTTTTCCCAGTAGTGATGTATGGAAGTGAGAGCTGGACCATAAAGAAGGCTGATCGCCGAAGAATGGATGCTTTTGAATTCTGGTGCTGAAGGAGACTCTTGAGAGTCCCATGGACTGCAAGAAGATCAAACTTATCCATTCTTCAGGAAATCAGCCCTGAGTGCTCACTGGAAGGACAGATCCTGAAGCTGAGGCTCCAAGACTTTGGCCACCTCATGAGAAGAGAAGACTCCCTGGAAAAGACCCTGATGCTGGGAAAGATGGAGGGCACAAGGAGAAGGGGACGACAGAGGACGAGATGGTGGGACAGTGTTCTCGAAGCTACCAACATGAGTTTGACCAAACTGTGGGAGGCAGTGGAAGACAGGAGTGCCTGGCATGCTCTGGTCCAGGGAGTCACGAAGAGGCGGACACGACTAAACGACTAAACAACTACTACTACTACTACTACTACTACTACTACTACTACTACTACTATTCCTGGGTCATCTGAAAGGCTCTCTGTCTCTGGACAACATCTGGGGCAGATCCACCGTGCAGCTCCAGCAGCAGCAGAGCTGAGGCAGGCAATTACTTTGCACACTTTCAGTTTTGCTTATTCTTTTGCTTTGTTGTTTCAAGGTCCTGTTGAGGTTTCCTGCCAGACCAAAATGATCTTTTCATTAAAAAGAATATATATATATATATATATATATTCTTTCTACGAAAGCAAATATCTCACCTCTACGGGGAGGAAACCTTCCAGCTGACAAGAACCTACGAGAAACTAGAAATCCGAAGAGCCACCATCTTACATTGGAGGCTATACACCACACCTCCTCAACAGTATTTATAGGAACTCAAACACTGAGATCCTGCTCTGTTCCAGTAACAAGAAGCCGAAAGCACCAGCCTGAAGATGACGAGTGAGACCTCGTCGAAACGTCGCCTAGACACCCCAACTTTTACACGGGAAGACACCCGAGGACACCAAAACCTGCATTCCTGTACCCGTGAAAATCTACGAAAGCAAATATATATATATATATACACACACACACACACACATACATGGTTGGCTCCCATCGAAACCACTCGACCATCCAGCATCCATAAAACCCCTAATAACTATTATAAAGCTTATGTTCCTGGCGCTTCCCAAACCTATAAATATTGTATTGAAATAGGATCCTTGTCTTCTCCACACACACAAACCCCGGCACAGATCCCTCGCACATTAGCTGCAGTGTGTGTGTGTGTGTGTGTGTGTGTGTGTGTGTGTGTGTGAGAGAGAGAGAGAGAGAGAGAGAGAGAAATCTCTAACTGTACCTGAACACTATTTCATCTGCGATATTTTTGAGAAACTTCCTTTGCCTTATTTTAATTGTTAAAGAAAAGAAAGTTGAAGATCTGGATCCTTATTCACCCTTAAAAATATTAGACGAGACAAGCAGGATCAATGGTCATCTAGTCCAGACGCCTGTGAAACATATTGTTATAAAAGACCATCAATCAGCCAGAAACTTGACAAAGCAAATGTTTTTGTCTGCTCTCTCAAGCTATAAAGAATTGCTCCATGACAGATTTCTCTTCGGAGGGGATTCCTTGGCTGTGTTGGGGTTATGGAAACACGTTGCTGACATCATGCAAAGCTGCACGAGTTTGGATTATTCCTGGATTTTGCTTTAAATTTTTGCAAAACACTTTTGGGTGCCCAGGTCCTCTGGGGAAAAGTCCTGAGGAAAGGCCGTCTTCCAGTGTAAGATGATCTGTATCCTCTTTTATTAAAACAAAAACAGCATTTTAATCTTAGAAGATTCTGCATCAAAATTTCAATTTGATAGTCTCTTCAGAATTCCTATAACAGAAGCAACACATTGTAGGCCAGCAAGTGTCAAGTCAGGGTGAAGGCAATAGTTCAGTCATAGAATCATAGAATTGTAGGGTCCGAAGGGACCACAAGAGTCATCTAGTCCAACCCCTGAAATGCAAGAATCTCAAATAGATCGTATAGGACAGATGGTGACTCAAAGCCTAGGAACTTTCAAACTGGGTTTGCAATGTGAAGATTTGTCCAACAACAGGGGAGATCCCAGTGCGTGAAGGGTGTGTATTCTTACTCAAAGAGGAATATTAAAAAGTCTCTTCATTTCAGGCAATTAATCTCTTCTTTAGGGAAAATACAGAATTAACTGGGCTGTTAGTTACTCCAGCCTTACAAGCAACTCTCCAATATTATTTATTCACTGAGAAGACAATTGACCCCTGGATTTGCATACGAATGGATTAAAATACACTCATATGAGCAACAGCTGCTATTCCACCAACCACAGACATGTGGGCAATGAGAAACACAGTACCCACAAGGCCCCAGAAGATGAGGTGTGGTTTTCCTCTCTGCCCTGTGGGCACTGCTTCTCTGAGAGGCACATTTGCCACCGTCCCAAACCACTCTGGCCTCCTCTGGACATGACGCAATCCTAAAGGCGCCCTAGAAATGAGTCATGCAAAAAAGGGTTCCCCGGCTCCATTCTGAGAGGTGCGAAGTTTCTTTTCCTTCCTCCAGGGCTCCCTCGGACAAATTAAAGCGCTTTGCCAAACTGGATTGTTTACCACTTGGGCCTATAAAAGGGTAGAGAGAGAAAGCGCACACGAATGGGCTTCCAGGCCTCATTTCCTAGAATATGTCACCCACGGTTTAAAATAAACATTCAGTGGGTACGAGGTGCCAAAGTGTCCCTCCCACCTCCCTTCCATGCGCACACACACAACTTCGCTCCTGGAGTCATGGCAGCCTGACAAACTACTCCTCCAACTTGGGGAGGGGGTATAAGCAAGGCTATCTCTAAAAAGATAAAACAGGAGGAAGACATAGAAGCCTAAACCAAGTCCAAGCCCTGTAGTCAGTGCCAAAAGTCCCAATTCCTTCTGAAATCCAGTGGGTGGGGAGCATGGAGGTGGTCTTCCAGGAGATATCTGACAAGGGCCGTCTTTACCCGGAGGTGCAAGGGGTGCGGGGCACCCGGGCGCCGAATTCAGGGGGGCTCCACTGCTGAAGCCGCCTAAGCTCTTAACTATCTACCTGTTATGAAATAATAAATAATTTTGATCAAGCTAGAAAAACAAAATACATATATAACTAGGTATTACCGAAATGTATACTTACTGTTTCACTAAAGGACTTTCAACTTTGTGTGCTCATTTACCAAAGACGTGCCGTGCCGGTGGCGGCGCTTGTCATTCACAATGGCAGCACTTCCCAGACTTAACAATGGCGCTTATCATTCTCAACGGTGCTGTGCAAGCGAAATTAACTCTTATATCAAAATATTGATGGCAGAAAGTGAGGAGGAATTAAAGAACCTTTTAATGAGGGTGAAAGAGGAGAGCGCAGAATATGGTCTGAAGCTCAACATCAAAAAAGAAAAACATGGCCACTGGTCCCATCACCTCCTGGCAAATAGAAGGGGAAGAAATGGAGGCAGTGAGAGATTTTACTTTCTTGGGCTCCATGATCACTGCAGATGGTGACAGCAGCCACGAAATTAAAAGACGCCTGCTTCTTGGGAGAAAAGCAATGACAAACCTAGACAGCATCTTAAAAAGCAGAGACATCACCTTGCCAAAAAAGGTCCGTATAGTTAAAGCCATGGTTTTCCCAGTAGTGATGTATGGAAGTGAGAGCTGGACCATCAAGAAGGCTGATCACCGAAGAATGGATGCTTTTGAATTCTGGTGCTGGAGGAGACTCCTGAGAGTCCCATGGACTGCAAGAAGAACAAACCTATCCATTCTGAAGGACATCAGCCCTGAGTGCTCACTGGTTGGACAGTGTTCTCGAAGCTACAAACATGAGTTTGACCCAACTGCGGGAGGCAGTGGAAGACAGGAGGGCCTGGCGTGCTCTGGTCCAGGGGGTCACGAAGAGTCGGACACGACTAAACAACAACAAAATCAAAATATTATGTTACGTATTGTATTGAGCTGTGGGGTGAGTCAGTGGCACCTTTGACACGACTGATGTTTCTCTTAAACAGGTGCCTAAACAATACCTATAAGTTTAAGTGTGATGGTGTTGCATACTTAAGTATACGTGTATTATAAAGAAATGAGCAAATAAAAAAGTTTGTTTCTTTTCCCTCCCTTCTTTCATAAACAAGGCCTAAGCATGGTTTCTGACATAAGCATAATAAAAGTTAACTTGGGGGCTAAACTACATTTGGGGGCGCTGGGCGGATCTTTGCACCCTGGTGGCGCATATGCTAAAGACAGCGCTGTATCTGACAAGCCTTTTCCCTCTGTATTCACTTTCAGGCTGTCCTTTTCTCATTTAGACAGGCATTTGAACTAATGTGATGGAACTGCAGAGTCCTACTCTCCGGAGCAGGAGAAATCAAGCTTGCTCCATCTTCCATGGGACAGCCCTTCGGATATCTGATGATGGCTACAGTATCAACTCTCACTCTTCTCCTCTCCAGGCTATATCTATGTTTGTATCTCTCTGTGTGAAATTGTTATGTGCATGTTTTCATGGGGAAAAGGTGTTACTGGGGTGGTGCTTATTGTTTTCCTTTATTAGCATGGTATGTATTTTTGTGATTTTATCTCGTAAGCCGCCCTGCGATTCACAAATAAAGCAGAGTAACTAAATAAATCAGCTTGTAAGATCAGCATCGCCCTGAATGAACAGCAATTCCTGATGTTATTCACCCAAAGCAGGTTTCAGCCGTGTCCCTTCCCTGCAAGGCCATCTCTTGGGATCCAGTTCTGCCGCACCTGAGAAGATGGAAATGAAGCCAGGCTTTTGAGTCTCTCGTTCGCCTCCCCCCACTGCAAATAAAAAACAAGAGAGCAGTTCCGTTTTCCAAGAGGCAATGTGCTCATATTACAAGACGTTGGAAAGGCCAGATCATTTCATTAGCGGCTGCGAAGAGAGTGCCCGGGAAAGCAATTACTGCGGCAGAAAGGTGGGAAATGAAGGTAAGCCCTCATCTAAGCCGTCAACCCACCAGGAGAAGCCGAACATCTCCTCTAACTACAGAAGAGATGTTTTTGCGCTCTGGCGCTAGGCAGCCTGTTTCCTCCTCCTCCTCCAGCAGCCCCAGGCGAAGGCTGCGCAGGATCCTGCAACTTGAGAAAAAATGACGGCCGCATGGAACTGCCATCAGGAAGCCCCTCAACACCAGCCCTGCTACCATGGAAAGTGCCCAGGCCCTGTGCAGGACCACCAGGTCTTGAGAAGGGAAAGCCGCCAAGGAGGAGGCACGAGCACACACTTATGAGGGTTTTACCCCTAGCCCTAAACTCAAGGCACCTTCTCCTGCCCCAAATTCACATCACAGTGTGGGATGCAGCAGCAGAAATAGGCTAATGCTATTCTAGGTTGCGTCAACAGAAGTCTAGTGTCCAGATCAAGGCAAGCAATAGGGCCACTCAGTTCTACCTTCGTCAGACCACACCTGGAATCCTGTGTCCAATTCTGGGCGCCACAACTTAAGATGGATGTTGACAAGCTAGAACAAGAGCAACCAAAATTCTGGAAATCAAGCCTTATGAGGAACAGTTGAAGGAGTTGGGGATGTTTAGATGGGGTGAATCATAGAACTGTGGAGCTGGAAGACACATCCAAGAGTCGTATAAAGGTAAAGGGACCCCTGAACATTAGGTCCAGTCGTGACCGACTCTGGGGTTGAGGCGCTCATCTTGCTTTATTGGCCGAGGGAGCTGGCGTACAGCTTCCAGGTCATGTGGCCAGCATGACTAAGCCGCTTCTGGAGAACCAGAGCAGCGCATGGAAACGCCGTTTACCTTCCCACTGGAGAGGTACCTATTTATCTACTTGCACTTCGATGTGCTTTCAAACTTCTAGGTTGGCAGGAGCAGGGACCGAGCAACGGGAGCTCACCCCGTCGCAGGGATTCGAACCGCCGACCTTCTAATCGGCAAGCCCTAGGCTCTGTGGTTTAACCCACAGTGCCACCCGCTTCCCCTGAAGAGTCATCTAGTCCAACCCTAAAGAATCCCTGACAGATCATGGCCATCGAAACTCTGTTTAAAAACCTCCAAGGAAGAAGAATCCATCACCTTCTAGGTTGAGACCATTCCCCTGTCAAATAGCTCTTGCTATCAGAAAGCTCTTTCCGGGAGAAGTTACAATATTCAAGTTCAAATATCTAAAGACTGTCACATGGAAGATGGAGAAAACTTGCTTTCTCCTGCTCTGGAGGGTAGGACCAGAACCAACTGCTTCAAGTTAGAAGAAAGGAGATTCCAGCTGATCCTTGAGGGGCTTCATCTACAATCAAGTGGTGTGTGGATTTTATCAAACAAATAATACGCAAACTGCAGCGAGCCATAAAATATTGCAAAATATTGTATTAATTCAAGCCTTTTCCCTGCCTTAGGGCAACCGCACACATCTCTGACTTGGATTAGAAGCTGTGACCTCCGTTTGCTTTAATTGCTTCCCCTGTGGTTTCAAAATGAAGGGTGGAGGAAAACCTAATGCCCACAATATTTTGATTAAGGGGCCGCCTCATTTGAGCTTTGCAACCTCTCCAGGCAGAGGCAGGCGGAAGGTGACCCGTCTTCCTTTCTCCTCCTGTGAAATGGCAGGAGAAAGTCATTATGTCTAAGAGGCACCTCTTTGGTGGCAGATAAATATAGCCGCCTGATCACCAAACTTGGAGCCGCAGGAAAAGGTTAGGCGCATTTCAGCGCCTGGAGCCGGGCGTGGGAGGCGGTTGGGGTGCTGCCCTAGAGAAATGTAAACACCCAGGGTGGAGGGAGCTTGTTTGGGGTGGGCCTTGGCGATATAATTAGGAATAATTTAGCAAAGGGCGATCTCAGCTCCGCTCAAGGAAAAAAGTCCTAATGGGGAGACGGCTGGCAGCTGAAGATAAGAGTCACCCAAGGAGAGTGGGGGAAGACCTTTGGGCGATGAGTCACTTTGAGCTGGATTTGGGCAAGCAGTAGGAAACTCGCCACTGGAAAGGGCACTGGCAAGCAGGAAAGGTTGCCTTAACGCCCACAATTATCGCTCAGGAAATGACCGTCTGCCCACCAAGCCCTGCTCTGCTGCCATCATCAAGACACCTTCGGCTTCCTGGGACGAAGTATCTCAATTTCTCCATTCGCTCCTTCCTGCAAGGTTTGCATGAATGCATGGACGGCTTCTCTCCTGATGACATTTGCAGATTGCACTCCCCCCCCCACCCTTGTGCATTCCCAGAACAGATCCTTCAGCTTCCTTTGTGTTGCTCGACACCAGCAAAGAGGCATCTTTATGGGAAAGTTGTCAGAGGCAACCTCTTGCAAAGTCACGGGTGACCGATCTTGATGCCTTATAATGCCAAGAAGAGCAAAGATTAAAAGGCAGGGTGATGGGTGCCGACCTGGGATGCGGTTTCTCTCCACGTTTTGCTCTGCAGGGTGACCTTTTTGCTCTCTCTGGACCTTGCATTAATTGGATTTGCAGCCGGAGTTCACAACAAGACACCCATTTTTGATCACAGATCAGTTTAGCCTCTCTCCCTAGGAGGGAGTTTTGTTCCCATCTATAGTATCAAACTGCAACCGCCGTTAGGAGTGATTCTCTAATTGTTTCCCATAAAATCACTGGTGGACGTTCCAGATTTTTAAGGACAATTCAGATTCTGCATATGCACGCACCTACAAAGGGACGCAGGTGGTGCTGTGGGTTAAACCACAGAGCCTAGGACTTGCCAATCAGAAGGTCGGCGGTTTGAATCCCCGCAACAGGGTGAGCTCCTGTTGCTCAGTCCCTGCTCCTGCCAACCTAGCAGTTCAAAAGCACGTTAAAGTGCAAGTAGATAAATAGGTACCACTCCAGCGGGAAGGTAAATGGCATTTCCGTGTGCTGCTCTGGTTCACCAGAAGCGGCTTAGTCATGCTGGCCACATGACCCGGAAGCTGTACGCCGGCTCCCTCGGCCTGTAAAGCGAGATGAGCGCCGCAACCCCAGAGTCATCCACGACTGGACCTAATGGTCAGGGGTCCCTTTACCTTTACCTAGGAGCAGGAATAGGCCTTCAGGTGGTGCACGGGCTCTCAGATGCAGCTTCTGGGCTGCCTCCACCTTCCCCAACCTCAACAACTATTCAGCCTAGCTGCCTTCATGAGTTTGCCGGGGATCTGATGTGGAGATAGGGGCTCCTTTAACCTTCTCGTTTGAGGGGAGTGCCTGCTCGCTTGCCATCTAGCCTGCCTTCCCTCACTCTGAAAATGGAAGCGTGGCGCTCAAAACGGAAGTTTACACTCAGAACAGAGCACGTTCCACTTCCGAAAAAAATTCGAAAACCAGAACACTCATTTCCGGGTTTGAAGTGTTCAGCTTCCCAGTAGTTCGAGAACTAAGCTGTTCAAAAACCGAGGTACCACTGCATTGCTTCACTCTCTCTCCACATGGATGCGCCAACCTCCCCTTCTAAACTAAAACCTCAGCATTCAGGTTCAACTGCCGTGTTGGCACTTTGTGAAAAATAAGTGGGTTTGGGGTTGCAGTTTGTGTGGGAATGTTAAGGGATGCAGGAGAGGATATATTGTCTGATTATATCCTTATCCAACTTGTGTTAACAAGTTCCCAATATCGGCAGAGTAAAACATTCCCCTTTATTTAAGTTTGCAACGGCAGCGTGTGCTCAGGCTTGCTTAAGCCTCTATAATAATCACTCTGGTAATTTCCCCTTTATTCCCTCTTAAAATAGAAGACACAACACAGTCCTTTACAAAAGTATAAAAAAAGAATTTACTCACATTCTGTTCACAATCGGATCCCAGAAGGCAGACTTAAACTTAGTGAAATAATATACATTTAGAATCTATCTTATAAGTAGATAGTCCCTTTCTCCTCTCTTGGCTGGGAGCCAAGAGAGCATCTTTAGCTTAGTAGATGTTGCTTCTTCGAAGGAAGATGAAGGAAAAGAGAGATGGCTGCCCCTGCCCTGTGCTTTTATCATTACCTGCACAGGTGAGGCCACACCCACCTCTAGTCACATGTGGAGGAAGTCTGTCCCAGGAAGTTTACCTGCTGGCTGGACAAACATCCCTCCCCATGTCTAAACATGTAGGAATGTTGTAATTGACTGCTCCTGTGTTTCACATCCCACAGTTTGGGGACTTGATCTCTAAAAGGTTTGCCATCACTGCCTTAGATGAATCTGGGCTTGATCCATCCTTTATGTTATATGCAAGAACGTTGCTCTAGACACCTAGCGCCACACCTACCTCCTGAGCTTGTCTTCACCTCCCTGTTTTCTTGTGATCACTAGAATGAGCAGAGGGCGCTGTTTCAAGCTGCCAAGCAAACTCCGAGAACATACCCAGAAAGAGGATTTGGGCATCTTGCCCACCCAGCCTGCGTCATCTTCCTGGAATGATTCAAGACATAAGAGAGAAAAAATAGGGCAAACATTTTGTGTCTGGAAATGAACAGGTGGTTCTGATAATAGCTCCCTTTTTTCTGTTATTTATATGTGAACAATATCAGCTTAAGTCTTCATGTCCGCAAACAGAAAGATGATGCATAGATCTATCTGACTTCTGGGGCAATTGTTGTCAGTTACAACTTGGTCAAAATTGAATTGAGTTTGCAAAAGATAAGAATGTAAAATGGGACGTCACAGAACTGATGATTCATTTTTGCCATGACTGTGTACTGCAATTTACCAAATAACATATATCTAAATATCCTGCCCTGGTGGGGTTAATGCAATCTAAATTTTATGCATTGCTATTCTGATTTTCTAGCAAATAAGGGCAGTTTAACCAAATACACATACAGACATACCACAAAGCAGTATGGGAAAATAACAAAGGAGAGAAACAATAATTTAAGATACTTTAAACTTAAAGAGACAATCAATTTTGGCAGTGGAAAAGGGGGAAAGAGGCAAGGGTCAGAGAAATCAAAATGCACAAATAAGGATATTTATGCTCTGTTTCAAGGGCAAAGTCACACAGCGGGTGGTTTCAAAATGCAAAAGACACAAGACACTTTCATTATTGTGGGGGGGCCTTTTCATTTCATATATTAATGGCAATCAGGGGAGAGAACAATTATCCATTCAAGGACAGATATAGCTGTCATAACGACAACATGAAATAGCATTGCCTTGTCAGGCTGATGGTCGTCTTTTTCATATGCACTGTGGCAGAAAAGCGAAACTTCACCCGGACTCCTTCTGATCACTCCAAGTTGCACAATGAAACAAAACTGACAAGCATGAGTTTTATTAATTGACTTGTGAGGATGAGGGAGGTGGGAGGGGCGGGGAATACAAGAAGCTTCTTTTCTGTTATGTCTTGCTTATTGTTTTCATTTTTAGCATTATAAAATTATTTAGAGAGAGAGAGGAGAGAGGAGAGAGGAAATCTCTGCTGGAGGATTCAGGACAGAGAAAGCAAAGTACTTTGTTATGCAGTGCATAGTTAAACTATGGAACTCACTGCTGCAGGAGGCAGCGATGACCACCAATCTAGCGGAATATAAAAGAGAATTGGACGAATTCATGGAGGAGGAGAAGGCTATTGATGGCCAGGCCTTACTGCCACAGAGGCAGTGATGTTTCTGAAGACTAGATACTGGAAACCGCAAGAGGGGAGGGTTGCTCTTGCGCTCAGATCCTGCTTGTGGGCTTCTTGCCACTGGGGCACCTGGTTGTCACCTGGATTAGATGGGGCATTAGGTCGATCCAGCAGGTGCTTCTTATGTTCCTGTGAGGCCAGGCCGAGAGAAAATGAAAAGGCACAAAGAAAGGTATGTGGACTTTGTGTCAAAGGCTTCGTGGAAGGGGAGAATTTGATATGCGAGAGGAAGACACTACCATCTCTGTGTGATGAGAGACTGTTTAAGATAAGGTTATGTCAGATGCTGATGGTGGTTGCTCGTGAGTAACCAGGCAGGATTCCAACCTGCCTTTTACAGGTTTTATTATACAAACTATTTACAGTGCAGATCTACCAAGTTCATGTCCGTCTCAGTCACTTGCAGAATCCAGGAGTGGCCCCATCCAGCTTCTCCCCCAACGTAAGAACTTCAGCACCCCAAGCCTCCTCCTCCCCTCCTTTTGTTTCACCCCTCTGTGCAAGCTGGGCGACGGAAGGGGCATGCGTCCCTCCTGGCCAGTCTGGCCAGGTGAGGCGCTGGGGCTCTCAGCAGCATCCTTGAGCCCTTTCCTCGCTTGGCTGGCCCCTTCCCTCTCTTCTCCACTGGAGGTGTGGCTTTTCCCACCGCTGGAAGAGGAACTGCTCCTCAGGAGTTTCGGAGGCTCTCTGTATCCCAACAGCCCCCCTGTCTCCCTCCCCTGTTCCGATGGCAGTCCTCTGACAGGTTACCATGCCGCGGACAGTCCCCGGATTTACAAATCAGTCCCCATACAAAATCCATTGAAGTTGAAAAGTGTCCCCAGATTCATTGAAAAAAATCTGGTAACCTTAGTTTAAGAAAGGAAATTGGTGATAAGGGGGGCCTCCACCTGAAACCCAAGTCCAGCCTACTGATGAGGCAAGGGGAGGTGACCAGCTAAGGTGACAGGATCCACCAGAGCAACAGATCTGGCCTCCAAGGTGCCACTGCCCTCCCCTCTTTTCCCTAAATAGATCTCCTCTCTTGTTCCCGATGTAGGTCTTTATTCCCCTTTTGCTCCTGATGTAGGTCTTCACCTGCCCCTTCTCCCCTGTTGTGTAAAAAGTTTAAGGGACCCCTGACCATGAGGTCTAGTCGTGACCGACTCTGGGGTTGCGATGCTCATCTCGCTTTACTGGCTGAGGGAGCCGGCGTACAGCTTCCAGGTCATGTGGCCAGCGGGACTAAGCCACTTCTGGCGAACCAGAGCAGCACACGGAAACACTGTTAATCTTCCCTGTTGGGTGGGGAGCATCTAAAAAAAATGTAGCAAAAACACCGACAACTGGGGAACACTGGCCTGCGAGTGCTCCAGTTGGAGAACAGCCTCGACCAAAGGTGTCGTGGGCTTTGAAGACACTCGAACTCAGGACGCAAGGGAGAAACGTGCTAGGAGGAAGTCACGCTTGGCAAATCCACACCGGGATCAACTTCTGCCCGGAAACCCATGTCCCCACTGTGGAAGGATGTGTGGATCCAGAATTGGCCTCCACAGTCACTTACAGACTCATTGCTAAAACCGTGTTTATGGAAGACAATCTTACTTAGCTAGGAGGGATCTCCCAAGGAGGAAGAAGAAGAAGAACCATTTTGTGGTTTGCCTCAGGTGCCAAAATGTCTTGAGCCAGCCCTGCTGAATCCCCGCAAAGGCACCACCAGTCATAGAGCAGAAAACACTGGGCCAGGGGAACCAGGGGCCTGACATTTCACAGGGTCCCAGAGGCTTCATTTCTACAAGGATAAACTCGAATAGATTCTTGCTGCAGTGTTTGGTGACGGATCAGCAAGAAGCCCAGCTATTCTTGGGACGTCATCCCAAACCACCAGCATGAGGCCATACCCTCCAGTCCCCACCTGGCTCACAAAAGCAGATATTTTAATTAAAATGTCCATATTTCAATCATCAACACTGTTCCTCTTTATTGGGTTTCACACCTTGCGAAAACTATGGGCCATTTTTTTGCTACACATAAACAAGTCACAGTAGAGCTTGCCCCCCTTCCCCAGATGCACGTGGGGGCCCTCGCAAAAGTCGTCCAAGGACTTCGCATCAATTCACAGAAGAGCTGTTGCCCTGAAGCTCCAACAGTTGGTTCTTTCCGCACCTATTATATTAATGGATGCCACCCCTCCGGGCCCTTTGCCTTGCAAAAACAGAGATATTTGATAGGGCTGCGATGCCTTTATTGCAAGATTGATGGGCTTCCAGATGAATCTGAGTGGAGTCATTCGATTAAATGCAGATGTTGCTTCTCCAACGTCAAGCCATGGCACCCACCAGCTAGCTTCGTACGTGCTTATCGGGAAGAATCCCGTGGCATCTTAGCTCCTGCGTGTCTCTCTCGACGAGGCCCTGCAGCCAGAACTCTGGTTTTTATTTAGACCTGCTGGCTTGAATTCAAGTTCCATTCTGTCAGCACTGGCCCTCCAACTGCTTGTTGTAAGGTGTGCTGCAGCAGAGAGATGGCCCTGGAAGACGACAGGTGAACTTGTGGAAATGTTCAGGGTGGCAGGAGAGGATATATTGTTTATTAATATCCTTCCTAACTCGCGCTAGCAAGTTCCTTTATATAGCACAGTTATATGCACAACAGATAGCTGGTTGCAGGTTCGTGTGAGCCTCTCACTATCATACAATTCAGTCCGTCTCAGATTGAATTGTACGTTCCTGGTAAGTTGAAGAAGGAGAAGGAGAAGGAGAAGGAGAAGGAGAAGGAGAAGGAGAAGGAGAAGGAGAAGGAGAAGGAGAAGGAGAAGGAGAAGAAGAAGAAGAAGAAGAAGAAGAAGAAGAAGAAGAAGAAGAAG
>JAXCMG010000045.1:1321355-1419473 GCA_034642415.1 Podarcis siculus | reverse complement strand
AGATAGATAGATAGATAGATAGATAGATAGATGATAGATAGATAGATGATAGATAGATGATGATAGATAGATAGATAGATAGATAGAGATAGATAGATGATAGATAGATAGATAGATATAGATAGATAATAGATAGATGATAGATAGATAGACAGATAGATGATAGATAGACAGACAGATAGATAGATGATAGATGATAGATGATAGATGATAGATAGATAGATAGATAGATAGATAGATAGATGATAGATAGATAGATGATAGATAGATAGATATAGATAGATATAGATGATAGATACCGGTAGATAGAGATGATTGAGGTGGATACATAGATGATAGATAGAGATGATTGAGATAGATAGGTAGATAGATAGGTAGATCAACAGATAGATAGATGATAGATAGATGATAGATGATAGATATAGATAGATAGATAGATAGATGATAGATAGATCTCCTTCTGGAGTAGTTTGTCCATCTTTGGTCCCTCTTGTGCACTCAGCTCTCACCTGTGGCTCCTGGAAGCTGTCAGCAAACGACAGGGGCCCCACCATGGGAAATGACCTTGACTAGCCAGCAAAACCAGGTGAGAATGGGTCTCAAACCCTCCATGTGTTAGGGGCTTTCCTTGCATGCAAAGACGGGCTCTGCTGGATGAAGCAGATGAGATCAAGAGTGGGTCCAGCGGTCAAGAAGGCGATTTCTGCCTTTGCCCTACAGGGAAGTGAGGGGTAGATGGGGCTTGTCCACCTGGCAAGGGAGCCCGTCTAGAAGAAGGGAAACTCTCGTCCTAAACCTCTGCTGCTTTGCGGTGTATCTTCAAGAGAAGGAAAGGCTAAGGAGTGAATTCCATGCCAGTCCGGAGTGGAGTCCCTAAGGCGGTTGGATGGCGCCTTGTCCGCCTCCTTCCAGCAACTCCTGCAGCCAAACTGGTGCCAAATGTCTTCCTTTACTTTCCTTTGGACCACATCAGCAAGGTGGGGGGTCTTGTTATCTGGGCAGCCCAGGACCTCCACGCACCCCGCCCAGGCTTGCGCCCCAGCGAGGTCAAATTGGTGCTGTTAGCGCAGCAGTATGTCTTCACCTCTGGAGGCACACTCCATTGATTCTCGAGACTGCTGGATGCCAACGACAGAAAGAACAATTGTTTTTTTAATGAATGTTTTGCCTCGCCTAATTTTTTTATCCGCTTGTGCTTTAGCTGTGCAACCCGCCTTGAGTCCCTGTCGGGGGACAGCTATGAGGCAAATGAATAAATTGATAATTGATCCTAATGATCTCCCCCACTCCATCTCTAACCTGCTCCTTATTCTGGGCACAAAGTGGCCTCTCTTGCAGATTCCTCCAAGAAATCCTCCGATGTGCTTAGTCCACATTTGGGTTTGGAACACAAGAGACAAAAATAAAAAACGTATAAAACTGCAAAGGCGTTTCTCAGATAACCCTGTATTTATTTTGGTCTCATGAGGCTTGGACTCAGATCTGAACTGGGGCTGGACCGTGGCGCTGCCCTCAAAAGGCGTTTGTCAGCAGACTTCGCAATCAAAATGCTGGCAAGGGCGAAACGACTGGGCTGGGCCCTCTGGCAGGGTTTGGGTTTCAAATCTCGCTCACCATTTGGATAGGAGAGCGTTTCCTCAGAACTGTTGAGGTGTCTGTGCAGTGCTTGGGGAAAATGGGTCGCTGGAGGAGAGGAAAGGCGCTGGGAGCAAGCAAAAAAGGGGGTGCTGGGTTTGAACAACCTCTGAGATTTAGGTTTGATGAGGCCCTCAGCTCCTGAAGGTAATGGGGCCCTTTGTATGTCCAGCTGTCCTTTGTCAACAACAAATTTTCGCTGTTTTTTGTTGTTGAATATATGCTATATGGTAATTGATGGACCTCATAGGTATCTCAAGCCATTTGCACATGTCGCCTTGCAACCAGTCCATGCAGAATGTAGGCACCCTATATATAGAAAGGAGCAAAGCAGGGATATTTGAGGGAGCAGGCTGGGCCCATGACTTACATCAAAGGAGCCTAGACAACACAAAACACGGTTGATGCATGCAAGTTTTATTTTATTTGTTTTTATCTGATATTTTGGAAATGTACGTCCAGGTTTTTCTTCCTTTAATTTTTTTGGGGCCACCCCAAGAGAGTGGGACACGGTTGGTGCTGTGGGTTAAACCACAGAGCCTAGGACTTGCTGATCAGAAGGTCGGCGGTTCGAATCCCCGCGACTGGGTGAGCTCCCGTTGCTCGGTCCCTGCTCCTGCCCACCTAGCAGTTTGAAAGCACGTCAAAGTGCAAGTAGATGAATAGGTACCGCTCCGGCGGAAAGGTAAACGGCGTTTCCGTGCGCTGCTCTGGTTCACCAGAAGCAGCTTAGTCTTGCTGGCCACATGACCTGGAAGCTGTACGTCGGCTCCCTCGGCCAATAAAGCGAGATGAGCGCTGCAACCCCAGAGTCGGCCACGACTGGACCTAATGGTCAGGGGTCCCTTTACCTTTAAGAGAGTGGGGCCCTGAGCTGCAGCTTTTTTAGCTTATATGTAAATCCAGAGATTTGACCCCTAGTGCAGGACCCTTGGAACATAGGAACCTAAGCAGAGCCTGCTGAATCAGGCCAATGGCCCATCTATTCACAGAATCATGGAACTGGAGAGTTGGAAGGGAACCCCAGGGGTCCTCTAGTTCACCCCTCTGCAGTGCAGGAATCTCAGCTAGAGCATCCCTGACAGACAGACAGCCAACTTTGCTTAGAAACCTCCAAAGAAGGAGAGTCCACAACGTTCCGAGGGAGACTGTTCCACTGTCGAACATCCTGTTCTCACAGTAATTTGACTTGTTGCCTGTGCAAATCCCACAAGCGGGATCCGAGCACAAAAATACTCTCTCCTGCAGTTTTCAGAAACTGGTACCCAGAAGCTTTGCTGCCTCCAACTGTGGAGGGCAGAGCTTCTTCTTCTTCTTTGGCAATCCCTCGTAGCTGAGTAAGATTGTCTTCCATGAACACAGTTTTAAAAGTGAGTCCGTAAGTGACTGTGGAGGCCAATTCAGATCCACACGTCCTTCCACAGTGGTTCCCGGGTGGGAGTTGATGACGGTGTGGATTTGCCAAGCGTGCCTTCCTCTAAGCACGTTTCTCCCTTGCGTCCTGAGTTTGAGTGTCTTCAAAGCCCATGACACCTTTGGTCAAGGCTGTTCTCCAGTTGGAGCGCTCGCAGGCCAGTGTTTCCCAGTTGTTGAGGTGTTTATACCTCATTTTTAAAGATTTGCCTTGAGACAGTCTTTAAACCTCTTTTGCTGACCACCAGCAATACGATTTCCATTTTTAAGTTTGGAATAGAGTAAAGGTAAAAGTAAAGGGACCCCTGACCATTAGGTCCAGTCATGGCCGACTCTGGGGTTGCGGCGCTCATCTCGCTTTACTGGCCGAGGGAGCCGGTGTACAGCTTCCAGGTCATGTGGCCAGCATGACTAAGCCGCTTCTGGCGAACCAGAGCAGCGCACGGAAACGCCGTTTACCTTGCCGCTGGAGTGGTACCTATTTATCTATTTGCACTTTGACATGCTTTCGAACTGCTAGGTTGGCAGGAGCAGGGACCGAGCAACAGGAGCTCACCCTGTCACAGGGATTCGAACTGCCGACCTTCTGATCGGCAAGCCCTAGGCTCTGTGGTTTAGACCACAGCGCCACCCGTGTCCCATAGAGTAGTAGCCATCAACTGCCCTCTCCTCTTCCTCCTCCTCTTTCAAAGCCATCCAGCTCAGTGGCCACCACTGCCCCCTGCAGGATGCTGTGCCTTGACACATGGCAAAGACTTTTCTTTTAGCTCTCTTGAGTCTTCCAATGTTCAGCTTCGTTGGGTGTCCATGAGTTCTGAGAGAGGGGAGAAGACGACTCTCTCTCCACTTTCTCTGATAGACTTCTAATTTTAACTTTTATTCGGTTTCTGTGGAAATGCTGAAAGAGCCCCAAATAGACACAGCAGCCGCCAATTGGATGAAACAGGGAAATATCGTAGTATTGTAGAGTTAGAAGGGGCCCATGGGTCATCTAGTCCAACGCCCAGAAATAGAGGAATCACAGCATACTGTCTTCAACAGTGGAACCAGAACATACCACAACTGACCTCCTACTCCTTTAATTTGTCTAAGCCTCTTTGTCTACATCTATATCTATTTTAAAAAGCCCATATTATAAAGCTAATATTCCTCATTTATTACCTGTTCCAGAGCTAGGCTGGAAGTGTGCCTAGGGAGTATCTACTGAGTAACGTGACATTTGGCAAATGTCCTTTACACAGGGGAAAATGTTGCCTCTTCTCAACGCCATCCTTGCTGTGCTGCTCAGGACCATTGGAAAAACAGCTTCTGAAGCAAAATCTTATTCCCAAAGCATCCCAAATTATGAAAAATCATTTTCTGGGAATCTGGGATTGCTTTGGATGAGTTTTTAGGGGGAGGAGGGGTGTTGCACAGGGCGGGGGAGCAGAAAAACTTGATGTCTCCAATGCAACCCAGACAGGGCAGCTCAACGTAAATCTATTTTTAATTCCCCATTTCTGTCGCCGCAAAAGAGGGCTGGGAGGCTGAGCTCCCGTAGCCTGCAATTGCGCTGATTGCTGCATAGGTAATGCTACCCAGGAATGTAACTTAAGCAGAGGGGCCAAATCCAGAGGTCTGCCCCTTTCCCCCCAGAGGGAAAGCAAGGGCTTGGAACCCAAACTGTGAGATCAGCAGCCGAGGGCCAGGCGAGACTCCCACAAACACCTCCTTCCACTTATCTCCGATATATATATAGTACCCACGGTTGCCTTTCGGCTGTTATCCACTTTGGCCTCGTAGGTTTGGCAGCGGAGGCTGCCGTGGCAGAAAGCGCCAGGGGGGCCCAGGTTTGGCTCGGCGGCCCCCAGAGCTGACTCTGCAAGGATGCTGCCCATCTCAAAATGCTGAGCTGGAGAGAACAGCCCTGCGGCCTTGGCCGGGTGATGGAGGGGAGAGGGTGGGGGTGAACTGGGCCCTTGTGCTGTTTACCAGCTGCATCTGGTATGCAGGATGAGACCCTCCCTGGTAGTGGACTGTCTGGCCAGAGTGGTGCATGCTCTACTTATCTCCCGCTCGGACTACTGCCATGCACTCTACGTGGGGCTACCTTTGAAGGTGACCCGGAAACTACAACTAATCCAGAATGCGGCAGCTGGACTGGTGACTGGGAGCAGCCGCCAAGATCATATAACACTGGCCCTGAAAAATTTACATTGGCTCCCAGTACGTTTCCGAACACAATTCAAAGTGTTGATGCTGACCTTTAAAGCCCTAAATGGCCTCTGCCCAGTAGACCTGAAGGAGCATCTCCACCCCCATCGTTCTGCCTGGACCCTGAGGTCCAGCTCCGAGGGCCTTCTGGTGCTTTCCTCGCTGTGAGAAGCCAAGTTACAGGGAACCAGGCAGAGGGCCTTCTTGGGGTGGCGCCCGCCCTGTGGAACGCCCTCCCGTTGGATATCAAGGAAATAAACAACTATATGACATTTAGAAGACATCTGAAGGCAGCCCTGTTTAGGGGAGCTTTTTCATTTTATTTCATTTTAATACTTTTTTATTTTATTTGTTTTAATACTTTGTTGGAAGCTGCCCAGGGTGGCTGGGGAGACCCAGTCAGATGGGCGGGGTATAAATAATAAATTATAATAATTATAATTATGCAACCAAGGAGACCTCCTGGTGGGTCATTCTTACTCTGCCTCCCTTTCCCTGATTGTAGAAAGGGGTACAAATGTCCTACCTTGCAGGGTTGGTTTTTATTGTTGATGACAACACATGAAATAAGCTCTTCTGTGCTGGGCTGGGCTGACATTTCTGTTTCTCGTGGGAGTATTCTGCAACATGTCATTGATAAATGATAGTTCATTGGTGGTGGACTTATAGTGGATCACCCACACATAATTCCACTTTATTAGCTGTTGTGCTTAGAACATAGGAAGAGCTTGCTAGATCGGGCCCGTCTAGTCCAGCCTCCTGTTCTCATTGTGGCCGGCCCACAAGCAGGATCTGAGTGCAGGATCCCTGGTGTTCCCTGATGTTCTTCAAGCAGGTCTCTGATACCCAAAGGCGTTCTGCACATGTTCAAGCAAACAAGAGTAAAACTTCCCTTCTCTGCTCAAATTTACCCAGGGAGTTTCATGGCAATGAGTTGAATCAAAATCCCTTACGGAAATTAAATGACTAGTTAAGCTAACGAAATGATAATTTGTAATTTTAGCTGGGTGTATTTTTTAGCTGTCAGTTTCTAACTTTTGCTAGTTAAAATAGGTCAACATTTGCTCTAACCTATTTATATGTTATAAGGGTTTTTTTTGGGGGGGGGGGTTAAATCCAGTTTTCCCACTCTATATGGAATGACAATATTTCTTTATAGAAACTTCTTTGAGAGCTAGAACAGGCTTGTCAACACGTTAGACTAGACACAGGTACGTTCTGTCTCTACACAAGCATTTTTGTGAAAGATTTACACATGTTGATTTGCACAGCTCATCTGTTGTGTGCACAAGTACACAGACTGAACACTGGCTGAACGTTACGTGTGAATAACTTTACAAGTGCATAGCTCAACTGTTTGTGTATACGGACTGTACACACACTGAATGTAACATGTGAACACACCCGGAGTCATGTGTCTTCATGTGAGAGATGGTCTCAAGAACTGAAAGTCCTTCATTCAACTTTCCATTTCCTGTACACCAGCAGAAATTACAAGGGAAGATAATAGGCTGCTGGAAAGGGAATAAGCACAATTTGATCCCAGGAAGAGTGGGAACCATTCCTGCTCCGAAATATATCAGTCCCAGAAAATACAGGAGTAAATAAGCTTGTTAAGTTGTGGGTGAACATATCAGACGACACAGCGATTCTTCAGACAGCTCTTGTTTATTCACAGGCCAGAACAGAACTGAACTGAAAGGTTCAGCCAACCTGCTTATATAGAGCTCAACTACAAAGCAACAGTAACAACTTTCTGTAACTATCCAATCACTGAACGTCACTTTTGATCCCTTATTTGCATATGTGGACCTGAGTGAAAACTATCTACAGTAATCCCCTGCTGGCCCAGGGTGAGAACTTCAGTACGTAACAAAGCTATTGTCATTTTTCAACACAGTTAATTTCACATGCTGCTTTTACCGTTAATTAAATGTTTCATCATTACTTTTGCCATCTCCTGGGTTGTAGACTGATGCTCTTGCAACTGCAAAATGCTGTCCCCCTTATTTCTAGGTTCCCCCTGAAACTTCATAAATGAGAACAGAAAGTACCGTATTTTTTGCTCTATAAGACTCACTTTTTCCCTCCTAAAAAGTAAGGGGGAATGTGTGTGCATCTTATGGAGTGAATGCAGGCTGCGCAGCTATCCCAGAAGCCAGAACAGCAAGAGGGATTGCTGCTTTCACTATGCAGCGATCCCTCTTGCTGTTCTGGCTTCTGGGATTCAGAATATTTTTTTTCTTGTTTTCCTCCTCCAAAAACTAGGTGCGTCTTGTGGTCTGCTGCGTCTTATAGAGCAAAAAATACGGTAAACTGGAAATCTTGTCACTGGCATTTCCACATTGCCATTTTAGACACCCTTTACTGTGCCCTTTCAATGCTATGATGATGCCCCTGTTGAGACAGGGCATCCATAATGGTCCACAGCACTCCTAATCTGGCTGCGCTAGAGATGCATTAACTGCAAGGAGTATTGGCGAGATATGGGCACATAATTCAGGCGAATGGCATTTGTGGAGGGTGAATGGTACGTTTTCAAAGCATGATTGCATTCGCTGGACCTTTAATGTGGCGCCCATAGAACTGGCTAGAGAAGCTGTTGCCTTTTATTAATAATACATAGCAATCGTACAGTACTTTTCCAGAATTCAAAGTGCCGCACAGGAATTAATTCCAGCACTGTTCTATTATCACCTGCATTGTAACGGAGGAGGCTGAGAGAAAGAGAGACAATGCAATCGGATGCGAAAAGGACTCTTTCATGCAGTGCAGAGGTTTTCAACCCATGTGGCACGCTGGGGTGCCTTGAATGATGGTCAGCAGGGTGGGATTGAGGTTTGATGAGGCCTTAAGCTCCTGAAGGTAATGGGGCCCTTTATATGTCCAGCTGTCCTTTGTCAACAACAAATGGTCACTGTTTCTTGTGTTGAATATATGCTATATGGTAATTGATGGACCTCATAGGTACCTAAAGCCATTTGCACATGTGGCCATGCGACCAGTCCATGCAGAATGTTGTTGTTGTTTAGTCATTTCCGACTCTTCGTGACCCCCTGGACCAGAGCACGCCAGGCACTCCTGTCTTCCACTGCCTCCCGCAGTTTGGTCAAACTCATGCTGGTCGCTTCAAGAACACTGTCCCACCATCTCGTCCTCTGTCGTCCCCTTCTCCTTGTGCCCTCCATCTTTCCCAGCATCAGGGTCTTTTCCAGGGAGTCTTCTCTTCTCCTGAGGAGGCCAAAATATTGGAGTCTCAGCTTCAGGATCTGTCCTTCCAGTGAGCACTCAGGGCTGATTTCCTTCAGAATGGAGAGGTTGGATCTTCTTGCAGTCCATGGGACTCTCAAGAGTCTCCTCTAGCACCAGAATTCAAAAGCATTCATTCTTTGGCGATCAGCCTTCTTTATGGTCCAGCTCTCACTTCCATCCATCACTACAGGAAAAACCATAGGCACCCTATATATAGAAAGGAGCAAACCAGGGATATTTGAGGGAGCAGGTGGGGCCCATGACTTACATCCTAGGAGCCTACACAACACAAAACACTGTTGCTGGGTGTAGGTTTTATTCTATCTGTTTCTTATCTTATATTTTGGAAATGTACATCCAGGTTTTTTCCTTTAAATATTTTTGGGGCCCCCCAGAGAGTGGGGCCCTCAGCTAGAGCTTGTGTAGCTCATACATAAATCCAGCACTACTGGTCAGGGGTGCTGCGGACAACACTGTCCTCTGTCCCTCCATCCTTCCCTCTGATGTCCTCTCGCGTCTCTGCCTCCCAAAGGCTTGCACAGCTGTTTGTTGCAGCAGCCCTGGCTACAAGCTCCCCAGGCAAATGGTGCCTCTGGGGCTGGCCAGGGGGTGCTTCCAAGGCTCCCATGGGGCAGTGTGAGGAGGCACGTCTCTTTGGGGTGAGGTGCAGGGGCAGGTCAGAGACCACAACCTAGATATTGGCCTGCCAGATACCCCAAAAGGGAAAGACGCAAGGGAAACCCCTCCTGTGTTTTCCAGCAACTGGTATTCAGAACTTTCTAGTTTTGAGAACAGCAGACAGGAGGGAGGTTTCTCAAAATTATGCATGGCATGGAGAAATCCTCCCTCTCTTGCGACACTAGAACTCACAGACGTCCATTGAAGCTGAACATTGGGTGATTCAGGGTGGATTAACATAGCTGTGAGCTTTCAGATTTGAAAATAAGGGATCAGCAGCCTCACCTGTCCCGGGGATAGTCTACAGGATATCTAACAATCTAGGATAGCAGCGGGAAGCAGTGGGAAATGGCGCTGGAATAAGGGAATTCCCCACAAAAAAGGGAAGGTTGACAGCTAGGTAAAGGTAAAGGGACCCCTGACCATTAGGTCCAGTCGTGGCCGACTCTGGGGTTGTGGCGCTCATCTCGCTTTATTGGCCGAGGGAGCCGGCATACAGCTTCTGGGTCATGTGGCCAGCATGACTAAGCTGCTTCTGGCGAACCAGAGCAGCACACGGAAACGCCGTTTACCTTCCTGCCAGAGTGGTACCTGGTATCTACTTGCACTTGGATGTGCTTTCGAACTGCTAGGTTGGCAGGAGCAGGGACCAAGCAATGGGAGCTCACCCCGTCGCGGGGATTCGAACCGCCGACCTTCTGATCGGCAAGTCCTAGGCTCTGTGGTTTAACCCACAGCACCACCTGCGTCCCGTTGACAGCTATGTGGATTAAATAAAAGTCCTTCTTCACACAGCTCACAGTTGGACTGGGGAACTCCCTCCCACAGGAGGCTGGCATGGCCAACAACCTGGATGACTTTAAAAGAGGATCTGACAGATTTGTGGCGGGCAAGAGGGCTGTCAATGCCTGCTGTCAATGCTCTGCCTCCGCAGTCAGAGGCAGCCAATGTTCTGAATGCCAGTTGCTGCAAACCCCAGGAGGGGAGAGGGCTGGTCTTGTGTTTGAATCCTGCTTGCGGCTTTCTCGCTGGGGCAGCTGCTCAGACACTGTGAGGACAGGAGGCTGGACTAGAAGGGCAACTGGCCTGATCCAGCATGCAATTCTTACGTTCTTATATTCTTATGAAGCATTTCTGTCTCCAGGTACAGAAGAAGAGCACAGCTATCATGCACACATCTCTGCCACAGCACTGCCCAAATATTTGTCTGTCTGTCTGTCTATTTTATTTTATTTTATATTTTATTTGTATAATTTATTCCTGCCCTTCACTGCCAAGCAAACCCAGGGCAGGTCACAACATTCATTACTTTTTATTAATCGCTGTAAGATACACTTTTCCAGGCTACATGTAAATTAAAGGTTCTTTGCAAAGACCAGAATTATTCAGTTCTGCATTTCTTTGCTTCTTGACTCTGTCTCCACCTTTATGCCTTAATTCTCCAATTCTAGGCCCCCGTCTGTCTTTCCGTGTCCCAACGAACTGCCATTAAAATTTCTTTAAAGTGTGAGGGTGTCGTGTAGGGGAAGGCTTGGCATTTAAGTTGTGTGGGGAAGGTCCAATTATCTCTGGGCTGTAAAAACGGCTACACAATAAAAGATAACTTCGAAAAACACCGTTACGCCCAGATGAGTCACACCCCGTGGAAATGCCATCCCAGAGCTACCAAATATATATCTTGATCTTTAAGAAAAGGTGTCTCACCATTATAGACTCTTATTTTGACTATTACTATTTTACTTGCAGTAAGTGTGTCACAATCTTCGTCTTGTTCCTTTCCAAAAAAAATCCTCCTTAGAGTGGTTTGCTCACAGATTGAGGTTGAATCCTGACAAGACAGAAGTACTGTTTTGGGGGGGACAGGGGGGTGGGCTGGTATGGAGGACTCCCTGGTCCTGAATGGGGCAACTGTGCCCCTGAAGGACCAGGTGCACAGCCTGGGAGTCATTCTGGACTCACAGCTGTCCATGGAGGCGCAGGTCAATTCTGCGGCCAGGGCAGCTGCCTACCAGCTCCATCTGGTACGCAGGATGAGACCCTCCCTGCCCGCGGACTGTCTCACCAGAGTGGTGCATGCTCTGGTTATCTCCCGCTTGGACTACTGCAATGCGCTCTACGTGGGGCTACCTTTGAAGGTGATCCAGAATCTGCAATTAATCCAGAATGTGGCAGCTAGACTGGTGACTGGGAGCGGCCGCTGAAAGCACATAACACCGGTCCTGAAAGATCTACATTGGCTCCCAGTATGTTTCCGAGCACAATTCAAAGTGTTGGTGCTGACCTTGAAAGCCCCAAATGGCCTCAGCCCAGTAGACCTGAAGGAGCGTCTCCACCCCCATCATTCAGCCCAGACACTGAGGTCCAGTGCCGAGGGCCTTCTGGCGGTTCCCTCGCTGCGAGAAGCCAAGTTACAGGGAACCAGGCAGAAGGCCTTCTCGGTGGTGGCACCCGCCCTGTGGAACACGCTACTGTCAGATGTCAAAGAGAAAAACAACTACCAGACTTTTAGAAGACATCTGAAGACAGCCCTGTTTAGGGAAACTTTAAATGTTTGATGCATTACTGTATTTTAATATTTTGTTGGAAGCTGCCCAGAGTGGCTCGGGAAATCCAGCCAGATGGGCGGGGTATTAATAAATTATTATTATTATTATTATTATTATTATTATTATTATTATTATTATTAATAATATTAATATTATTATTATTTCTATTTCACAGCTGTGATAAAAGTTTAAACTGAGGAAAACGCTGGCCCAAAACCTTTGCTGCCTTGTGGGGGTTTGGGGGGAGAAGAAAAGGCTAAGAAGTAAATTCTACATCAATCTGGAGTCCCTAAGGTGGTTGGATGGTGCCTTGTATGTCTCTCCTTCCAGCAGCTCCTGCAGCCAAGCTGGTGCCAAACGTCTTGCTCTGCTTTCCTTTGGACCAACCAAGTTTCAAGGGATGGTGCAGTGCAGACCTGCTTTAAAAAGAGACCCCCAGTAAGACACAGAGCCTCTGGGGTACAGTCATGTTGTTGTTGTTGTTGAGTCCTTTAGTCGTGTCCGCCTCTTCGTGACCCCCTGGACCAGAGCACGCCAGGCCCTCCTGTCTTCCACTGCCTCCCGCAGTTTGGTCAAACTCATGCTGGTAGCTTCGAGAACACTGTCCCACCGTCTCGTCCTCTGTCATCCCCTTCTCCTTGTGCCCTCCATCTTTCCCAACATCAGGGTCTTTTCCAGGGAGTCTTCTCTTCTCATGAGGAGGCCAAAGTCTTGGAGCCTCAGCTTCAGGATCTGTCCTTGCAGGGAGCACTCAGGGCTGATTTCCTTCAGAATGGAGAGGTTTGATCTTCTTGCAGTCCATGGGACTCTCAAGAGTCTCCTCCAGCAGGGGTACAGTCATACCTTGGGTTAAAGATACTTCAGGTTGAGTGTTTTCAGGTTGCGTTCCACAGCGACCCGGAAGTAACGGAACAGGTTACTTCTGGGTTTCGCCACTCGCGCATGCGCAGATGCTCAAAATGATGTCACATGCATGCACAGAAGCGGCGAATCATGACCTGTGCATGCACAGACACAGGTTGTGTTCTGCTCAGGATGCGAACAGGACTCCGGAACGTATCCCGTTCGCATCCAGAGGTACCACTGTATTTGAAAAGGTTCACTCTGATCTGCCATAGTAAGAACATAGGAAGAGCCTGCTGAATCAGCCCTGGGGTCCGTAAAGTCCAGCATCCTGTTCTCACAGCTGTCAAACCACCCAAGGAATCTGGATAGAGTGCCACTGAACCTGGAGGTTCTATAGGAACGTAAGAGCCTGGCTGCTGGGTCAGGCCAAAGGGGGCTTGTCTAATCCTGTTCTCACAGTGGTCAGCAAGCTGCCTCAGTGGGAAACCTGCAAGCTGGATTGGAGCCAGAAGAACCTTTCCGCCTCCTGAGCTTTTCCAGCAACTGGTTTTCGGAAGCATTGCTGCCCCAAGATGTGGAGGCAGAGCAGAGCCATACTAGCTAGAAGCCATCAATGGCCCTTTCCATCTCTATGAATTTGTCTCCTCCTCTTTTAAAGCCAGGACGCGGGTGGCGCTGTGGGTTAAACCACAGAGCCCAGGACTTGCCGATCAGAAGGTCGGTGGTTCAAATCCCCGCTTACTCCTAGGCTCTGTGGTTTAACCCACAGCGCCACCCACGTCCCCGTTAAGGATAGTAAAGGTAAAGGGACCCCTGACCATTAGGTCCAGTCGTGGCCGACTCTGGGGTTGCGGCGCTCATCTTGCTTTATTGGCCGAGGGAGCCGGCATACAGCTTCCGGGTCATGTGTCCAGCATGACTAAGCCACTTCTGGTGAACCAGAGCAGCGCACGGAAACGCCGTTTGCCTTCCCGCCGGAGCGGTACCTATTTATCTACTTGCACTTTGACGTGCTTTCAAACTGCTAGGTTGGCAGGAGCAGGGACTGAGCAACAGGAGCTCAACCCATCGCGGGGATTCGAACCGCCGACTTTAAGATCGGCAATTCCTAGGCTCTGTGGTTTAACCCACAGCGCCACCCGCGTCCCATTTGGGAAATGTACATCCAGGGTTTTTTTCCTTTACTTTTTTGGGGGGGTGCCCAAGAGAGTAGGGCCCTAAGCAAGAGCTTGTTTAGCTTGTATGTAAATCTGGCACTGGGGCTGTTATCAAATAATAACATCAACCCTGTCTCCTTCAGGAGGGAGTTCCAAAGTTTAATTATGCACTTCATGAAAAAGTCTTTTACCTGTTCTGACTCTTCCGACCTTCCGCTTCATTGAATGATCCTCAAGTTCCAGTTTTAGGGGAGAACAAGGAAAATATTACCCTATCCCCTTTCTCCATGCAGCGCACCATCTGATAAACTTCTGTCCTGCAAAAGCTCTGGGCTCAGAACACTTGCTTTTTTCTCTTGGGATTTAAGCCTTTTTTTTTCTACCCGGATTAAGATCAACAAGGAAGATAATTTTTGTGGCCCTCACCCAACTTGCAAGATTCCCAGAAGAGGCGTCCAGCTGGGCTTTGTCGGGAAGAGATAGAAACCTGCCCCCCCAATCTGATCCAGCCCGCCCAGTTCTCATTTCTCGATAATCTAATTGCCCTGATCGGAGCAATAAATAAAACAGGAGAAATGAGCATGTGGAGAGGGGAGGGAGACCGAGAGAGAGGGATTCGAGACGAGGAGCAGTGGAAAATCTTGAGAAATGATGTAAGAGAGAGCAGAGGCAGGGATTGGAGTGCAGGAGCGCCTTCAGAGACTATAAAAACTCCGAGAGAAAAGTGAACATCAGAGATAAGTGAAGAGGAACCAGCTTGGAAGGACCAGGGGGTTTTTTTTGGAAGATTTGAAGGACTGATCTTCCAAGCTTCCTCCAGGCAAGGTGAGTGAGCAGAGGCCATCTCTCTGTGTGACTTGCTTTTCTTACAACCCTTTGCTTTCATCCTAGCACTGCTGCTTTTGAAAAGTTCTGCTCAGAACCAGCAAGAATATGCAAAGTCTGCAGAGGGTGACAAGGGGGTTCCCCCACCTGCACGCTGTGTCTCTCACTGCAATTCTCAGACAGGGCTGAAATGGACCAAAATTATCCCAGCGTGTCAAATGGTGTTCCGAAATGGGCTGTTTGCATTGTTCTTAGATTTGTCTGAATGCAGGGAACGGCAGGTCATATTACTTTTATTTTATTTATTTTTCAAATGCCTTTGTTCAGCTGATTTTAAAAATGCAGTGTGGGCAGTGTGGTGTAGTGGTTAGAGTGTCAGACCTTGGAGACGAGGGTTCGATTCCCACCTCAGCCATGAAACACACCAGTGGCTTTGGGCCAGTCATCACCTTCTCTCAGCCTAACTTCCCTCACAGGGGAAGAAGTACCACACAGAGCACCTGGAGCTCCTTGGAGGAGAAGGTGGCATATAAATGCAATACATAAATAATAAAATAACTTTGCAACATGATGCTTCTAAAGAAACATGCCAGAGAATCGAGTTGACTCAATAACTTGGTTGCTGTGCTACTGAAAATAATAATAATGGTGTTCTCCGGCTTGCAGAATGGACTAGAAGTGAGAATTTAGCGTTTAGGGGAAGGAGGATTTTCTTAGCCGATAAAGTCATCCCCACCCCCTTTGATTCATTCTCCGGTGAACTTTCAGAGGAGAAAGCAGCCTTCGAAAAGTTAGCTCAGAATAAGTTCCCACACTAAAAAACAGGAGGGGGGATGGACACCTGGACTCAGGTGTTTCGGACACAGACCTGGATGAAAGTAACAAGACAAACACTCAGCTCATGTCCATTGCTCATTATTCTTAGAATCATAGAACTGCAGAGCTGGAAGGGACCCCGAGGGTCATCCAGACCAACCACTGCAATGCAGGAATCTCAACTCAAGCAACTCTGGCAGATGGCCATCTAACCTCTGCTTAAAAACCTCCAAAGGAAGGAGAGTCCACTGTTTCCCAAAGGGGTCCATTCCAGTGTATTTTGCTCTCAGAAAGCACTCCCTATGTTTAGTTGGAATCTCCTTCCTTGCAATCTGAATCCACTGGTTCGGGTCTTGCCCTCTGGAGCAGGGGCAGAAAGCAGGCTTGCTCCATCTTCCAGCCCTTCGGATATTTGAAGATGGCTATCGGATCTCCTCTCCTAGAACTGCCAAGGGTAAGAGAACCAACCAAGGGGGGCTTCCCTCGCTAATCTTAACACCTGGTCTGGTCTGTAGGAAAGGAGTCAGCCTTGCAGGTATTTAGGACCCCAAGTAATGTAATAATAATAATAATATTTTTTTATTTATACCCCGCCCTTCCCAGTTCAGAAAGCCGGGCTCAGGGTGAGTAACAACAAATTTAAAACACTTAATTGATGCAACAAAAAACAGCATAAAATGCGAATAAAAATAAATTCAGAATTCAAAAATCAGTTTAGGGGGGAAATCCATCCAATAAACATTAGATGATCACCAGGGCTAGCTGGCTAAATTAGTCCTATTTGTAGTCTTATGTAGAGTTTTAAGCACTAATTTGAGCACCTTGAATTCCTCTGAGAAATTAACCGGCAGTCAATGGGAGTTATATGACTCCCCTTGGCTAGCAGTCATTGCATTCTAGACCAGCTGAAGGTTCTGAACTGTCTTCAAGGGCAGCCCCACTGTGTTGCAGTAGTCCATGGGTAGGCAAACTAGGTCCCGGGGGCCAGATCCGGCCCAATCGCCTTCTAAATCTGGCCCGCGGACGGTCCGGGAATCAGTGTGTTTTTACATGAGTAGAATGTGTGCTTTTATTTAAAATGCATCTCGGGGTTATTTGTGGGACATAGGAATTCGTTCATATTTTTTTCCAAAATATAGTCCAGCCCCCCACAAGGTCTGAGGGACGGTGGACCGGCCCCCTGCTGAAAAAGTTTACTGACCCCTGCAGTAGTCCATTCCAAAGGTTGCTAGAGCACAATGGACAAGTCATCTCTGCTCAAAGGGGGATGTAGATGGCAGCTTTGGGAAACAGCACTTTTGAGAATGTAAGACGTGGCTGCAGGATCAGGCCCGTGGTCTCAAGAAACCAGGACTAAGAAGCATCTCTGCCTCCACATGCAAAGGGCAGAGCATAGCCATCCTGGCTCATAGCCATCGATAGCCCTGGAAATGGTCTAATTCTCTTTTAAAACCATCTCAGCCATCGCTATCTCCTGTGGGAGTGAGTTCCACAGCTGAACTCTGCCGCATGAAGAAATCCTTTCTTTTCTCTGCCTTGAACCTTGCAACATTCAGCTTCACTGGGTGTACCTTTAGTCTGAAGGGGACCCCAATAAGGCTGTTGAAACTGGAGGGTGGTCTGGGAGGAGAAGGAGCAAATGGATTCCAGGGGGCTGGACTAGATGACCCCTGGGAACCCTTCAGTTCTATGATTCTAGGTCCAATCCTGCTGTATTGGCCACCTTTTGCCCCTGTAGCAGCTGCTGCTCTCTCTTGGCCTCTGATCCAACCACCACAATCTCCTAAACACAGCCACACTTTAATGGACCTAATCTTGATTTTAAGAGCCAGTGGCTAAATATAGTATAAATAAATACGGAAGCAAGCAAAGTCAAATATAACCTTGCGCCACCCCTGTTTCAGCAGAGGACTTTTGCCAAGATGTGCCCACAGCCTCGTGTGAGCCCTGAAGTGTTGACACCCGGATTCGGGTTTTTGAGTAGATCCTAGCTATTTTTGTTCAAACAGGAATTTTCGTCCCCTGAATACTTAGCCTTGTGCAATGATATTTCCCTTTCTGATCCTGTTCGATATCTCTGGCTGCTGTTGGCTCAGCCAGCCGCCCAAGCTGAATGTCGGAAGACGCAGGAAAGGTAAAAGAAAGGACTTCTTCGCATAGTGCATAGTTAAATTGCGGAGCTCACTGCTGCAGGAGGCTGTGACACCAACCAACTTGGATGCCCTTAAAAGAGGATTGGGCCAATTCATGGAGGAGCAGTGATCTATCAATGGCCATGAAATAAATAAATTGAGGTCTTAGATATATAATAAATGTTCATAAATGTCCCAAGCAAACACATACATAAAGATATAAACCACATGTCTGAAGCAGCACAGGAAAACAGCCCTGGAACCATTTTGGCTCCCAGACTGACCAAATTGTCTTGTCATTCACAAAACCGGTCTTTAAGGGTATGTCTGTGTATGAATAGGGTGAGCCTGTGATCTGTATTTATCATTACAAAAGACTGACTAGGCTCCCCAGGGTATCCAATCAAGTAAGCATTAATAGGTGACCTGCCAGACAGGAGGTAAACAACGCACTCAGATTTCTGTTGTAGACCGCCCTTTCTGTGATGTAGTTATGATGTGTCTGGGGGGGTGGTCTTGAGCTACACCCCTTCTGTGATGTAGGTATGGTGTTTCTGGGGCTGGTCTTGGACTCCAAGGTGGGCAATTTCAAAAGTCTATGTAAGGGCTTGCAAACCATTCTTCTGGGTTCCTCCTCCCTCCTGCGTGTGGGGAGTGAGGACCCTGTTGCAACAGATCAATAAAGATGAGGCTTAGGAGCTGCTTTGCTTCTCAGTATTCTCTGCTTGGCCTCTGTTATTTTCTCCGACCGATGGAGAACCTGCAAAGGACTCTAAAAGGGCTCTTGTGTATATAAGAAAATAAGGGCAGATTTTCGTTTATTACAGCTACTAGCCGGGGTGTGAAGGAAGAGCGTTGCTCTTGTGTTCGAATCCTGCTTTTGGGTTTCTCACTGGGGAATCTGGTTGGCCGCTGTGAGAAGAGAGTGCTGGACTACGTGGGCCATTGGCCTGATCCAAGCAGGCTTTTCTTATGTTCCTATCTTTTCATTCCCGTCTTATTCCTTTCTGGATTAACCACCTGAATGATCCCAACCAGTCAGGATTCACGGCACAGCCTAGCCAATTAGGGTTGGCCACACAGCGATATCGCCAAGGACAAGCAAAGGCGATTCTAACAAAAAAAGAAGAAGAAAGGGAACTTTTTTTCCCAGAGCTGCTGGAAAATTGCCCAAAAGTCACAGCTTCTAAGAAAAACAACCACCTCAGGTTGTTTTGGCTCATTTCCAGTGTTAACGAAAGGAAGTGTGTTTTCTCAAGTCTCGGACATCCTGACACAGGGTTTAAGTAAATGATTGATGGTGCCCATTATCTGGCGGCATCAGCCGCTTGCGTTCTGCAAGATGTCTTTTCTCGTAAGCCCTCAGGATCAAAGCCTTATTTTTTTAAAAAAATAAAATAGCAAACTACTTGTGGCTCATCTTTCTCCCGGGATATAAGGGCAAAATTGCCCTTTTCACGTCAACATAGCGGTTATTTTCCCTTCTCTGTTGGCTTTTGCTACAGCAACCAGCCAACTCCTTTTTTTGAGATAAACGAGGAATTTCAGAAGTTACCAAAATGCTGAAATCCTTGCCATCTCATAGTTCCTGTCATTAACACCTACCAACCCTCGAGTTCAAGGAAGAGGATGGAAATTCAGTGGGGGCTGATAGTTCAGTTCTAAGTTCATTACATGCCCATGAAGCAGATGTGAATTTGATGATGATGATGATGATGACATTTGTATCCTGTTATTTTCTCCAAGGATCTAAAGGTGGCTTAGCAGTTCTCCCCTTCCTCATTTACCCTACACAAAAACCCTGTGAGGAAACTGAGGCTGAGAGGCAGGGACTGGCCCAAGGACACCCAATGAGCTTCAGGGCCAAGAGGAGATTTGAACCCGGGTCCCCTTAGTCCTAGTCCGACACTCTAACCAAGAACACCCTGGATTTTCTGGGGGGAAAGGGTAGGGTGTAAATGCAGTGAATCATAATAAAAAATAATAAACTTCACAGCACTATGAAGGAGTACTGTGGTACCTCGGAAGTCGAATGGAATCAGTTCCAGAAGTCCATTCGACTTCCAAAACGTTTGAAAACCAAAGCACGGCTTCCGATTGACTGCAGGAAGCTCCTGCAGCCGATTGAAGGCCATGGAAGCCCGCCGGACGTTCGGCTTCCAAAAATAGTTTTCAAACCAGAACACTTACTTCTGGGTTTGCGGCGTTCGGGAGCCAAAACGTCCGAGAACTGAGCTGTTCGAAAACCAAGGTACGACTGTAATGTGAGCACAGTGCCCGTCTCCCCAGACGCATCCCAACAACCCCAGCAATGCAGGAATCTCAGCTAAAGGATCCATGACAGATGGCCACCCAACCTCTGTTCAAAAACTTCCAAGGAAGGAGAGCCCATCACTTTCAGAGGGAGCCTGTTCCAATGTCAGGTGTCTTTTATTTTCAGAAAGCAAATTCTACTTTCCTTGGTTGTCATTGAAATGCAACGGTTGGGGTCCTCCCCTGCGGAGCAGCAGAATACAAGCTTGCTCCAACTTCCATGTCGGATATTTCATATAAAACCATCGAGTTGGAAGGGATCCCCCTTCCAATGGGTCCAAAGTGTTCCCCGCAATGCAGGAATCTCAGCTAAAGGACCCCATCAGACGGCCATGCTTAAAAACCTTTCAAAGCATGAAGCTTTCCAGTAAGAATGTGAGGTTGCCTCATTCATTTTAGATCAGCTTTGTTCTCAAAATGAGGATGAACCATCCCATAATAAAGATGTCAAGGAAAAGACTTGCTGCCCACTTCTGGGGCAACCTGGCAAAGCAGTCTTCCCAATTCTAGAAGTCTAGTGCTGTCAAAGAGCAGATTTCAGTGGGGAAAGTCCTAGATACCAGATAGGACTGTGTGTCAGTTTAGCACACCTGGCTGGACTTGCATAGGATACCGTTTGGTCAACCAGTGTTGCCTAGTGGTTAGAGGGCTAGACTAGGACCTGAGAGAACAGGGTTCAAATCATCCACTGAGCCACAAAGTCCACTGGGTGACTTTGGCCCAGTCACTATCTCTCAGCCCAGCTTACTTCACAGGGTTATTGTAAGGAGAAAATAGAGAAGGGCAGAAATGTCTAAGCCGCCTTGCGCTCTTTGGAGAAAAGGTGAGATCTAGATCTAACAGTGGATGATTTGAACCTTGTGCGCAGCTGACCCCGGACTATAAGACTACAAGGTCAGACTGACAATAATTTGCAGGATTTCCAGCAGCTGTTACTCAGAAGCATTGCTGCCATCTCTCCTGAAGCAGGGAGTTCCGTAGTTCAACAATTACTATTATTATTATTATTATTACATCTGAAGGCAGCCCTGTTTAGGGAAGCTTTTAATGACAGATCTTTTAATGCATTTTTAATCTTTTGTTGGAAGCCGCCCAGAGTGGCTGGGGAAACCCAACCAGATGGGCGGGGTAGAAATAAAAAATTATTATTATTATTATTATTATTATTATTATTATTATTATTATTATTATGTGTGCAACCAGCTAGTTGCAGGGCAAGGCTGAAGACCCCTGGCAACCTGTGAGCAGAGCTGGGCCGTTTACCTTTCCCACTTCTTCCACTCCCAGAGTCACCTGAATTGTGTTGAAGTCAAGATGCCTTTTTGCACTTCAGGACCTCTCTGTTTATTTTGATTAGCGTACAGGGGCTTATTTTTAGCTCGCCGGGATGAATGAACAGCAGCGCAGATGTTTCGCCGTGAAGAGGGGGAAAGTGTGTGTTTAACCTTGCCATTTATTTTTACGTCCCCCGCCCCCACTTCCGTAGGCAGGTAATCAGGATGTGGGTTCCTTGCGCAGCGATAGGCTGCAGTTTCTCAGTTTGCCGGCGCAGAAACCTGCATAAAAATTCAAAGGACACAAGACGCCGTCTTATACTGAGTCAGGCCGTCATGCCAACCCGCTGAGTGTTGCCTGCACTTACCTGGGCTCCCGGCCTCACTGGGAGATCTGTCAGGGATTCACAGAATCATAGAATTGTAGAGTTGGAAGGGACCTCCAACGATCATCCAGTCCAACCCCCCTCCGGTGCAGGAGTGCAAAGCAGATATACTCTGTTGCTGAGATTTGCCCTTTCGCCAGGGGCCGTAGAGGAAGGCAAAGAAGGACATCAGAAGAGCCTACAGGATGAGGCCAATGGCAGATCCAGTACTGCATTACCGAAAGGGAGATTAAGACTAAAGATATTCTGACGGTAAGAGCCATTCAACACACTTCCTCAGGAGGTGGTGGGCTCTCCTTCCTTGGAGCTTTTTAAGCAGAGGTCGGGTTGCCGTCTGTCAGGGATGCTTGAGCTGAGATTCCTGCATTGCAGGGGGTGGACTAGATGGCCCTCGGGGGTCCCTTCCAACGCCATGATTCTGCGAACCTGTTCTCACTGTGACAAAGATTCCAGTGAGAAACCCACAAGCAGGATCCAAACACGAGAGGAACACTCTCCTCTGGTTTCCAGCCAGTGCTGGATTTACATATAAGCTATACAGCTTTGGGGGGGTATACTTCTTAATTGTATTTTAGATCAACAATTATTTGGATAAAACACATATTTTTTGATGTGCAAATGGCTTGAGAGTGTTTTGTGTTGTGTAGGCTCATATGATGTAAGTCATGGGCCCCGCCTGCTAGCCTGCTCCCTCAAATATCCCTGGTTTGCTCCTTTCTATATATAGGGTGCCTACATTTTGCATGGACTGGTATATACTTCTTCTTAATTGTATTTCAGTTCACCAGTTACTTTGATAAAATACGTATTTTGTTACGTGCAAATGGCTTTAGATACCTATGAGGCCCATAAATCACCATACAGCATATATTCAACACAAAAAACAGCAACCATTTGTTGTGGACAAAGGACAACTGGACATAGAAAGGGCCCCATCACCTTCAACAGCTGAGGCCTTCATCAAACCTCAATCCGGCCCTCTTTCCAGAAACTGAAAGCATTGCCGCCCCCAACTGTGGGGGCAGAACGCAGCCATTGTGGGTATGTGAACAACCTCTGGTCCCCATCAGCCTCTGCAACATGGGCCAGAGGACAGGGATGCCAGCCGTGGCTCACTGGTCAAAGTTTCTAGGATGCCATAACCATTGAAAAGAATTCTGCCAGAACACCAGGACCTAGAAGTTCCAAGATCCTCCCTCCCCATATTTTGTTACCCCCTGAATGGGATGGAGAAACTGCAGGGGTGGTTTTGGGCTACCCTTAGATATGTCTCATGGGATGCGGGTGGTGCTGTGGGTTAAACCACAGAGCCTAGGACTTGCCGATCAGAAGGTCGGTGGTTCAAATCCCCGCGACAGGGTGAGCTCCCGTTGCTCGGTCCGTGCTCCTGCCCACCTAGCAGTTCGAAAGCACGTCAAAGTGCAAGTAGATAAATAGGTACCACTCCGGCGGGAAGGTAAACGGCGTTTCCATGCGCTGCTCTGGTTCGCCAGAAGCGGCTTAGTCCTGCTGGCCACATGACCCGGAAGCTCTACGCCAGCTCCCTTGGCCAATAAAGCGAGATGAGAGACGCAACCCCAGAGTCGGTCACAACTGGACCTAATGGTCAGGGGTCCCTTTACCTTTACTAGATATGTCTCAGCATCTACAAATATATTCCGAGTGTGTGTGGTTGTTTCGTAACATTTAAAACACAGCAGTGGGGTTCTAGATTTACAGAGGGATATCTAAAGCTTTTATCGGCAGACAGAAACCTCTTTCTCCATGGTTTCCTCTGCTGAAGAATCCCAGGACCTCCAGCCAGGAATTTTCAAAGTATCATCGAATTGTAGAGTTGGAAGGGAACTCCAAGAGTCATCTAGCAATGCAGGGATCTCAGCTCAAAAAAAATCCATGGCAGATGGCCACCCAACCTCAGCTTAAGCACCACCAGTGAAGGAGAGTTCACCACCTTCCAGGGGGTCCCTTACCGCCAGAAAGTTCTTCCTAACCTTTAGTTGCTCTCCTTTCTCCTCTTTAATTTCTGCAAAGCTCGTCTCTTTGATGCCAGCTGAAGTTCTTGCCGCGGGATCACATTCATCCGTGCTTTACCAACTGCACTGGCTCCCAGTGGAGTACAGGGTCAGGTTTCAGGTGCTGGTTTTGACCTTTGAAGCCCTATGTGGCCTAGGACCCTCTTACCTACGGGACTGCCTCTCCTGGTATGCCCCAAGGAGGACCTTAAGGTCCACAAATGACAACACCTTGGAGGTTCCCGGTCTCAAGGTGGTTAGATTGGTCTCAACTAGGGCCAGGGCCTTTTCAGCACTGGCCCCGACTTGGTGGAACGCTCTGTCACAAGAGACCAGGGCCCTGCAGGACCTGACATCTTTCTGCAGGGCCTGCAAGACAGCTGTTCCACCCGGTCTTTGGTTTGGACTCAGTCTGACCCTCATGTTTCCCTCCCCTATGGTTTTGATCTATGGACTACTTTTAAAATGAGGCTGCATTTTAAATTGTATTTTAACCTGTATTTTAATTCCCCCCTATTATGTTTTTATTGTAATTTTACTGGTGTTAGCTGCCCTGAGCCGGGGAGGGCGGAGTATAAATAAATTATTATTATTATTATTATTATTATTATTATTATTATTATTATTAATTCACCCAGGCATTTTAAACAGCTTGGATTTTCTAAAATTATAATCTCTGCTCCTTCTGTTACCATTTCTAGTTTACCATATTGTTAGTTTATTTCCCTGCTTCCTCCACCCGAAAGGAGAAATTTCCATTTTATTGGCATTACATTTTAAAATATGGCACTTTCTTCTTTCGATGGTTCCACACACCTGAGAACGGACCATACTGAGTTGCCGTGCAAGTGTAGCTGATAATACCTGAGTCAATACGCATCTTGAACTTCCCCCTGCTTGGAGTGGGCACCCAGCTGTGTGGGACTGGACCGGGCAAAGGACTGTGGCGCTGCTTTCTTTTGCAGATGCTGCGTTGCCAGCGAGCAGCTGGGTACCTCGTCTTGGCCATCACCCTCTTCCATTGTCAATCCAGGACAACTTTCCAGGTAGCGGCATTGCAAGAGGTAAGTGGTGATCTCAAAAAAGGCCCAATTGTTTCTGGCAAGCCCAAATTCCTGCACTGAAGACGTGCTCCTAGGCTGGGATTTCTTATTTCAAAGCGCCCTCGAGCGGTCAGAGTTAAAATCTCTCTCTCTCTCTTTAAATGCTCTTAAAAGCAGTTTGAAAAGACCATAAGAAGAGTTTTACTGCCATCAATCCTCCTTCTTCCTCTATGCTAGAGGCAAGGACAATTAAAAGTGGCTTTAAAAAGGAAATAGGCAAATTCCCGGAAGAGGAGAAAGTTGTCAGTAGCTCAGGTGGTGCCAGGTCAGCACTGAAGTCATAAGTCTCCGATGCCAGAGAAGTAAACTCTTTAGTCAACTAAACCCAAATACAGCTCAGGTACATGCAGCCCTTTTATTTACTAAAGTATTTGCAGATTGATCAATATAGATCACTTTAATTATAGCCAGGAAAGAATTACCTATGTCCTTTTTCTCTAATACCTTAATCAAAAATGACCAAGGCTTCCTCCACATCTAAAAATATTAATGTGGCCTGTTTTTCATTTCTCACTTCCAAATACTCTATTAGGTTAATTACATTTCTTATATTGTCCTTCATTTGTCAGCCTGGTGAGAACCCGACTTGGTCTCTGTGGACTGATTCAGTCAGTGTCTTTTTTAGTCTGTTAGCTATAATTGTAGCAAATACTTTATGATCACAGTTCAATAAAGAAATAAGTCTGTAATTTTTTTGTCTTTGTTAAGTCACCATCTTGCTTAGGGATCAGGGTAAGAAATGCATCCTTCCATCACGCGGGAATTACTCCATTCACCCAAATTCTATTCATGGTGTCCTTAAGCGGTTCAATAAGTGCATCCTGGAACATTTTATAATAAATTGCCAAAAGTCCATCTGACCCCAGTTCTTCATTCTATTTATACCCATTTGTAATTCCGATATCGATATGGGTGCATTCAGGCTTAGTCAATTTTCTTTGGGTAAAGGTAAAGGTAAAGGGACCCCTGACCGTTAGGTCAAGTCGTGGCCGACTCTGGGGTTGTGGCGCTCATCTTGCTTTATTGGCCGAGGGAGCCGGCATACAGCTTCCGGGTCATGTGGCCAGCATGACTGAGCCACTTCTGGTGAACCAGAGCAGCGCATGGAAACGCTGTTTACCTTCCCACCGGAGCAGTACCTATTTATCTACTTGCACTTTGACGTCCTTTCGAACTGCTAGGTGGGCAGGAGCAGGGACTGAGCAACGGGAGCTCACCCCATCGTGGGGACTCGAACTGCCGACCTTCTGATCTGCAAGTCCTAGGCTCTGTGGTTTAACCCACAGCGCCACCCACATCCCAATCTTTTCTTTGGGTACTCAGGGTATATTACAGTCACTTTCCCAGGAGGTCTTGCCCCAATGACATGGTTGCAAGGACTCAAGCTCCCTGCCTTCCCATCCCTCTCTAAGCTCTTCTGCTCCAGGTTTTCCCCACTCAGTCTCAAACTGCATCTGCGCACAACTGTTCTGCTCTTTTCGTTTCTCTATGCGTTCTTGGAGACCAGCGGGGAGGTGAGCTGGTTACAGCGGGAGAGGGGGGGGCTCCCGGGCTCCCTCAGCATCCTGACTCATGGCTGCCTCTGTCCCTGCTCCTCTCCAGCCTCCGCTTCTGCCTCTGATTCTGGACTGCTCTCTGCAGCAGCCTCTTCCTGCTCACTTAGACCTGTTCCCTCTTCAGCTTCCAACACCTCCTCCTCCTCCTCCCTGTCTTCTCTCTCTGACCATCCATTGTCAACCCACCACCTGTCCCTGGACTCTTCACTTGGGAATTCCCTTGGGGCTTCCCCGGCTGATGCCTCGCAGCACTCCTCCGAATCCAGCCAGTCCATGGCAGAGAGTTATGTTAAGGATGTAAGAACATAAGAAGAGCCTCCTGGATCAGGCCAATCCAGTGCTTTTTCTTCTGGGGCTACTCAAGTACCAGCACCTTTCTTTCTAGCAGAAAAGCACTGCCCATGACTGCGCAAAATATGCAGCAAAGTCAAGTGTGGAAATATAGGTTCTAAAACCTTTAAAATGTGCCCCTGCAAGGCACAGTGGATGCTTGGGTTGCGAACGTGATCTGTGAGGGAAGCACATTCGCAACCCGCAGCTTTTGCAACCCACAGTGGCGCATCTGCGCACGCGTGGGCTGTGATTCGGCGCTTCTGCACATGCGCGACCGCCAAAACCTGGAAGTAACCCGTTCCGGTACTTCCGGGTTCCGGCAGTCCTTAACCCAAAAAAACACAACTTGAAGCGTCTGTAACCTAAGATATGACTGTAGTTCCAGTTTCTTTCCAAAGTTTCACACTTTCCCCAGTACTGGAAAAAGACCACACCTCTGGTAAGTTAAAAAAATGGTTTACAGTCATACCTCGTGTTGTGTTAGGTTCATGTTGCATCTTTTCAGTTTGCGAATGCGGCAAACCCAGAAGTGTATACTTCCGGGTTTCGCCGTGCATACATGTGCAGAAGTGTTCTGCGTGCATAATACATTTGCAGAAGCATTCTGCGTGCTTCACGCATGTGCAGAAGCACTCTATTGCGTCGAGTGTGTGTGCAGAAGCGGCGCTCTAGTTACAGACTTTTTGAGGTGCGAACAGCACCCCAGAACAGATCAAATACTTAAGTAGAGCTACCACTATACTCACAAACTCTCCAGAGGTCAGGTTCATGGACTTTTCCATAAAGCTTTCAGAAAAAGCTGCACAGGCAGTAAAACTTAGCTTAGTTGTGAAATGGTGAAAGTTCCTAGATTATTGGTACAGGAACACAAGAGGGATTGGCAAGAGAACGTTTTTTGGCAGATGCCACAAATAGAACAGTTAAGGTACCTACCTGACATCAATAGGCAGGGAGTTCCAAAGTGTAGACTCAGTTAATGATATTGATAATTATAGTAATCAATAAATAATAGCTGGAAGATCATTCTTTTCTCCTTTGCAGCAGCCTTCGGCCCCTTCCTCCCCCCTGGGCGAGGGTCGCCTGTCTCTGTCTGGCCAGGAGAAGCCAGCTGCCGACCTGGTCGCAAAACTTCTCCTCTTCGACGAGCTGGTGTCCCTCGAAAATGATGTCATCGAGACGAAAAAGAAGCGGAGTTTCTCAGGGTTTGGCTCCCCTCTAGACAGGCTCTCGGCCGGCTCCCTGGACCTGAAAGCCAAGCAGAGGTGAGCTGTGAGGAAGAACTGGATCTCAGAGTCATGGATCTGCAAAAGAGACCCAAAGGTTGATTTCTATGCGCAGGAAGAACTCTGGACATGCTTAAATTGCTTTCCCTTATGGATGCCGGTAGTTTTGTAAGCAAGAATGTGTGTACAACGAAGGACTCACCCAAACCTCCATTTGCTCTGCTGCTTTCCCCCCAGGAAACCTATGGTTTAGTGTTGAATCGGAACAAATGGCAATCATGTTTTTCGCGGACTGCTGTTTGTTCCAATTTAGCGCTAAAGAGTGGGTTTTGGTGGGTGGGAGGAGAAGCAGGGCAAAGGCAAAGCCTAGGAAGCATGGGACTAGTGGGAAGGAGCTCAGACCCGTGTCTCCCAGGGGACAAGCAGAAGGGGGCTTGCAATGCTAAAACAAATTTGCAATAATATGCATCACACACTTCTGCACCGTACGTAAATTAATTTGCATCATACTCAAAACACAAATGGAGGTAGCGATTTGTCAAAGGAAGCAGAAAGCTTTCCATCGGCCTTACCCAACCTAGTGCCCTCCAGCTGTTTAGAACTGTGGATCTCATCAGCCCCAATAAGCAAGATTGAGTCATCTTCTTCTTCTTTGGTGATCCCTCGTAGCCGAGTAAGATTGTCTTCCATAAACACGGTTTGAACAATGAGTCTGTAAGTGACTGTGGAGGCCAATTCTGGATCCACACGTCCTTCCACAGTGGGGACATGGGTTTCCGGGTAGGAGTTTATCACGGTGTGGATTTGCCAAGCATGCCTTCCTCTTAGCACATTTATCCCTTGAGTCCTGAGTTCGAGTGTCTTCAAAGCCCAGGACACCTTTGGTCAAGGCTGTTCTCCAATTGGAGCACTCGCAGGCAAGTGTTTCCCAGTTGTCAGTGTTTATACTACATTTTTTTAGCTTTCCCTTGAGATCTTTAAACCAGCATTACGCTTTCCATTTTTAAGTTTGGAATAGAGTAGTTGCTATGGAAGACGATCATCAGGCACCGCACAACATGAGCAGTCCAGCAAAGTTGGTGTTGAAGAATCATTGCTTCAGCACCGGTGATCTTTGCTTCTTCCAGTACACTGGTACTAATTTGCCTGTCTACCCAAGTGTTGTGTAAAAATTTTCAGAGACACCATTGATGGAATCTTTTGAGGAGCTGGAGATGGTGTTTATAAGTGGTCCATGTTTCGCAAGCATACAGTGAAGATTGAGCCTTGCTGTAGCCTGAGATCGCCACAAGAGGGAGGACGTCCCCAGCAAAAGCGCTCTGCCAATGAGCTTTGCTCTGAAAAAAACACAGTGGCAAATGCTTTCCAATTACAATAGTCACTTGTGAGACTCTGGTTCTTTTAAAGGTAAAGGGACCCCTGACCATTAGGTCCAGTTGCGGACGACTCTGGAGTTGCGGCGCTCATCTCGCTTTATTGGCCGAGGGAGCCGGCATACAGCTTCCGGGTCATGAGGCCAGCAGGACTAAGCCGCTTCTGGCAAACCAGAGCAGCGCACGGAAATGCCGTTTACCTTCCTGCTGGAGTGGTACCTATTTATCTACTTGCACTTTGATGTGCTTTCAAACTGCTAGGTTGGCAGGAGCAGGGACTGAGCAACGGGAGCTCACTCCGTCGCAGGGATTCGAACCACCGACCTTCTGATCGGCAAGCCCTAGGGTCCTGCAAAACAGAGGTCTTGTGCATGCTGGATCCTAGCATTGCACCAGGTGGGCCTCATTGCACTAGTTCTAATGCTTATAAGGCCACAAGAAGAGGCTGGTGGATCAGGCCCACGGCCCATCTAGTCTAGCCTCTATTTCTCACAGGGGCCAGAGAGGACCCACAATGAGAAACCTGCAAGCAGGATTCGAACACAAGAGCAACACTCTTCCCCTCCTGTGGTTTCCAGCACCTGGGATTCAGAATCATCACTGCCTCCAGCTGTAGAGGCAGAGCAGAACCAGGCTGGCTAGGAGCCATCCACAGTTTTAAAAGAATAAATTCATGGCCAGGAGGGATATCTAGGTTATGGCCATCACTGCTTCCTGTGGAAGTGAGTTCCAGGGTTCAGCTATGCTCTGAGTAAAGAAGGACTTTCTTTTCTCTGCCCTAAACCTTCCAACAACCGGGACACGGGTGGCGCTGTGGGTTAAACCACAGAGCCTAGGACTTGCCGATCAGAAGGTCGGCGGTTCGAATCCCCGCAACGGGGTGAGCTCCCGTTGCTCGGTCCCTGCTCCTGCCCACCTAGCAGTTCGAAAGCACGTCAAAGTGCAAGTAGATAAATAGATACCTCTCCAATGGGAAGGTAAGCAGTGTTTCTGTGTGCTGCTCTGGTTCTCCAGAAGCGGCTCAGTCATGCTGGCCACATGACCCAGAAGCTGTACGCCGGCTCCCTCGGCCAGTAAAGCGAGATGAGCGCCACAACCCCAGAGTTGGCCTAATGGTCCCTACCTAAAGGGACCTAAGGTAAAGGTCCCTTTACCTTTACCTTAAACCTTCCAACATTCGGCTTCGCTGGATGATCATGAGTTCTAGTACCATGAGGGAGAAAACCATTCTCTATTCACTTCCCCCAGGCCTTGAATAATTTTATAAGGATCTGTACACAGAACTTCCTCGCAGAAGAGCCGTCTCAGCCCCTGACGGTTTTGGTGCAGGGCTTGTCTGGCTGGGGCTGGTGGGAACGGAAAACATCTGGAGGGCACCACTTTGGAGGCGGTTAGGATGGAGCGTATGCAACAAAGGGGCGTTGGGATATCCCAATTAATTGCATGTCCTTCCAGCAGGAAAGTTGTGGAAATTCCAAAGAGGCGGTTTGGAATCCCCCTTGACCGGATCGGAGTGAACCGTCTGAGCAACACCAGAGGTTAGCAGACGTGGGTAAGATAAAAGCGGACTTGCAGGGCCTGTTCCTTGGCTGCAGCCTATCATTATTATTATCATCATCATCATCATCATCATCATCATTATTATCCCGCCCATCTGACTGGATTGCCCCAGCCACTCTGGGTGGCTTCCAACAGAGAGGCAGCTTCCAGGGGGTTGGAAATTATTCTGTGTATCTGTTTCTTCCCCGCCTCCTTCAAATGAGCCAACAGCGTGATGCGGCGGCAAAAAAGCTAATGCGATTCTAGGCTGCATCCACAGAAGTCGAGTGTCCAGATCAAGGGAAGTAATCACATCACCCCTACGGAAGTGGGGGCGGGGGACGTAAAAATAAATGGCAAGGTTAAACACACACTTTCCCCCTCTTCACGGCGAAACATCTGCGCTGCTGTTCATTCATCCCGGCGAGCTAAAAATAAGCCCCTGTACGCTAATCAAAATAAACAGAGAGGTCCTGAAGTGCAAAAAGGCATCTTGACTTCAACACAATTCAGGTAACTCTGGGAGTGGAAGAAGTGGGAAAGGTAAACGGCCCAGCTCTGCTCACAGGTTGCCAGGGGTCTTCAGCCTTGCCCTGCAACTAGCTGGTTGCACACATAATAATAATAATAATAATAATAATAATAATAATAATAATAATATAATTTATTATTTCTACCCCGCCCATCTGGTGAGCTCCCGTTGCTCGGTCCCTGCTCCTGCCAACCTAGCAGTTTGAAAGCATGTCAAAGTGCAAGTAGATAAATAGGTACCGCTCCGGCGGTAAGGTAAACGGCGTTTCCGTGCGCTGCTCTGGTTCGCCAGAAGCGACTCAGTCATGCTGGCCACATGACCCGGAAGCTGTACGCCGGCTCCCTCGGCCAATAAAGCGAGATGAGCGCCTCAACCCCAGAGTCGTCCGCGACTGGACCTAATGGTCAGGGGTCCCTTTACCTTTACTTTATTTACATCTAAACACACACGGAGCACTGCAACATGGCTCCCTCTCTCTCTAGCATCAGACAGCAAAGAGAGAAAGAACAAAGGACAATAGTCCCCCTTCACACAGTAACACAAACATCCTGTCTCCGTCACTTCCCACTCTGTGGAGTCAAAACGTACACCGTCATGTGAAAGACAACAGTCCCATGACTGCAAACATGGAGCAGGAATTCTAGCAGGGCTTCCATGTTGCAGGGCACCCCCACAAGAAGCTAAAAAGAAAACAGCCAAGAGGGGCCCTCAAACCTCCTTATTCCAGCTTGAAAAGCTCTAACTGGGAGGAGGCTCTGCTAATGTCCAGCTTGGGGGCTTTACTATGGGGACGTCTTGGTTGACCCCCATGAGAACAGAACGGTGGACCAGATGTGCCTTGGGCCTGATGAGAGCATCAGGAGAGCCTGGCTGGATCAGGCCCATGGTCCATGCAGTCCAGCATCCTGTTCTCAGCAGTGGCCGACCAGGTACCCCTTTGGGAAAACCTTGAAGGAGGACCTGGACACAAATGCCCTCTTCTCGCCTCCTGTGGCTTCCAGCAAGAGCTGTTCCAGCTGTTCAGGAGCTCTTTGATCCAGCTACAAGGCTCCTCTTATGGGTTTCTTTTCTTCCCCCTACAGGTTTGCCCGCCCTGGTGGACGCCCTCCGCAGAACATCTCCCACTGCCAAAGGCACTTCCGCCAGTCCCACCGCCACACCCAGGGACTTTGCAGTTCAGAAACAGGCCTCCTAAAACCAAACAGAAGAAACAAGCCTCCAGTTCTCATTATAGCAGGATCTGCCCACTAGACCACACTTCCTTCCAGCTGACGCTCTGCTCTCCTGAATAAGGGAACAGAAAGTGGTTTTTTTTGTCTGTTTGTCCGCTTGTTTGTTTATATGTATATAACAATTTCATTTGCATGCCACTTTTTTTTTTAATGACTTTTGGGAGTCTGTCAACCTAATGAGGGCTATTAGAATGCAGTGCAGCAAAATAGCAAGGTGGTGTTGTTGACTCTGGAGCAGGATTAATAAGCAAAGCTTCTTATTTCCACACACACACAACCCATTTTCACCTGGTTACTGGTCCTCCATCTCAGGTCAGCTCAGGACCTCTGCTCAAGTTAGCATCCTTCCCATAGCTGTCAACTTTTCCCTTTTCTTGCGAGGAATCCTATTCAAAATAAGGGAATTTCCCGTAAAAAAAGGGAAACGTTGACAGCTATGATCCTTCTCCATCACTACGATCCAAGCGCAACCTCCTGGCCAGCATTTCCTTCCTAAAGTTCTCCCCATTTGGGTCCTGCTGGTTGGGATTTCTCATGTGAAGCCACCCAAAAATGCTTCTAGGCAGCAATTGCAGGTAAGATGAGCCTACTGGGTCAGGCCAATAGCTCCTTGAGTCCAGCATTGCCTTCTCCCAGGGGACAACCAGATGTGAACCCAAGAGCCCTTTCTCCTCCTGCGTTTGCAGCAGCTGGTACCCAGAAAGCATCCCTGCATCCAACTGTGGAAGCCAAGCCATCAAGACCAGTAAATAAATAATAAACAAAATTTTATTTATACCCCCCCCTTCCCGGTTCAGAAAACCGGGCTTAGGGAGGCTAACAGCAAATTTAAAACACTTAATTGATGCAACAAAAACAGCGTAAAATACAGTATAAAACGTGAATAACGATAAATTCAGAATTCAAAAATCAATTTAGGGGGGGGGGGGAATCCATACAATAAACATTAGATGATCACCAGGGCTAGCTGGCTAAATTAGTCCTACTTGGGCCAGCAAGGAGACCAGGGGAGAATTAGCTGTGGGATCCCAGAGCAGGGAATCTTCATAAAAAGGGGAGGGGGAGGGAAGGGAGGGGAATAAAAGATCAGGCTGAATTCAAATTAAAGACCAGGTGGAATAGCTCTGTCTTACAGGCCCGGCGGAAGGAGGTTAAATCCTGCAGGGCCCTAGTCTCATGGGACAGAGCATTCCACCAGGTCGGAGCCACCACTAAGAAGGCCCTGGCCCTGGTGGAGGATAATCTGACTTCCTTAGGGCCCAGGACCTCTAAACTATGGCTATTCATGGACCTTAAGGTCCTCTGCAGAGCAGACCAGGAGAGGCGGTCCCGTAAATATGAGGGCCCTAAGCCACAAAGGCCTTTAAAGGTCAAGATCTGCACCTTGAACCTGACCCAATACTCCACCGGGAGCCAGTGCAACCAGTAAAGCACTGGGTGACTATGCTCCCATGGCAGAGACCCCGTGAGGAGCCTCGCTGCAGCATTTTGCACCTGCTGGAGTTTCTGGGACAGTTTCAAGGGCAGCCCCGCGTAGAGCGAATTACAGTAGTCAAGCCTGGAGGTGACCGTTGCGTGGGTCACTGTGGCCAGGGCGGGGCGGGAAAGGTAAGGAGCTCTCTCCTTCCCCACGAATTTGTCTCATCCTCTTTTAAAGTGATCCCCTCATGTGGGGTGGGGAGAGAGAGAGAAACTGCCCCTGCAGCAAGTCCTGTCTATCTGGTAAGCGGCTTACGACCATGACAGACACCATGTGGAATCTTAGGAATCTGCCTTGCCTTCTGACCTCATCTCTTTCGACAGCCTCTCTCTCTCTGGCTCTCAGCCCTGTTCTCATTCTCCGCTTCCCCTCTCCTCTCCTTAGAATCATAGAATTGTAGCGTTGGGAGGGGGAACCCACCCAGTCATCTAGTCCAACCCCCTGCAATGCAGGAATTGCAGCTCACTCCCTCCTTAAAGCTGCCTTGCGTGGGCACAAAGACCACCACTGATTCTTCCAACTCTGAACTGTCTCTTTTGGTTCGATGCTGGAGACTGAAGCTTGGGGCCTTCTGCATGCAGAGCAGGTGTCCTGTGGCTCTTCTTTCCAGGTGGTGCCAGTTTCCTCAGCTTTGAAGTTTTGCTTCCTGCAACGTCGTATTTTCCCTTGAACTGCCTTCATTATTTTAACCACTGAAATCTTACATGTTACAAATGGGAAAAGAAACTGGGTGTTTGGGGGAACGACAATGCTTTGTCCTTGTTGATTGAGTCTCTCTCTCTCTCCAAGAATAACTCTATGTTTTCCTGACTTATGTGCCTGGAGATGCTCCTTATTCTAGAGCGGTGGAAGAGCTGGATAAACTCCATCATGTTGAAATAAAGCATAACGTGTCATATGTGGCTGGCTATCCTTCTTCCTTCTCCATGTTAGCTGTGTTTATAACACAACTTCACTTAGGACAGGGGTGGCCAAACTTTTTCCAAAGAGGGCCAGATTTCATGAAGTGAACATGCGTGAGGGCCGACCATATTGCCTGACGTTATTTTATTGTTCCCCCAGAGTTGTTGACCTTTTTCCTTTTTTTAGTATTGAAGTTCTTGACCATGTTTTAGGCATAGCTGTCAACCGTCCCTTATTTGGCGGGAAAGTCCCTTACCCCAGTGCTGTGTCCCTCTGCTGTCCCTTACTGATGATGTCCCTTAAATTTCCCGGGTTTCAAAGGAAGCAGCTCCTCTCCCTCCCTCCCTGCCAGCCAAGGAGGAGAGAAGCTCCAACTATGTTGCTTGGCTGCGTTGCTCACCCAATAAGGAGTCTAAGACCGACTGGGGGGTGGAGCTTGCATGCCTTGTGCCGATCAAATCGGCCGCGTTGCCTGGGGACTCGCCTTTGCTCAGCGCTTCCCAGCGGAGAGGTGATGCTGGTTTTCCTTGCTGCATCCCCTTTGCCGGGTTGCTGCGCTGTGGGAACCACCGCTTGAGGCTTCGTTTGGCTGCTGGCTGGGCTTTCTGCATTTGGCTTGGAGGGGCTCAGAAGTTGAACATACCTGTGCTTGGAAAATCCCTTATTTTGGCTGCTGGTCCCTTCTTTTCAAATCTGTAAGTTGACAGCTATGGTTTTAGGATTGTTCCCCCAAAGTTGTTGAGGACAATGCAGGGTCTCACAATCCTTAAGAAATGCCTTTTGGAATAGCGGAAACGATGGGTGGGAGTGAGAGGTGAACAACGGGTGGCTCCCGAGGACCAATCACGCAGTGCCACCACCGGAGACGCACCAATCGCAGCCTGCCCTGCCTGCCTCTAACCTTCCTTGGCAGAGGGTTGGCTCCAGGGGAGAGCGAGCAGAACAGCAGGCAGGTGTGCGGGAGCCGCATCAGATTGATTTTTTCAAATTGCCTGTGGGGCCTATTTAAACCAGGCCCCGGGCCACAAATGGCCCCCAGGCCGGACTTTGGACATGCCTGACTTAGGACAACAGTCCTGGGAGGGAAGGCAACAATTCAGCCAAGCAAAGGGTCCGGCTGTTAGGATTCCTGCTCCATGATTGCAGTCATGGGATTATTGTCTATCACATGACGGTATATGTTTTCATTCCACAGTGCGGGAAGTGACGGAGACAGGATGTTTATGTTCCTGTGTTCCGTGAAGTGGGACTATTGTCCTTTGTTCTTTCTCTCTTTGCTGTCTGATGAGAAAGAGGAAGGAGCTAAGTCAGAATGCTCCGAGTGTATTATATGTAAATAAGGTAGATTAGCCAAAATGCTGTGCTACTGAGTTACGCAAACTGCGAATACTCTGCAGGATCCTAAGTGTGCTGATGATTCTTGGTATCAGTCGCTGTGATGTTCGAGCTAAAAATGCTTTTGAAGCTCCTGAACGACAGACCAGGAGGGAGAGAACTTGCCAGTCAGGCATGTGTCTCTGCCAGGGTCCTACACGAGAGTAGGACGATCCTAACACCGGCAACCAAGCCTTATGAGGAAGGGTTGAGGGAGTTGGGTATTCGCCTGGTGTGCTGCACAGCCTGCCCTCTGCCCTCTCAGCCACCTGGCTGGCCTCAGGTAAGGTCCAGGATGCTGTCCCATCACCTGTGCTGAAGTCAGGTTCACCTGCCAGCCCAGTCGGCTTTGGCACACAGAATGAGGTCCTGGCATTGTCCTGTCTTTTGCCTGCAGAGCAGAATTAATTTATGGGATTTGCTGCCTCAAGGTGAGGCGACGCTTTAGGAGGTTTTAAAACGCAACTCGGCAAATTCACCGAAGACAAATCCATCCCTGGGCATTCGCCTCAACCTCTGAATCAAACCATATAAATGCCGCATGTAGGGGAGAAAACGAAAGGCAGGGGTTTGTTGCCTGACAAGGAGCCTCCTGAAAGCATCTCACGGGCCCCGTTGGACAGAAGATGCTGAGGAAGATGGATAGGACCCTGCAGGTGTCTTCTTAGTTCTCACATGCTCTTGCAAGGAACATGCTTTGTCTATGTGGAATGTCTGCCAATAAAATGAGAACAGGCATCAGAAGATAAGAAAAGCCCTGCTAAATCAGGGTAGTTGAGAGTTAAGATGCCTGGATTGCAGGAGCTTGGGGGTCCCTTCCAACTTAATAATAATAATAATAATAATAATAATAATAATAATAGGGAGAGGCTTTTTCTACCTAACAATGTTAAACTTTAATGTTTTAATGTTTTAATGTTGTATTTTAATCTTGTTTTTAAGTTGTATTTCAATCAACTTGTTTTATTATTGGTTGTTAGCCACCCTGAGCTGGGGAGGGCGGGGTATAAATAAAAATTATTATTATTATTATTATTATTATTATTATTATTATTATTATTATTAACTGTTCAGCTTTGGCAATATTGGTGGAGTGGAGAGAGATTTAGGCTTTAATAATAATAATAAAAATAATAATAAATTAATACCCCGCCCATCTGGCTGGGTTTCCCCAGCCACTGTGGACAGCTCCCAAACAGATTAAAAACAGAATAAAATATCAAACATTAAAAGCTTCCCTAAACAGGGCTGCCTTCATATGTCTTCTAAAAGTCAGATAGTTGTTTATTTCCTTGACTTCTGGTGGGAGGGCGTTCCACAGGGATGGCACCACCACCAGGAAGGCCCTCTGCCTGGTTCCCTGTAACCTCACATCTCACAGTGAGGGAACCGCTAGAAGGCCCTTGGAGCTGGACCTCAGTGTCCGGGCTGAACTCTATGATTTTGTGGTTCTATCCTGTTCCCCTATGCCTGTAGGAAACCAGCAAGCATCTTCTCCCCTCTTGTGGTTCCCAGCCACTGGTACCCAGAACCATCGCTGCCTCCAGCTGTAGAGGCTGAGCAGAGCCATTGCAGCCAGGACCCCCTGGTCGCCTTCTCTTCCGTGAATTTGTCCAGTTGTCTTTCACAGCCATCCTTTTGTGTGGCTGTCACTGCCTCTTGCAGAAGCAGCTTCCATAGCTGAACAGTGCTCTGCATCTTGAGAACAGATGTCCCAAGCTCCTTGCATGTGGAGTGTTTTGCAGGACACCCGCCACTCGCATCATAATATGGCTCCAGGTGTTGTGGTGCAATGGAAAAATTAGAAAAAGAAGAATTGGGGGGGACACACCTGGCATTGCAATCTTTGTTTGGGTTTTATTCCGTCTTCAAGGTGGACCAAGGAAGCAAGTCTCAGGGCCTGTCCTGAGAGATTAAAGAAAACGCTCATGGTTCGCCACAAAACTTATGGAGAATATTTGATCTTGGGAACCATCGAGAGGGGATATCATGCTGGGGAGTCTCAGCTGGTTGTCTTCCACAACCACAGGCACAAAACACAACACAACACAACAAAGGCAGGAGATGGAGGCTTCACCTCCCGCAGGATCTGTGTCTCTTTCTTCCTGGGTGGCAGCTGGAGGAGGCCTTTGATGGTTCAGCAGAGCCGGGGGCTGCACTCCAAGAATTATTGCCTAAATAATTCTCTAGGACCAGAGTGGTGCATGCACTACTTATCTCCCACTTGGACTACTGCAATGCGCTCTACGTGGGGCTACCTTTGAAGGTGCCCCAGAAACTACAACTAATCCAGAATGCGGCAGTTAGACTGGTGACTGGGAGTGGCCGCCGAGACCATATAACACCGGTCTAGAAAGACCTACATTGGCTCCCAGTACGTTTCCGAGCACAATTCAAAGTGTTGGTGCTGACCTTTAAAGCCCTAAACGGCCTCAGCCCAGTATACCTGAAGGAGCGTCTCCACCCCCATCGTTCTGCCCAGACACTGAGGTCCAGCGCCGAGGGCCTTCTGGCAGTTCCCTCACTGCGAGAAGTGAGGTTACAGGGAACCAGGCAGAGGGCCTTCTTGGTAGTGGTGCCCGCCCTGTGGAACGCCCTCCCATCACATGTCAAAGAGAACAACAACTACCAGACTTTTAGAAGACACCTGAAGGCAGCCCTGTTTAGGGAAGCTTTTAATGTTTGATGCATTACTGTTTCAGGAAGCCCAGCCAGATGGGCAGGGTATAAATAATTGTTGTTGTTGTTGTTGTTCTCTCTGATAAATGAGAATACCTCTGCTGGATTCGGCCAAAGGGGGCCCATCTGGTCCAGCTTCCTGTTGCTACAGCAGCCAACCAGATGCCCATGATGGGAAACCCACAAGCAGGATTCGAACCCAGGATCAGCTCTTCCCTCCTGCGGTTTCCAACAACTGGGATTCAGAAGAGAAGAGACCTCAGATGTTTTGGACGCCAACTTCCTTCCACCCCAGCAGGGGCAGTTCTCATCCAAAACATCTGGGGGGGCACCAGGTTGGCAAAGGTTGGCACTAGACGTCAGATGACAAAGCACTTGACGGATCTGACCAACTGACTGATCTTGTGACAATGTTGCTGAAGTTGATTCTCAATTATAATAGACCCTGAAGTGTATTTTTAAATATCCTTTATTTTGATGGCCAAAACAACAACCCTTCAAAATCTCCTTCGAAAACTGATTAAGCTTTTATTCACTCCCACATCTCTGGTGGCGTCCAGTTCCATAGGATGCTGTTTTCTCAGCCTCTCACCCTGAACTGCATTTATTTCGCTTTGCCAGGGGGTGTTCTGCAAGGAAAGGGAGATATTCTTCTCTTTAGATCTGGCACTGTACTGCTCAGCTGCTGTACAAACATGTAATCTGAACTGCAGGGCACTTGTGGGCTGCCAATATCTCCCTAACCCTGGTGCCATCCTTGCTAATTTGCCATAGTGATTTTCCCCCAACTTAAAAAGGGAGATGACAATAATCTGCCAAAGGGAATAAAGCCGGCATCTGTGTGAAGCCAGCCAAGACACCATTGACTGCTTTTGAAACATATCACAGCGAAACAAAATACTCTTTATCATTAGAAAGGCTGGAGAGGAGCTCTCAAATTACAAAGGCTTGACTGTTCGGAGCGAAAAACGAAAGAAAACGGTCAACACTTTGGCCGATGGTAATCTGACCGAGGTGTATTTCAGACATGGTGAACACTGATTAACACCCCTCCCGATGTTGCGAGTGGATATTCCCATCATGCTCTGAAATTCACTCTGCATCCACTCTGAAATTCAGATTCTGATATATTTTGGAAGCTGTGATGTCTCACATCCATAAACTGTCATTTGCACCTTTGATAGCTAGGCTGTTTCTGAGAAATTTCAGGGCCCTCTATATTGTTCCAGGCCATTCCAACCTCTGTGAGGTGAGAGACCCCAGGGGTTCCCGGCATTTACCTGGGGTTCAGTTTTCTTGGAATGAAGGTCCGTGGAGACTGCAGTGTCTTTAGAGTATATGGTTTCATTTGCACAGATACACAAATTCTTGTATTCTTTCGGTATATTCATTCATATTAAAAATGCTTCTGGTTTTTTAACAAAGGTTATTTTTAACATTTTTTTCAATTCATTGTAAATCATTTCCCAGAAACCTTTTATAACCTTACATTGCTGCCACATATGATAAAACGTACCCTCTACTTCTTTACATTTCCAACACTTGCTTTCTTTTCTTTTATACATTTTTGCCAATTTAACCGGTGTTAAATACCACCAGTACATCATTTTCATATAATTCTCTTTAAGTGCAGTACTGGCCATAAATTTTATTTCTTTCCCCCATAATCTTCCCCAATCTGTCATCTGAATGCTATGTTCCACATCTCCAGCACTAATCTGATTCAGTCTTATACATCTTAGCAAGCCTACTCAGAGTTAAATACCATCTGTGAATCATTTTCAGGTAGTTCTCCTTCAAAGAAGAATATGCTGTAAATTTCAAGTCACTTTTCCAGAATTCCCCCCAGTGTTGTTGTTTAGTCGTTTAGTGGTGCCCGTCTCTTTGTGACCCCCTGGACCAGAGCACGCCAGGCCCTCCTGTCTTCCACTGCCTCCCACAGTTTGGTCAAACTCATGCTGGCAGCTTCAAGAACACTGTCCCACCATCTCGTCCTCTGTCGTCCCCTTCTCCTTGTGCCCCCCATCTTTCCCAACATCAGGGTCTTTCCAGGGAGTCTTCTCTTCTCATGAGGTGGCCAAAGTCTTGGAGCCTCAGCTTCAAGATCTGTCCTTCCAGTGAGCATTCAGGGCTGATTTCCTTCAGAATGGAGAGGTTTGATCTTCTTGCAGTCCGTGGGACTCTCAAGAGTCTCCTCCAGCACCAGAATTCAAAAGCATCAATTCTTTCCCCCAATAGTGAGCTGATTTCTGACTTTGTATAGTTTTGGTTGTATGATTTTATGCACAACTGATTATTATTTTTTAAAAAATGAACGGTGCTATATAAATAGATTTGAGTTCTGGAGCTTTCCCCTCTTTTTCCTACAATTCATCAAATTGAATTAAATTAAATTCTGAGATTCCTGTACTGCAAGGGGTTAGACTAGATGATCCTCCCAACTCTACAATTCTATCATTCTATGAAATTGGTAAACCTATCCCCACCCCTGCCTGCAAAAAAAGGCAACTCACGAGTTTGTGTGACATGCGACAGGCAAGGCGTCAACCAAACCTCCCTAGATCTCTTAGTAAGCAAACGGGCAACATGCACGACAATTAATTTTATTATCACTTTGTATGCAGTGAATGGCAAAGATGGATCTATTTTGAGTAAGACGGGGATGTGGAGCCGCAGAAGCCGTTCCTGTAAGAGGCAGCAAGTTATAATTAAGATGCATTGGAATTTAGAGACTCAGTTTTGCAGAGGCTTGAGGATGATTAATAAAAATATGGCCTGCATGAGGAATAAACATTGTCGGACCTTTAATTAAAAAATAATGATGATGAACTTGACAAGGCATCCTGACTGATAATTAAAGTTCTGTTGTGATACGGCCAGGAAAGGTGAAGGGTATAAAGACCCCAAACAGATTCTGGTCAGAATTATAGAATTGTAGAGTCGGAAGGGACCCCCAGGGGCCATCTAGCTCAACCCCCTAAAACGCAGGAATCTCATGCAAGTTCCATGGGGAGGAATGGATGTTGCTTTGAAAGGTTATCCCTGGAAGGGAGAGGATCCCCCGTTTAACCTGCCTGCCCTGCCTGCAATTCAGCAAAAACCCACACAAAGGCTGCATGACTCTTTTCTCGTGACCTGGGAAAAGCCTGACTCCCACCAGCCTGCAAATCCAGCTCCTTGGGGGAATGAATTTTGAGAAGTTATGTGCAGGCCTGGAGGAGGAGGAGGAGATATAGACTCATAGAATTGTAGAGTCGGAAGGGACCCGAGGGTCATCTAGTCCAACCCCGCCATTCAGGTGTCTCAGCTAAAGCATCCCTGACCAGTGCTGTCTTTAGTAAATGTGCCGCCGGGGTGCAAAGATCCAGCCAGCGCCCTCAAATTTAGATTAGCCCCCAAATTAACTTTTATTACGCTTATGTCAGACACCACGCTTACGCCTTGTTTACGGAAGAAGGGAGGAAAAAGAAAGAAACTTCTTTATTTGCTCATTTCTTTACAATACACTTATACTTAAGTATGCAACACCATCACACTTAAACTTATGAGTATTGTTTAGGCACCTACTTAGGAGAAACATCAGTCGTGTCAAAGGCGCCGTTGACTCACCCCGCTGCCGCATAGCAGCTCAATACAGTACGTAACATAATATTTTGATGTAAGAGTTAATTTCGCGTGCACAGCGCCATTGAGAATGACAAGCGCCGTTGTTGAGTCTGACATGCGCCGCCATTGTGAATGACAAGCACCGCCACTAGTGCAGTGCATCTTTGGTAAATGTGCGCACAAAGTCGAAAGTCCTTTAGTGAAACAGTAGGTATACATTTCGGTAATACCTGCTTATATATGTATTTTGTTTTTCTAGCTCAATCAAAATTATTTATTATTTCATAGCAGGTAGATAGTTACAGGGGGGGGGGGGAGTATTTGATCCCTTGCTAAATTTGCCCATTTGCCCTCTGACGAAGAAATGACCAGTCCATAATTTTAATGGTAGGTTTATTGTAGCTGCCATAGGACTTAGAACGGGTGGACAGCAATCCAGTCAAACGTTGGAAGATTCAGGGCAGATCAAAGAAAGGATGTTTTCCAGAGGGGACACTTATACATGTTTGGTGGACCTGTGAAAAAACCAAAAGCTTCAGGAACATAGTATATGACGAGCTTAAAAAAATGTTTAAGTATCACTTTATGAAAAATACAGAAGCTTTTCTACTAGGGATAACGGACACAGGCATAGCAAGAGAAGATCAGAAAATATTCCTCTATGCCACAGGAGCAGCAAGGATCCTAATTGCTAAAAACTGGAAAAAAGAAACTGTGCCAACAAAAAAGGAATGGCAAGACAAACTGTTAGAGTATATTGAACTGGCTAGATTAACAGAGGCAATTAGAGATCACACTAGACAAGAGTTTCGAAAAGCATAGGGGAAATGCAGAGAATACTTCGCAAAACAGTGCCCTAAAATACATACCTGGACTTGTTTCGATTAACGTCTGCAGGAGACTTTGTGGATATTTAAGTCATAATTGGAAAAATCTTAATAATTATTCATAAAGGAAACAGCTTATAAGAAGTAAATAAGGAGGCCAGATACAGGATAAAGGAAGTCTTTTATTTGGTTGTTTATATTGTTGTATGTTGTGCTTATTGTATGTTATGTTCATGTTTAATGAGGGTGGATTTCTGTTTGGAGGGTGGGGGGTTTATTTTATGTTATAAATAAAATTTCCAATAAAAAAAGGAAAAAAAGAAAAGAAAAGAGGATGAGACAAATTTGTGGGGAAGGAGAGGGCTACTAATGGCTAACAGGAAGGATGACCCTCCAAAAAAAGAAAGAAAAAGAAAGAAAGGACATTTTCATACAGCACAGAGTTAAACTATGGAACTCCCTCCCACAAGGTGAAATGAAGGCCACCAACCAGGATGGCTTTAAAAGAGGAATAGACAAATTCAGGGAGGAGGAGGAGAGGGCTATGAGTCAGCCTGACTCTGCCTCCATAACTGGAGGCATCAGCGATGCTTCTGAATCCCAGGTGCTGGAAACTATGGGAGAAGAGAGTGGTCTTGTGTTCGAATCCTGGTTGCAGGTGTCTTTTGAGGGCATCTGCTTGGCCCCTGTGAGAACAGGATGCTGGACTAGGCAGGCCATGGCCTGATCCAGCAGGCTCTTCTCCTGTTCTTCACTCCTCTCGTTTCCTCCTCAGGGGCTGTTCCTCCCGGTTCTCAGCCTGTGGGTCCCCAGATGTTGTTGGACTACAACTCCCATCATCCCTGAGCCCTGGCCTTGCTAGCTAGGGGTGATGGGAGTTGTAGTCCAACAACAACTGGGGACCCACAGGTGGAGAAAGACTGTGAGTCTAAGGGCTCCAGGACAGGGAGAAAACGCCTTTTGCCAGGAAGGTGTCAGGTTGTGTGAAACAGCCTCGCATTTTTAGTTCCGTTGCAGCCCAGGGCTATTATAAGGCTAGCAAGTTGTGGCCAACCCAGGCCAGGGAACCTGCCATCCCAGTTCCTTAAGAGCAGCCCCAGAAGCCACAAAAATCCTCCTCCTGTCATTTGGCAAACCACCTAATCATGCCCTTGGCTTGGCTTATTACGGAGTTACCAGGATGGCAGAGGCTGCGATCAAGAAGACTCCTGGACGCAGGGAGATGAGCTCTGTTTCCCAATGCTCTCTTCACATACGGCTCCAAGTCTTTTCCCAGGTGGGATTTTGAAGTTTTTTGGGGGGACACCTCTGGGAAGGAGGGCATTCCCACGACTCTGCAGAACTCCCTGCCACAGGAGGCAGTGAAGACCGCCAACTTGGAGGGCCTTAATTAAGAGGACAATTAGTCAGAGGCAGCGATGCTTTTGAATCTCAGTTGCTGGAAATCACAGGACCCCTTCCTGCATTCCTCTCTCTTTGATACATTTATTTGCTGTTTCAAATTAAATTTTTACAATCACATACTCAACATACATCATAAAAGCAAGATTCCAAAGAAGAATCTCCTGGACTTTCCTCCTTCACTTTCTGGGTCCTATTGTTAATCATTTCCTCCTGCATCTTTTATAAAAAATATTTTACATTTCCATTATGTCCAAAATCCACCATTAAACTCCCAAGCGTTATTCCAGTCCTACTAATGATTTGAACTGTTTACAATGATTTTTAAAATAACATAAATTTTGGTCACACACACCCCGACCCAGCAGTGGGGGGGGGGGCTGAGCCCCCCACAACAAAAATGTTATGGGTGCTCAGGCACCCAGAGCCCCCTGTAGTTGGCGCCCCTGCCACGGGGGCATCTAGTTGGCCATTGTGGGAACAGGATGCTGGGCATGGGCACAATGTTGGGAGGGGGGGGGGGGAGAACCTCAGTTAGTTATTTTTAATGATTTATTGGATACCCCCCGCCCCATAAAAGGATCTCAGGTGATTATTGTGAAACAGGTGGGCCCCTTTTGATGGGAGATGCAAGAAAAAGTCCCTCGTCCAGGGATCAGGTTGCAAATCTTGCGGCGCGCACTGAAGCGGCTGAGAAAGCGCACGGGCGGGTTTTGTGCCAAAAAAACCCCCCCACAATAATGGAAGTTCTTGAAACTACACTTCCCAGCATTCCGCGGGGGAGGGCTGAGCAGGAGGAGGCGGAGAAAGGGAAAGTGGCGCTGCCCACTTTCGGGTTCAAGCGCTGCTATTTTCTTTCTTTTTTTGCAAGCTTTGCAGCGGAGCCGAGGAGACCCAAAGGCCCGCGGAGGGTGCGCTTTTGCGCTTTTACGCGCGGGCGGACGGGCTGCTCGCTCCCCCCCCCCGAAGCTCCTGGGTGGAGAGAGGAGGAGGAGGAGGAGGCCACGATCCCCGCCGCCGGGCTTCCCCCGGGCTTACTCGGGAGTAAGCCGCCCCTTCCCGAGGGCGGGCAGGGCGCGAGCGGGGGCGCGCAGCAGGACACCTCCCCGCCCCAGGGAAGGAAAGAAAGGCTCCGGCGTCTTGCAGCCGGGGGATCGGGCCCTCCGGCTTGCGCAGCGAGGCGGCGGGGGGCTCGGCCCCTTCCCCGGCGGGGGCGGCGGCCAGAGCAGCTGGCGGGGGGGGGGGGCGCGCCGGGAAAAGGATCCGCCGCCCGAAGCCAACATGGCTGAGATCAGCATCGACCAGTCCAAGCTGCCGGGAGTCAAGGAAGGTAGGCGGGGAAGAAGGGGCGGGGAGGGGTCGTGGGGGGTGGGGAGGGAGACTGGGGAGGGGGGGAGAGGGAGAAGAGAGCCCTTTGCCAGACCCCGGGAATTGGGGGGGGGGGGCCGGGGGGAGGGAGGGGACCCCCTTGGGGGGGACGGGGGGGGGTCGAAGGAAGGAAGGAGACCCCTTTGAATACTTGGGGAGGGGGCGGTGGGGAGAAGGGAGACCCTTTTGCGAGACGGGGGCGGGGGGAAAGAGAGAGGAGACCCCTTTGCCAGACACTGGGAATTGGGGGAGGGGTGTCCGACGGAAGGAAGGAGATCCCTTTGCAAGACTGGGGGGGGGGGGGGGCGGGGGGGGGGAGGGGGCCCCCTTGGAAGAGGGGGGGGGCGGCGTTGGGGAGAAGGGAGACCCTTTTGCGACCCTCGAAGATGGGGAGGGAGGGAGACCCCTTTGGCAAGACTCTGTGGGGTGGGGGCGATGGGAAGGGAGACCCCTTTTCGAGACTGGGGCGGGGGAAGGGAGACCCCTTTGCAAACCTCTGGTGGGGGGGAGGGAGGCCTCCTTGCGTGACTCTTTGGGGAGGCGTGTCCTTTTGTGGGTGGGGGCGTCCGAGAATAACACCCCCCCGCGGTTCCCTGCGTCGCGAAGGTGCCTTTGGGTGGTCTCCGCTGCGCCCCCTTTTCGGAGTCTCGGCCGGGGGGGGTGTCTAATCCTTTCTCCCTTCTGCGGGGGAGGGGCTGGGGGGGTTTTCTACCGCCGGTTGGTCTCTATGCCGGATGCCCCCCCCCCCCCGTGGCTGTCGTTGAGCAGAAGGCCTGGAGGGCCCCCTTGCGATGGGGAACACGGGGAGCCCCTTTCAGACCTGCCACGGATCTCCCGGGAGACCTGGGAAAGCTGTCACCGATTCGGACCTCTCCAGTCCTGTGTAGCCTGCTCTGGCCGGCAGCAGCTGGTCTCTTCGGAGCTTCCCCCACCCCAGCCCTGGCCCCCCAAATAAAACCAGATTCTAGTCCTCATGAATCTGGGCAAAGGGTTGATCCATGTAGGAAGCTGTTTTCCCCTGGCCTGTCTTGGTGCCCTTGGGGCATTGAACCCGGCACCTCCTTCTGCATGCCAAGCAGCTGCTGTAACCGCTGAGCTGCAGTCCCGGGTGTGTCTGGGGCAAAGGGCAGAAGGCCCCCGCTGACCTCCTGCCACCCCAAGCTGCTACCTTTCTCAGTGCAGGGATTTTTCTGCATTCGTTTCTGCCCATGAGGTCCACTTCCTTTGTGCATCGCGGCAGAAGGGAAGAGAGCTTCCCCTCCATTCCAAACAAAAAGGGGCGGGGGACAAAAGAATTGTAAAATTAGAAGGGATCTAAAAGGTCCTCTAGTCCATCCCCCTGTAGAGGGTGCATCTTTTAAAACTGGGCTTGGCCTCAGACCCCCCCCCCCCCCCATTGTTTATTGCAATCATATCCCAGTCTCTTTCCTCCAAGGAGTTCAGGCTGACATAATAATAATAATAATAATAATAATAATAATAATAATAAATAAATAAATTCTCTCCCGCCTCATTTAATTGCTCCACAACAACCCTGTGAGGTAGGTGAGGCTGAGAGGCGGGGACTGGCCTGAGCTCTCCCACTGAGCTTCATGGTCAAGTGGGGATTTGAACCCTGGTCCTGGTCCAACGCTCTAACCACCACACCACACTCTGCCTCTTTCAGTACTTGAATTAAAAAAAAAAAACTCGTGGGAGGGGTGATCTCCCAAATTAATTGTAGCACATTTTTATTGATAAAAACATAGCTGACTAACCTTTCAGACCTTGCAGCTGTGCTTTTAGCTCCTTTTTGCCTTTTATATTTTATCATTTTATTCTCTTATCCTCTTTTTATTGCGAGCTGCCTCTTCGCTTTGGGTTGGGAAATCGGGTTTAAATGCAGGGTGTATTGTTTTTTTTTAAGGTGTGTGGCTTTTTTTCTATCACGGAATCATAAAATAGTAGAGCTGGCAGGGATCCCAGGGGTCATCCATCCCACCCCCTGCAAAACCTGAATTCTTGGAGCCTATCTCCTGGCCCAGGGTGAGCCACCCTCTGCCCTGCTTCCGGCATGGGAGCAAAGAAAGGCTTTTCTACTCTTCCAAATACTCTGGGATGGGATGTGTGTTATTCTTTATTATTACCATTTATTAAATCCATATACCGCCCTATACCTGGAGGCAGGGGTCACTAACACGGTGCTCGTGGGCGCAATGCCTCGGCCCAGTAGACCCGAAGGAGCGTCTCCATCCCTATCGTTCAGCCCAGACACTGAGGTCCAGCTCCGAGGGCCTCCTGGCAGTTCCCTCACTATGAGAAGCCAAGTTACAGGGAACCAGGCAGAGGGACTTCTTGGTGGTGGCACCCGCCCTGTGAAAGGCCCTCCCACCAGATGTCAAAGAGATAAACATCTACCTGACATTTAGAAGACAACTGAAGGCAGCCCTCTTTAGGAAAGCTTTTAGTGTGTGACATTTTAATGCATTTTTAATCTTTGTTGGGAGCCGCCCAGAGTGGCTGGGGAAACCCAGCCAGATGGGCGGGGTACAAATGATAAATTGTTATTACTATTATTATTATTATGCCCCCCCAGTGCCCACATATCCTTTGACCCACAACCCCCTTTTACACGCTGCCTGGTCAAGAAAAAAGTGTAGTTACCGTATTTTTTGCTCTATAAGACTCACTTTTTCCCTCCTAAAAAGTAAGGGGAAATGTGTGTGCATCTTATGGAGCGAATGCAGGCTGCGCAGCTATCCCAGAAGCCAGAACAGCAAGAGGGATTGCTGCTTTCACTGCGCCTCTTTCTCTGGGTGGGGGAGCTGATCCCATGGAGGGATTGGGGAAGGGTCCAGGGAGTGGCACCTGCAGCCGGTGCTCCAAAACCCAGAGGTGCCCACAGCTCCCCAAAGTTGCCCATTCCGGTTCCAAGGAAACATATTCCCAGGATCCCGTGACATAGGTTGGTCGCCTTGCCGTGCTGGAGCTTAGTGTTAGAAATTAGCTGGGCGCCAGACGCGTTTTGCTACTGGCATGGGTCCAACTGCGACTACGGCGAGATACCTGGGCACCAAGTTGGTGACCACAATTTAAAAAACCTCTTACTTCGATCATAGTTAATACCATTTCCATTTCCACTGTGTGTCTCCTTGCACACTGGGCCAAGTTAGGCAATGAGATCGTGGAATCGCAGAATTTTAGCGTTGGAAAAAGACACCCCCCCGGGTCATCTAGCCCAACCCCCTAGCGAACAGAACGTTCTGTTGTGGAGACTGTGACCTAGATTTATGGCACCATTTGGTTTGTTGTTGTTCAGTCGTTTAGTTGTGTCCGCCTCTTCGTGACCCCCTGGACCAGAGCACGCCAGGCACTCCTGTCTTCCACTGCCTCCCGCAGTTTGGTCAAACTCATGCTGGTAGCTTCGAGAACACTGTCCCACCATCTTGTCCTCCGTCGTCCCCTTCTCCTTGTGCCCTCCATCTTTCCCAACATCAAGGTCTTTTCCAGGGAGTCTTCTCTTCTCAGGAGGTGGCCAAAGTCTTGGAGCCTCAGCTTCAGGATCTGTCCTTCCAGTGAGCACTCAGGGCTGATTTCCTTCAGAATGGAGAGGTTTGATCTTCTTGCAGTCCATGGGACTCTCAAGAGTCTCCTCCAGCACCAGAATTCAAAAGCATCCATTCTTTGGCGATCAGCCTTCTTTATGGTCCAGCTCTCACTTCCATACATCACTACTGGGAAAACCATAGCTTTTACTATACGGACCTTTGTTGGCAAGGTGATGTCTCTGCTTTTTAAGATGCTGTCTAGGTTTGTCATTGCTTTTCTCCCAAGAAGCAGGCGTCTTTTAATTTCGTGACTTCGGTCACCATCTGCAGTGATCATGGACCCCAAGAAGGTAAAATCTCTCACTGACTCCATAGCTTATATATCTGAGTTTCTAACATGGCTCAGAAATGAGCTCTGCTGAGTTGCCTTGGCTTTACTCCCAGGTAAACGTGGGAAGGATTGCAGCCTTTACCAAATCAGGCTCAAATCATGATCCGAGAGGTACATTTTCTCTCTCTCTTGCACGGGGCACTATTATTTCGGTTTGTGCGAATTGGTGAAATGAACTGCTTTCTTGGTGATCGCTATAGAAACGAATGTGCATTGATGAGTTCCGGTTAATTGCTTTGGAGTTCAAGGCTGGGGCAGAGTGTCTGGCATAAATCGTGTTGGGACAGGACAAACGGACTCGACCCTTTTGTGGGTGACGAGGGCTGAATTTGTGGCGGACGTTGCCACAAATGTTTTCAAATGTGAAACGTTCATTTCCTGCCACACAAAGGCGTAGGTCTGAGTTTTCCGTTCCGTTCCGCAGCGGTGCGGGTTGCGATTCAGCACTTCTGCGCATGCACGACTGCCGAAACCTGAAAGTAACCCAATCCGGTACTTCTGGGTTCCGGCAGGTGCGTAACCCGAAAAAATGCAACCTAAAGCGGCTGTAACCCGAGGTATGACTGTAGTGTTTATATAGGTTTATTATGGGTATGTAAAGGTAAAGGTAAAGGGACCCCTGACCATTAGGTCTAGTCGTAACCGACTCTGGGGTTGCGGCGCTCATCTCACTTTGTTGGCCGAGGGAGCCGGCGTACAGCTTCTGGGTCATGTGGCCACCATGACTAAACCGCTTCTGGCGAACCAGAGCAGCGCACGGAAATGTCGTTTACCTTCCCGCCAGAGCGGTACCTATTTATCTACTTGCACCTTTGACGTGCTTTCGAACTGCTAGGTTGGCAGGAGCAGGGACCGAGCAGCAGGAGCTCACCCCGTCATGGGGTTTCGAACCGTCGACCTTCTGATCCGCAAGTCCTAGGCTCTGTGGTTTAACCCACAGCGCCACCCGCGTACCTATGTACATGTAGATGCAGGTAATTTTATTCTGAACCACCTCTCCTGCACCCTTTCCAAAAATCTGGTTCATGCAGTTTGCAAGGGGAAGTGGAGAAAGGCTAGATTCTACTGGAAGGGAAACGAAACTGTTTGCTTTGCCTTATTGAAATGGACTCCCTGCTGCCATTTTTGTTTGCCAAAACAGACAACCTCTCTACCAGGGTCTGGGTCTTCCTTCTCACCCCCACCTCCGCTAGCAAAAATGCGAGCGTGGTTGGTTATTCCTCTGTGGCAGCTGGGGTAGCTCGGTCTGTAGAGCACGAAAAAAAATAAACTCAGGATAGTGGGTTTGAGCCCCATGTCGGGCAAAAGATTCCTGCATCGCAGGGGGGTTGGACTAGATGACCCTCGGGGTCCCTTCCATCTCTACAATCCTATGATTCTGTGAAATACACCATAAATGAGGAAGGGGGAGTAAACGGTGTGCATACCTTGTGGAAGTTCTGGATCTTATTGATTAATAGAAAGAACTGAGGATCTGGAGGAAGAGGCGGGTTTAAAAAATGACTCTTTGTTCTGGAAAGCTAGCTTTTAGTTCCAAGCGAATATTCTAACTGCAGCGCAGCCTCATCCCTACTTACTCTGAAGTATCCTGTGCTATTTGTGTCTTTGGGCTTTGACCTCCAGGTTAAATGTGGGTTGCAGTGGGGCAGCCTCCCTCCTGAGCAAACCTCTATTAAAATAACTTCTCAAAAGGAAGTCTAGTTGTTTTCTGGCTTGAAAAGAAGATTGGGCAAATCCGTGGAGGAGGAGAGGGCTACGAATGGCTCCTGGCCACAATGGCTGTGCTCTGCTTCCAGTTAGAGTAAGGTGACCAGACGTCCCCGTTTCCCGGGGACAGTCCCCGTATTTACAAATCAGTCCCCATACAAAATCCATTGGAGTTGAAAAGTGTCCCTGGATTCATTGAAAAAAATCTACACTGGCTCCCAGTACATTTCTGAGCACAATTCAAAGTGTTGGTGCTGACCTTTAAAGCCCTAAACGGCCTTGGTCCTGTATACCTGAAGGAGCGTCTCCACCCCCATCGTTGTGCCCGGACGCCAAGGGCCTTCTGGCAGTTCCCTCACTGCGAGAAGCAAAGTTACAGGGAACCAGGCAAAGGGCCTTCTCGGTGGTGGCTCCCGCCCTGTGGAACGCCCTCCCACCAGGCGTCAAAGAGATAAACAACTACCTGACATTCAGAAGACATTTGAAGGCAGCCCTGTTTAGGGAAGCTTTTAATGTTGGATGTTTTATTGTGCTTTTAATCTTTGTTGGGAGCCGCCCAGAGTGGCTGGGGAAGCCCAGCCAGATGGGCGGGGTACAAATGATAACTTCTTCTTCTTATTATTATTATTAGGCAGCAATGCTTCTCAAAACCAGTTGCTGGAATCCTGGCTTCTCAAAACCAGTTGTGTTCGAATCCTGCAAGAGCCGAATGCAGGACTAGGTGGGCCATTGGCCTGATCCAGACGGCTTTCCTTGCTCCCCGGGAACAGAATTGCAACCTTCATTTTGCTTGCGGACCAAGAGAGGATTAGGCCTTTTGTTTGCCGTTTTCCTTTCCCCAGACAGACTTGAAGCCTCCGGATTTTCTTTTCAGGAGGGGAGGGCCCTTGCCTATTATCCTCCAGGGCTTCTCTTTCAAAGCCCTGCTGCTGTCTGCCCTGAAAGCGGGGAGGGGGCTTGCGCAGAGGGACCCCTGGGACTCCCACAGAGAGCACACAGAGCTCAGGCTGCTCCTTGATCTTCACCTCCTGCGCATCACAAGCTACAAAGAACCGCGCACTCCCTTTCATGCTGCAAAAGAGACGTCTTCTCCCTGTTGCTGAGCTGTGGGAAAAGCGCCAAGGGGTGGGGTCAGGGTCGGGTTGCTTTTGAAGGTGGGGAGGGGGGAGAGAGAGGCAGGCTGGATTTCCCCACTGCTGGGGGGGGGCAGCGGCTTGGATTTTCCCCTGCACATAAATGTGCCCGTATGTGAAAGCCCATATGTGAAAGCCAAGGTGTGTAAAGGGAAGCATCTTAGCAGAGATCTTTTTCTAAACAGGAGAAGGGATAGGGTTAGGCACGCTTGGAAATACAGTCATACCTCGGGTTGCAGCCGCTTCAGGTTGCGTTTTTTTCGGGTTGCAGAAGTACCGGAATGAGTTACTTCTGGGTTTCGGCAGTTGCGCATGCGCAGAAGCGCTAAATCACGCTTTGTGCATGCGCAGAAGGACTGAATCGCAACCCGCACGTGCGCAAACGCAGGTTGTGAACACTGCGGGTTGTGAATGTGCATCCTGCACGGATCATGTTTGCAACCCGAGTGTCTACTGTATCTGTGTGCAAATCGTAGGTTGGCATTCGATGGTCGCTCCCATTGCGCATGGAGAAAACTTTTTGGCGGGTTTGGAGAAAAGGGCCAGCGAGAGGCAGCCCATGATAGAAGCTTCTAAAACATGGGTAGGCAAACTAAGACCCGGGGGCCGGATTCGGCCCAGTTGCCTTCTCAATTCGGCCCACAGACGGTCCAGGAACCAGTGTGTTTTTACATGAGTAGAATGTGTCCTTTTATTTTAAATGCATCTCTGGGTCATTTGTGTGGCCTGCCTGGTGTTTTTGCATGAGTAGAATGTGTGCTTTGATTTAAAATGCATCTCTGAGCTATTTGTGGGGCATAGGAATGCGTTCATTATTTTTCCAAAATATAGTCCGGCCCCCTGCTGAAAAAGTTTGCTGACCCCTCCTATAAAATAACGTGTGCCATGCAATAAGTGGAGAGACAGAGAAAAGTTTTTCCTCCCTCTGACCTGACACTGGCACTTGTGGACATTCAATTGACACTGAATATTGGCATATTCAGGACAAGCAAAAGAAAGCCCTTCGTTACGCAGCACATCCTTAAACTGTGGAACTCCCTGCTGCAGGATACAGCCATGGGCTCCAAGATAGAGGGTTTTTGAAGGAGGCTTAGACAGATCCATGGAGCAGGGGGCTTTCGATGGCTGCTGTGGCTGTTGCTCTGGCTCCACAGTCAAGAGGCTGCAATGCTTCCGAAGTCCAGCTGCTGGAAACTAAGGAGTCTTGCGTTCGAATCCTGCTTGCAGTTTTGCCCCCGGCATCTGCTTGATTGCTGCAAGAACAGGATGCTGGACCAGAGGGGCCATTGGCTCTTTTTTATAATAATTCTTATTGCATTTTCAGTTTTATCATAACCACCACTTCCATACATAAATCAATAAACTCAAACATCGCTCTGTCCAAGTATCAACCTCCTCCCGCCCCTCTTTCTGACTTCCGTACGTATTTTCTTTATTCTTCGCATTTCTATAACCACTTTTTTACCTTCTCTCTTATTTTTATATTTCCCCTTATTAAATCTAAATCAGTTCCTTATATTCTCATTACAAAACATTTCAACTCAAAGCTGCAAACGTTTTCAGATGTTTACAATGTTCTTTCATATATAATGTGAATTTGCTCCAGTTCTTTTGAAACGCTGATTCCAGATCTTCCCCGTCAGCTTTGCAAACTCTACGTATTCCAGTTCCAGAGGGCTCTTAATATGTTCTTATTTTAAGGTTGAATGTCCCCAATGGAGGGAAATGCAAGAGCAATTCCGAATTCCCTGTGTTTCAGCATTCAGCTCAGAAAGAGTATCTCTCTCTCTCTCTCTCTCTCTCTCTCTCTCTCTCTCTCTCTCGCACACACACACACACACACACACACACACACACACAGAGTGTAGCTCTAGAACCTCCCTTTCTCCTCCCACCAGAACACTTTCCCATATCTCCCTTAGTTATTTACCCAGCCACTCCCAGCAGCAGATGTGCCGTATTGGCGAAACTGCCCTTGCAATTGCAAGAGGAAGGGAGAGCAAACCTGGAAAGGGCACTTTCCCTAGACGGAGGTTTGCATGCAGCTGGTGCTTCTGCAATTTTCAGCAGCTGTGCGAATGGGTGCATGGGCTGCCTGGCCAGCTGGCCTGCCGCTGACTCCCTTCTTTGCTTCCTCTCGAACCCGCTTCCTGCTCAAAAGCACCTGCAGTAAGACAGGCCAACAGCTCACCAAGCGCCCAGAAGCTGGCTAGGGCTGCTTTGAAAAGTGGTGGTTCTGGGGGAAGCTTCCACAAAGCTGTTGCTTTTTGCAATTTAGTGATGGTCAGCCGACTCAGGATTGGGTTCCATCGAGGGCAAGCAAAGCTGATATAGGCAGTCTCCGTCAATGTGGGGCCCTCTGGAGGCTTCCAGCCAGACTGGTGACTGGGAGCGGCCGCCGAGACCATATAACACCGGTCTTGAAAGACCTACATTGGCTCCCAGTACGTTTCCGAGCACAATTCAAAGTGTTGGTGCTGGCCTTCAAAGCCCTAAATGGCCTCAGTCCAGTATACCTGAAGGAGCGTCTCCACCCCCATCATTCTACCCAGACTCTGAGGTCCAGCTCTGAGGGCGTTCTGGCGGTTCCCTCACTGCGAGAAGCCAAGTTACAGGGAACCAGGCATAGGGCCTTCTCGGTGGTGGCGCCCTCCCTGTGGAACGCCCTCCCAGCAGATGTCAAAGAGAATAACAACTACCAGATTTTTAGAAGACATCTGAAGGCAGACCTGTTTAGGGAAGCTTTTAATGTTTGATGTATCACAGTATTTTAATATTCCTTTGAAGCTGCCCAGAGTGGCTGGGGAAGCCCAGCCAGATGGGCGGGGTATAAATAATAAATTATTATTATTATTATTATTATTATTATTATTCCCATTCTGCGCTGATGGGAATTGTAGTCTGAAGTATTTAGAGGGCACCAGCTTGACGGAGTCTGCCCTTGCATTTTGCAGCTTGGGCAAAGGAGGAGGGCAGGTGAACCTCAGCTGGAATTGTGACCAAAGTTTCGCCTCAGTTGAAGCAAGTTTGGGGGTTCTCTGCAGCGAGGTGGCTCTCAAAGCTTTGCTCATTCCTGAATTCTTTGCCCGGGTTCGAACCGGGGTCTTTGCATTTCTGATGGTCCAGCCTCGCTTTAAGCAGTGGTTCCCAGAGTGGGTGGTACCACCCCCCTGGGGAGGGCAGTGGGGTTACCTGGGAGGCTGCTAAGAGGCAGGGGGCAGCAAGGGGCCACGGGAGGCGCAAATGGCTTAGCAGACCTAGAAAAACCGTTATCACTGGATCAAGTTTGTTGGTTTTGTTGAATTAAACTAAATAGAACTAAATAGCTTGAATTGGACTTTGAGTAAATGTGCCATGAATTGTTACTGTTCTGAATTATATTGCGTTATTACTTTCCTTAGGGACGCGGGTGGCGCTGTGGATTAAACCACAGCCTCTTGGACTTGCCGAGTGGAAGGTCGGCGGTTCGAATCCCCATGACGGGGTGAGCTCCTGTTGCTCTGTCCCTGCTCCTGCCCACCTATCAGTTCGAAAGCACGTCAAAGTGCAAGTAGATAAATAGGTACCTCTCCGGCAGGAAGGTAAACGGCGTTTCCGTGCACTGCTCTGGTTCGCCAGAAGCGGCTTAGTCATTCTGGCCACATGACCCGAAAGCTGTACGCCGGCTCCCTTGGCCAATAAAGCGAGATGAGAGCCGCAACCCCAGAGTCGGCCACAACTGGACCTAATGGTCAGGGGTCCCTTTACTTTTTACTACTTTCCTTAGTGGGTTGTGCAAACCACTATTTTGAATTGTGCTGTTTATAGGATCAAGGGGGCTGATTTTTTGAACTTACAGAAAACTTTTCCAGATTAACAGCTGCCTTGTGCCATTTTTATGGAGCTGGGGGAAGTGACTGGCTCAGGTGTTTTCACGGATCGAAATTATGTATTTCACAAAATTTATGCACTAGTTGATTGTGGCGGGGGGGGGAAGCAGTTTACAGAAAGATAAAAGGAAGAAAAATATATCGAGAGAGATTTTCAGCAGCGGTTTGAAACATAAATGCTAAATCCACACCAACTTTCTAAGCACCTGGTTTTTAGCAGGTGCCTAAGAGAGTACCGTGAATGCAGGTATCAAGGGGCAGGGAGTTCCAAAGTGCACAAAAAACAGCCGAGTTCCTACAAACCGAGACGGTGCATGAAAGCTCTGCAAATCTGCAAGGGGAAAAGGCAGCGTAACCTGGGCTGTGGGTCTGGCCTCGTTGGGGACGGAGGGGGCCGCATCTGTTGACACGCCAAGAGCCTTTGAATTGGAGCGTGGAGAGCGGGGCACCGTCGCCAGGGCAACCTGCATGCGCCGTCCGCGGCCAATCCTGGCCGATTCTCCGTGGCGCGAGGCCAGCCCTCCTTCCCTGCCTTTGGGTAAAGGTCACTTGAGTCATTCCTAATGGGGCTGCTTTTGCCTTTGGTCGGGTTATTGTTGTGTTTGATCGTTCTTCTTTGCCGTCCTTTGGCTGGGAGGTCCGTGACGTGTGCCAGGGGACGAAGACCTCCTTTGTCCAGGCTCTGGAAGATGACATGGGGTGGGGGGGTTCACCCCGGGGGAGAGGGCAGGGAAAGCAAGCAGCCCACCCCCCAGCCGTTTGCAAGCTTGCGTTCCTGTTCCCTCATTGCTTCGCGCTCAAATGTTTCCCCACCCGCAAAGGATTGCAAAACCTTGGAAGACCTTTAATCTCCATTATCTGGACGGCTGGTATTTGAGGCTTTGGCAAACCGCCCTTCTTGGAAAGGCATCTTGTGCGCTGAAAGTATCTATACTGGGCTGGATTTAGGTTTGATGAGGTCCTCAGCTCCTGATGGTAATGGGGCCCTTTCTATGTCCAGCTGTCCTTTGCCAACAACAAGTTGTCCCTGTTTTTTGTGTTGAATATATGCTATATATATAGGGATGCGGGTGGCACTGTGGGTTAAACCACAGAGCCTAGGACTTGCTAATCGGAAGGTCGGTGGTTCGAATCCCCTTGACGGGGTGAGCTCCCATTGCTACCCGGTCCCTGCTCCTGCCAACCTAGCAGTTCAAAAGCACGTCAAAGTGCGAGTAGATAAATAGGTACCGCTCTGGTGGGTTTCCATGCCCTGCTCTGGTTCGCCAGAAGCGGCTTAGTTATGCTGGCCACATGACCCGGAAGCTGTACGCTGGCTCCCTTGGCCAATAAAGCGAGATGAGTGTCACAAGCCCAGAGTCGGTCACGACTGGACCTAATGGTCAGGGGTCCCTTTACCTTTATGTGCTATATGGTCACTTATGGAACTAATAAGTATCTAAAGGTATCTAAAGCCATTTGCACATAACAAATATGTATTTTATCAAAGTAACTGTTGAACTGAAATACAATTAAGAAGTATATACCAGTCCATGCAGAATGTAGACACCCTATATATAGAAAGGAGCAAACCAGGGATATTTGAGGGAGCAGGCTAGCAGGCGGGGCCCATGACTTATATCATAGGAGCCGACACAACACAAACACTGTTGCTGGATGTAGGTTTTATTTTATTTGTTTTTTATCTTCTATTTTGGAAATGTACATCCAGGTTGCTTTTTCCTTTGAATTTTTTTTTGGGGGGCCCCAAGAGAGCGGGGCCCTAAGCTAGAGCTTGTTTAACTTATACGTAAATCCGGCACTGTATCTATATGGCGTGGTTTCTTGTACAAATATTGCGGCACATGGGAGCTCAGCTTCCTGCGTGGTAGAGGGTTGGACTAGATGGCCCCTGGGGAACCCCTTCCAACTCTGCCATTCTTTGGCAGAGCAGTACTGAACCAGGGATTTTTCTACAAACATAGCCCATCCTGAACTTCTTTTTTCCATCCCATTCTCTTTGCTTCCGATGCTCCCGATTGTTCTCAGGCAGCTGAGGATTTAGCGGCTGGCTCTCTTTCAAAGCCCCAAAAGGGGCCCCTAAACAACTCAAGGATGTTCCCGAACACTCCTTTAAATAAATACTATTGATTTTTCAACAGGCATAAGAAAAAGTGGTCAGAAAAGGCCAGTCTCTAGGCAGACTGTCCCTGGATCAAGTGACTGAGTTTCTCAATATTTCTTCTTTTAAGTTCTCAAAGCTCTTAACCCGGCTCAAGGTTGTCATCTGAACTGGCCAGATGTTTACCTGAGAATCGATCGCAGTCAGCCCATCCTTTGAAAAACAAGTCTTGCCCCAAAATGGCAACTAGACATTTGGCCCCTGGCTTGTATACCTGAGTTTCTATCCCATGGGCCTGATCCCGCAGGCTCTCCTTATGGCCTTAGGTTATGGCAGCTTTCCGCAACCTGTTTTGGAGCACAGCTGGGATGGCCAGGAGCACCTGGAGCGCACCAAGTTGGAGCGCGTGATTTGGGATAAGGACGTTCCACGGGCTCCTCCAGGACGTCCTGTGGTCCGTTGCTGGAATATCGGTGCCTGTTTCTAAACACTCCTCTGTTTTGATGAACTGGAGCTTAAAATTAACAGGCATTTCCTGCGGGAACATTTTGTTTTCCTTTTGGTAAATATCCAGACCGGAGCCGAGAGCCTTGAGCCGTACATTCCCTTCACCCAGTGAAGCCACAAATCCATGACTCTTGTTCCCAGAAAGCGCCCCCGGTCCCTGTATTCCCAGCATTTCATCTCACACAAGGTTTATCCTTTTCTGGGCCAGCCGATAACATTTTTAACAAGTCCATTCAGATGTGGCGAGGTTCCCTGCCTTTCACCTCTTTTGTAGCTACTGTTGATTTTAATGATCTTTGGAGTGCCCCTCTTTTTGTCATGATGAGTATTTAAATATTTTGCTTTACATTTTTTGTCAATGGCTGGGAGGTTTTCTCGCATTCAAGCCTGTGTTTCAGGGGGTTGGGCTGGATGACCCTTGGGGTTCCTTCCGACTGTTCTTCTTCTGTCACACCAAAGGGGACAAGGAGCCACCTGCAGCCCTCTCCCCTCTCCAGTCTTTTAAGCTAGTCAAGCCCAGTTCCCAAATATGCCGGCTCTGGGATGTGGCTGGGAAGCACTGTGTGGCTCTTGGGAAATGGATTAGGCTGACCTGACTTTCTAGACGGCTTCCAAGGGTGCATCTGGAAATGAAATCAACGCACATCTGATACCCTCGTTTTCAAGTTGCAAAGGTGGCTTGAAAAATGGACAGAGGAGTAAAGAGCAAGTTTTGCTGAAACTGCAGTATAGAAGGATGGTTTCCAAATCACCGTTAAAACTTAAGACCCCGACAACTGAAAGGCAACATGATCGAAGTAGATGGAGAAAAGATTTCCTCGTTCTCTCCTGACACCATAACTTGTAGGCATCTAATGAAGCTGAATGTTGGGACATATTTTCAAAAAAGGACTTCTTCACGCAGCGCAGTTAACCTATGGAACTCCCTCCCACAGGAGGCAGGGGTGGCCACCAAATTGGAGGGCTTGAAAAAAGGATGAGACAGACCTTCTGGAACATAGTATATGACGAGCTAAAAAAATGTCTTAAGTATCACTTTATGAAAAATACAGAAGCGTTTCTACTAGGGATAACGGACACAGGCATAGCAAAAGATGATCAGAAAATATTCCTCTATGCCACAGGAGCGGGAAGGATCCTAACTGCTAAAAACTGGAAAAAAGAAACTGTGCCAACAAAAAAGAAATGGCAAGACAAACTGTTAGAGTATATTGAACTGGCTAGATTAACAGAGGCACTTAGAGCTCACACTAGACAAGAGTTTCGAAAAGCCTGGGGAAAATGCAGAGAATGCCGGTACTTCACAAAACAGCGCCCTAAAATACATACCTGGACTTGTTTTGATTAATGTCTGCAGGAGACTGTGGATATTTAAATCATAATTAGAAAAATCTTAATAATTATTCATAAAGGAAACAGCTTATAAGAAGTAAATAAGGAGGCCAGGTACAGGGTAAAGGAAGTCCTTTTATTTGGTTGTTTGTATTGTTGTATGTTATGCTCACTGTATGTTATGTTCACGTTTAGTGAGGGTAGATTTCTGTATTGGGGGGTTGGGGGGTTTATGTTATGTTGTAAATAAAATTTCCAATAAAATAATGAAGAAAAGAAAAGAGGATGAGACAAATTTGTGGGGAAGGAGAGGGCTACTGATGGCTACCAGGAAGGATGACTTTGCCCTGCCCTCCAAAAGCTGGAGGCAGCGATGATTCCGAATCCCAGTTCCTGGGAACTGCAGGACAGGATTGTGTGAGCCTTGTGCTCAAATCCTGATTGCTGGTTTCCCACGGGCGTCTGGTTGTGAGAACAGGATGCTGGGCTGGACGGGTCCCTCCACCCCCTTCCCCAAGAGCAACAAACAGTCTCTGGTGCCTCCTTGCACATCCTTCTGCGCCACTTCTCCCCAGGGAGGGGGAGCATCAGCGTCGGCAGCCAAGGAAGGGGCGTGTGCAGGGAAGAGGAGAACAAAAGGCCTGGAAGGGCAGGAGAGAAGGCGAAAGGCAGGGGAGAAACAAAAAGCCGAAGCACACTCTCTCCTTCCCGCCTCTTGCCTGTGTGTCACCCCACAGGCCTTTTTATACTTAAGGATGGGCAAGGGTCTTCTCGGAGATCCACACTTTGCAAAGCTCTTGATAGCAGCGGCCGAGGAGGGTATTGGGATCTGCACTGCCGCTGGGAAGCAGGAATAGAGAAGGCATCCGATTAGGCAAAACAGCGGCCCATGCATCACTGTAGTTTGCACATACCACAGAGGTCCAAGCCCTACTAAGTCTGGGGTTGGGCCAGGCCAAAGCTACAGTCTATCCTTGACATATACTTTGAGGCTTCCAATCACAGGGATTTCATTAATCCTTGAGTGTCAGCCAGGAACAAAATACGGCACCCAGACTTCGGGAGGTGCTCGCAAATGGAGAACCTTTAGGCGCAAAATGCGCCTGGCGCCCTGCTAATTTCGAACCCTGAAGGCAGTGATGCTTTTGAGTACTATTTGCTGGAAACTGCAGGAGGGGAGAGAATTGATTTTGTGCTCGAATCCTGTTTTTGGGTTTAACAATGAAGAGTAGAGTGTTTTGAAAACTGAAGTGTGGTACAGTGGTACCTCGGTTCTTGAACGTATCCGTTCCGGAAGACCATTCGAGTTCCAAAACATTTGAAATTTGAGGTGCAAAGGGCGGTCTGCAATTTCAATTGAGAAAATTGAAAAACACGTGGCAGAAGCCGTTCGACCTCCGAGGTGCGTTTGAAAGGGGAAGCATATACTTCCGGCTTTTTGGTGTTTGGGTTGCAAAACGTTCATCAATGAAGACGTTCGAGAACCGAGGTACCACTGTGCCAATATTTTTATTGTCAACACCAAATTAAACACGTATTAACGATTTCTGCTAGAAATGTGTCACATGTGAATTGCAGATTAAATCACGCTTATCAAAATAATAAAAGGTTTGCTGACACACACACACACTCCCCAGTGGCGACTAGACATTCTGTTTTGGCACATACAACTGTGAGTTCCACAGTTTAACTACATGCTGCGTGAATCTTCCAACGCCCGGTTTCATTCGACGTCAACCTGTTCTAGGGCTAGGAGACAGACTGAAAAACTTCGCTTTCTCCAGGCTATCTGGAGAATCCCCCCCGATCCTGTTCTGGTGCTTTAATTTTTAAGGGACAATTGCAGACATCCTGAGACGTAAGCCCCAAAGCACACACATCTACAGCCAGCGACTGGAAGCTGCCCGTCTGGTCACCAGATCCAGAATCGCAAAAACGTGGGCGACTTCCTTTTGGTGTGCCATCGTTGGCGTGGAGTTTTGTTCAAGCTGTTCCTTCTCTTGGCCTCTTGTGTTTGTTTTCATTTTATTTTCAAAATACAGGAGGGAGAGAAAAACTACCCAGTGGAACGCTTCTCTTTGAAGCTGCGTTGAGGCACCAGATCTCCTGGTGTGCCCTTTGTTTCTTTTTTTGATAACAATTTATTAATTTTCCAAAAAGATAACATAAAAAGTAAGCATAAAAACAACAATATATAATGAAAAGGCAGCAGGGGGGGAACTATCATAATCAAAAATTTTAAACCATATTTTTTGCTTGACTTCCCTCCCCTCTCCCTCTTGGTTTCATTGTTTAGTACTTGTTCACGCACGTCCTTATAACCTTATAATCTTAATACAGTAGTACCTCTGGTTGTGAACATGATCCGTTCCGGAGCCCCGTTCGCAACATGAGCAGGACGCAACCCGCGTCTGCGCAGATCACAATTTGCCGCTTCTGCGTATGCGCATGACGTCATTTTGAGCGTCTGCGCAAGCGGCAAAACCCAGAAGTAACCCGTTCCGTTACTTCTGGGTCGGTGCGGGACGTATCCTGAAAGAACGTAACCTGAACCAAATGTAATGAGGTATGACTGTAATCCAATTTTTCAAGCCTTGTTCATCTTAATACAAGTGAGTTTTAACCTAGTGTGCCTTTTCAAATCTGCCCATGGAAAGAAGGCAGCCTACAAAATCTGAGGGGGACATTTAGAATCACAGAATTGCAGAGTTGGAAGGGACCCTGGGGGTCATCTAGTCCAACCCCCCTGCAATGAAGGAATCACAGCTAAACAATCCCTGAGATTTGGCCACCCAACCTCTGCTTAAAACCCTCCAAGGAAGGAGAGCCCACCACTGTCTGAGGGTCTTTCTACCATTGCTGGACAGCTCTTGCCCTCAGAAAGTCCTTCCTGGGGTTTAGTCAGAATCTTCTTTCTTATAACTTACAGATTCATAGAATCGTAGATTTGGAAGGGTCCCCGGGGTCATCTAGTCCAACCCCCTGCAATCCCAATCAACCAACTTGAGTCCATTGGTTCAGGTCCCACCCTCCGGAGCAGGAGAAGACAAGCTTGCTCCCTCTTCCATGGGGCAGCCCTTGAGATATTTGAAGATGGCTCTCTCATCTCCTCTCAGCCTCTGCTTTTCCTGGCTAAATGTACCCAGCTCCTTCGACCGTTCCTCATCAGGCCTCCTCTGCACACTTTCCAGCTGGCCTTCTTAAACTGTGGCACTTTTGGGTGGTTGTTCCGTTTTAAAGAGATGAGCCTTGCTCCAAATGTGTGCCAAGGGCAAATCAGTGCTCCTTTTGCTTAGATTTAAGCCACTAAAAAAATCAACTTTTGCCCCTGGTTCCTCGAAATGGCTCTGCATGTTCCGCTTTGCGACTTCCTTGCGGTGTTTGTGGGAAGTGGAGATTTGTGCCTTGCAAGGGAACGCTGCCTGTTCCCTCTTTCTGCAGGTTCTACTTCCTTGTTTCTGTTTTTTTATTTTTATAAATTTTTATTAGGTTTTACAATTTAATATTCAACACATTTGACACATAAATGAAGAAAAATAAATAAGGGAATTTCCCCCCACCCCGTGACTTCCCTCAACTTCCCCTTCTGGTTCTTTAAATATATGCTACTTCTGCTTAATTTTATCTTACTTTCTATGATTTTTTTTTTTTTGCTAAACGCTCTTATATTCTTATCATTTTTATACCAAATTTCCTTTCAAATTACATCTTGCACTTAATTAATTTCCATATTGTTGTTTCTTAACTGTGCACTTATTTTCTTAATTGTAAGCGTTTACTCAAACCCTACTAATAAGTCCAATTCTTTTCACTGTTTCTGTAGAGACAGCCCAAATGCTCCTCAGTCTTTTTAAAAGCCTGTATTGTCATTGTCTCTAAGTCTTTCTGTAAGTCTCACCTTTTCTGCGTATTCCCTAAGTTTAACTTGCCATTCTTCCTTCGTTGGTATCTTACCGTCCTTCCATTTTTGGGCTAGTAATATCCTAGCGGCTGTTGTGGCATACATAAATGACTTCATCCGCTCTTTTGGCAATTCCTGTCCTATAATACCTAGCAAGAAAGCTTCTGGCTTTTTAACAAAAGTTAGCTTAAAGTTCTTCTTCAGTTCATTATGAATCATTTCCCAATAGTTTTTGATTACAGTCATACCTCGGTTTGAAGTAGCTTCGGGATAAGCATCTTCGGGTTGCGCTCCGCGGCGAACCGGAAGTAACGGAGTGCGTTACTTCCGTGTTTTGCCTCAAGCGCATGCGCAGTCGCTCAAAATGATGTCATGCACGGAAGCGGCGAATCGCTACATGCGCAGGCGCAAGTTGCGTTCACTTCAGGATGCGAACAGGTCTCCGGAACCTTCTAACTCTTTAGAAGTTACCTTCTAACTCTTTACATTTCCAGCACTTATAAGAGTTTGTTCTGTACATTTTTGTAAGTTTAACGGCAGTCATGTACCATCGACTTCCTTGTGTCTTGGGAAGAAGTTCTGGGCTCTGGGATGATAACCGAGGCTTCGTTCAGAAGCGTTGACCTCCTCCCTCACTTTCTTCGTTCTCTCTTTTCTTTCAGTGTGCCGGGATTTTGCCGTCCTCGAGGATCACACTCTGGCCCACAGCCTGCAAGAACAGGAAAGTACGTCTCGCCTGGCGGGTGAAGCTGGGTTCTTCGATGTGCATTTAACTGTTACTGTTCTGAATGTCCTTGTGTTTTGGTCCCACGCATACAGCTTTTCTGAATAATGTTTTTTATAGGGTGCAGAACCAAAAGGGGTGGAAACCACAATTCTTTCCTCCACCCTGAGGAAGGGGCCAGCGAGAGAGCGGGGTCCCCCTTGGGCTGCAGCCAAGAGGGTGTTTTGGTCCTCCCAGACCCGCAGCCGAATTAAATGTGCCTGTTCTTGTGCCCTCTTGCAGTTGAGCATCATTTGGCGACCAATGTGCAGCGCAACCGGCTGGTGCAGTATGACTTGCAGATGGCCAAGCAGCTGCAGGAAGAGGAGGACCGCAAGGCCCGGGCCCGGGTCCAGGAGCGGCACAAAGACCTGTGAGTGTGCGGGATGCGGGGGCCGTTTTGCCTCTGGGCTGCCCCCTCCCTGGTTTAGCTGGGCAGAACTGTTATCATTTTTATATAAATTATATTATTTCACCTGTGCCCCCTTTAGAATATCCCGGGGGCCCCAGGGGTCCATATGGCCCCTGGTTGAGAAACACTGCGCTAAGGGTTCAAAAGTTGCACCGGAAGAAAAAGTTGCATCAGTTGTTTTTTCCGTTTCCTGTCTTGGTCGCTCATCTCTCAATGTGAAGCCGGGGTCCTGGGCTGTATTTTCTCCTTGCCTTCCACCCCCCCTTCTCTCTCTCTCTCTCTCTTTTCCCACGGACTCCCACCCCTCACCTTTTCCCCTCTGCCACCCCCTCCCCTTTGTCTCTTCCCAGGGAGAGGCAGGACTGCGAGATAGCTCAGGAAATTCAAGTCAAGCTGGTCATTGAGGCAGAACAGCGGCGTCGCCAAGAAGAGGACGATGAGGTCAGCCCTTTGGTGTTGTGGGCAGGGAGGAAAGTGACTGATCTGGGGCCAAATCTCACGTCTTTAAAGGAAAGCGGGGGGGGGGGGGGAGAGAACCATTGCCAGAACACAGAAGTTGATTTTTGACTTTCAGCCATGCATGTCGAAAACAAGGCTGCCAGGAACTTGCCCCCCATGACGAATATTTCTAGGTGCAGGGAGAGTTAGGGGTCCGTTAAGCTGTGTTTGTTGCTGCGGAGGCAACAGCAGGAACCAGCAAATCGAAAGCAAATTTCATTGCATTGCAGAGGGGATGGAAAGGGTCATCAGGTGCCCCTGGGAAGCCCAGTCAACAACTCCTTGTCTCTTGTTACGTTGCGATCGCGTTTCTTTATATGCTGCCTTTCAGCTAAAAAATCCCCCAAGAATAAACAGATGCAATAATGCAAATGCAAACAATAGAAATTCGAAGCATGTCAATGGTAACGTGTGTAGGGACCTAATAGCATCTAGCTTATTTTTAGTTGCTGTTTTGTCAGTATTGTTTAAGGTAAAGTAAAGGGACTCCTGACAGTTAAGTCTGCGGTTGCGGCGCTCATCTTGCTTTACTGGCCGAGGGAGCTGGTGTTTGTCCGCTTCTGCAGACAGTTTTTCCGGGTCATGTGGCCAGCATGACTAAGCCGCTTCTGGCGAACCAGAGCAGCACACGGAAACGCCGTTTACCTTCCCGCCAGAGCGGTACCTATTTATTTACTTGCACTTTGATGTGCTTTTGAACTGCTAAGTTGGCAGGAGCAGGGACTGAGCAACGGGAGCTCACCCCGTCGCGGGGATTCGAACTGTCGACCTTCCAACCAGCAAGCCCTAGGCTGTGGTTTACACCACAGCGCCATCCACGGCCCTGTTTTATCACTTATAAAGGCCTTATTGATTTGTTAATCATGTGATAAGTCCCACACTGCAGTTGTGGTGTTTAGCTTATTGTTTTAGTTGTCAGTTTGTTAATAGTGGTTTAAAGATTGCAGTTATTTTGCTGGTGATTTAAAAATATATATATGTAATATGATTTACGCTTCACTCGCCATGTTCTGCTGTGTTACTGTTATCTGTAGTGTGTAATCCGCTTTGGGGTTTGTTTGAATGAAAAGCGGCATTAGAAATACAATCCATCCGTCCCTTAAAAGCCAAACACACCCATGCTACTGTCCAAAAAGGCAAAATATAATAATAATAATAATAATAATAATAATAATAATAATAATAATAATAATACACACACACACACACACACACACACACACACACACACACACACACACAAAAAATAAATATGCATGCCCCACCCATCTGGGCAGCTCCCAACAGAATATTAAAAACATGATAAAAGATCAAACATTAAAAACTTCCCTAAGCAGGGTTGCCTTCAGATATCAGGTGGTTGTTTATCTCTTTGACGTCTGATTGGAGGGCGTTCCACAGGTCAGGCACCATTACCAAGAAGGCCTTCTGCCTGGTTCCCTGTAACTTGGCTTCTTGCAGTAAGGGAACCGCCAGCAGGCCCTTGGCGCTGGACCTCCGTGTCTGGGCTGAACGATTGGGGTGGAGACGCTCCTTCAGGCATACTGGGCTGAGGCCGTTTGGGGCTTTCTTGGTCAGCACCAACACTTTGAATTGAGCTCGGAAAAGTCCTGGGAGCCAATGTAGGTCTTTCAAGACCGGTGTTATGTGGTCTTGGCAGCCACTCCCAGTCACCAAAGAACTGGCAAGAACGTTATTTGCGAAAAGGCCAGGGTTTGACCTCTTTCCTTCCTTTAGGACATTGCTCGGATCCTTCAGCAGAAGGAGCTCCAGGAGGAGAAGCGTCGGAAGAAGCCCCACCCAGAGCCCTTGCAGAAGAGCACTTACGATGAGGGATACTACCCGGAAAGCAGAGGTAAGCGGGACGTCCTCTAGAACCAGGTGGTTTGGGGGTCCTCACCGCAGACCCAGAAGGCTCTACATTGCATCTTTGCCTTCTGGCCTTCCAGCCCGGGAGGTTTGGTGTCTGCTTGTGGGTCGCAGCAGACGCCAGAGCTGCCTCCGCCAGGTCTGAACGACTCTTTGAACTCTGCCGAGTTTCTGAAACCTCCGGTGTGCCTGTGGACCTGTTGTTGCTGCTGCCGGGGCTGCACCTTTGGTATAGCACAGAGATGCTCCCCTCCTCTTTCTGAGCTGAGCTTTGCTTTGAGAAGCGCAGGTGGTCATCTTGGGGGCTGAGGGATGTGCTGCAGGTGGGATGTGGGGCCCTTGCACAGCTCCCGAGGGTCCTCTAGCCCCCCCCCCCCCAACGCAGACCTTGGCACTGATGCCGCCCTGTGCCTCATCCTGGCAAGGTGTGTTCTCCCACTCATATTCTGGGAAAGCGCTGGAGGTTTCTGGCATGACAAGAAATGAATTCTTGTTGGAGGAGGACGGATGCAATGAGAGCCGGACGGATCCTGAATCGGGGACGCTTGCGGGACTGCCTTTCTGATCACCGCCAAATGTGTCGTCTCTGGAAAGATGATTGCTTCAGACAAGAAATTGCAGAGGCTTCTCTTCTCTGAAATGCTTTTGCGATCAAACGTACTGTGATCCTGAGGGTTTCCGTGGGCAACAAATTGCTGATTTGCTTTCTGGTTGCGGTGCCTCTGCCTTGCCCTTGTTCGCACATCTGCACAGACCTCTTTTTCTTCAGCTTGCGTGTGCCGGGAAAGCAAAAGGTTCTTCTAGAGGTCTCTTCCTGCTTGCTGCTGCTCAGAAACCTAAGAGGAAACTGCTGGATCAGGATCAGGCCAGAGGGAGCTCCTCTAGTCTAGCATCCTGTTCTCACTGTGGCTACTCAGATACAACAATGCGTTGCCAGCACAAGAGTGAACTCTCCTCCTCCGTGAATTTCTCTCATCCTCTTTTAAAGCCATCAAGGATGGTGGCCCTCTCTGCCTCCTTCGAGAGGGAATCCTAGAATTCCAGAGTTGGGCATAGGGCCGGGCGATATCTGGTTTTCAACATCACAATAGATCACCAGCTAAACATCGCGACATATTGATATGTCACAATGACTGGAATAAGGATGGCGCTATGCACAGGCATCGTTGGGCTTCGCGGTTTTTCTTGCATTGTGAATTTTGCTGACGCCCGCTCTTGCGATTTGCTGCCCTCTTCACAAGACAGGGGAGAGTTGAGGTGGCAGAGTTAATGGGCTGCAGGAATCGAGAGAAGCCTTAGCAGGCTTCACGGTTTTCCCCACATTGTGATTTTTGCATTGCACAAAATTAGGAAACTGATATCACAATATGGTGGCCCCTTGGTTCTCAAACTTGATCCATTCCAGAAGTCCGTTCCAAAACCAAAGCGTTCCAAAACCAAGGCGCTCTTTCCCATAGAAAGTAATGCAAAATGGATTAATCCGTTCCAGGCTTTTAAAAGCAAACCCTAAAACAGCAATTGAACATGAGTTTTACTATCTAACGAGACCATTGATTCATAAAATGAAAGCAATCAACAATGTACTGCAGTCACACAATCAGTCAATCAGTAGCAAAAACAGACAGACCTCACTCAAAATGGAAGTGTGGTGCTCAAACTGGAACACTGACTTTTGGGTTTGCAGTGTTTGGGTTCCAAGTTGTTTGAGTACCAAGGCGTTTGAGAACCAAGGTATCGCTGTATGGGCTTCAAACCAGTTTTGGATGATATATCAATATATCGCCCAGCCCTGTTGGGTGGGATCCCATAGGTCATCTAGTCCAACCCCCCAGCAATGCAGGGAGTTCCATAGTTTGTGGTGGGTTTTCCCACCCAAGTGGAGGAAGAAGGGCACCCCCCCCCATTTCCCTCTAGATCTGCGCTTCTTCGTAACAAGGCAGCCTCAACCCGCCAAATATTCCTCCGGCACAAGCATCTTTTGCATGCGAACTAACAATGCTTCCTTAGACTAGAGTGGACTCAAAATATCACATTAGCCTGCTAACCAAATACGGCCACCTTTGGCTTGCGTCGCCATCATCACCCACCTCTCCTGCCACCGGGGATGGAGATCCCTTTGGCAGGAGTCACTGGAACCTGTGAGCAGGGCTTGAACGATGGCCCCTCTCCCTGGTGAAGGGGGCCTGGGGTGCCCTCTGAGCTGCCATGGAGGTCCAGCCGTGAGCCAGAAAGGGCAGCGGGGAGCCTGGTTTTCACCTGCTGCTTTCCAGCACGCTGGGCAGCCCCCAAACACCACCCCTCTGGGACACCCCTCTCAGAAATAAAAATAAATAATAATAGTAATAATTTATTATTTATACCCCCAGGGTATTATATATACCCTGGCTGGGTTTCCTGCTGAGTCAGACTGGCCCATGCAGTTCAGTATTCTCAGCACAGGCAGGCAGCCATGTCACTCTCCTGGGTTAAATAATAATAATAACCACAACCACAATAACAACAATTTAAAAATTATTATTTATACCCTGCCCATCTGGCTGGGTTTCCCCAGCCACTCTGGGCGGCTTCCAACAGGAGATTAAAAATACATTAAAACGTCAAACATTAAAAACTTCCCTAAACAGGGCTGCCTTCAGATGTCTTCTAAAAGTTTGGTAGTTGTTTTTCTCTTTGACATCTGGTGGGAGGGAGTTCCACAGGGCGGGTGCCACCACGGAGAAGGCCCTCTGCCTGGTTCCCTGTAACATGGCTTCTCGTAGGGAGAGAACCACCAGAAGGTCCTCAGTGCTGGACCTCAGTGTCTGGGCAGAACGATGGGGGTGGAGACGCTCCTTCAGGTATACTGAAATCCAGAGCCCCGACTCACGGGGAGACCGCAGCTCGGGGTTAGAGCACCTGCGTCTCCACCTGAAAGCAAATAGAACCATCAAATGGCAAAGTTGGAAGAGTCCCCCCAAAGATCATCTAGCCCAACTTGCCCCCGCAAAGCAAGAGGCAGTGGGTGACGTGGAAGACCCCCCTCTCTGCTTGAGACCTTGCCAGTCAGAGTAAACAGTATGGGGCTTAGTGGACCAAGGATTGGACTCTGTGTATTCCCCCCCCCCATTTTTTTAAATTAATTTTCCAAAATTTTGAGCAAACAAACAAACATACATCTGAACTATACTTAATCCAATCTTAGTAACATTGTTAAGTGATGTCCTCAAATCCCCCTGGCTGAATTTCAGTGTATATCATTGTAACAGTTTTCCAAAACCAATTTTCTCATATAATTAACTTAATCACTTAAGATCTTACTTTGTTTTCATTTTGACTTTAAACATATTGTTCTCCAACATCACATATTTAAATCCTAAGACTATCTATTATTTGCAAGTTTTTCCAATTAAGTTATCTTAACATATTTAACTAAATAGTTTTTGAATTTCATCCATTCCTCCTGGTACTCCTCCTCCTTCTGGTCACGGACTCTTCCAGTCAGGTCGGCTAGCTCCGAAAAGTCCATCATCTTCATCTGCCATTCCTAACGATCGGACTCTAATTAAGGCAGCTTCCAATCTGCAGCATTAGCTTTGCTTCCTTTGCATGCTTTTCCTCATCCGCCTCTGAGCCTCCAGCCTTTCCTTTGCTGCTGCTGCCACTGCTGCTCCTTCTGCCGCCCCCCCCCCGTTTGCATGCCATTACGTGGGCCGTCAACCTGTGTGTCACTAACCCATCTCGCTTGTTTGTCTCACTCCCCACCCCTTGCTCAGACCACTCGTGCGGGAGCCCCCGGGAGCAGGCTAGACCTCGCCGAGCCCAGAGCGGCGAGAGGGAGCCCCAGAGGCCGAGGGAACCCCGACGGGGACCCCCTCTATTGTCCGAGGGGCTGGACTTGGAAGTTTTGGGGAGCTCCTCGGAAGCGAGGCAGGCCGGAGGCGGCCGGAGGGAGAGGCAGGACAGGAACCGGGGCGGCCGGGAGAGGCCTCGGAGGCCTCCTTCGGACATGGAGGAGGAAAGCCGCCGGGACGGAGACCGCCGGGACAGGAAGCCGTCCAGTCAGGAAAGACATTGGCGGCCCTCTTCGCTTGCAATGGACGGGGAGGTTGAGCCCCACACAGGTGGCGGCATGGGGCGGAAAGAAAGGCGGCCAGGGAGCCGAGAGGGGAGCCACAGGACGCCCCCTTTTCCGCTGGACTGGGAAGACGAGAGGGTGCATCTAGAGAGTGGTGGCCGGCCCCGTAAGCCCCGGGAGAGGCGGTCCCCTAGCTCAGAGAGGTCCCTGCGGCCGACACACCTGAGCGCCGACTGGGAGGAAAGGCACCGGCTGGGCCGCAGCTGTTCCCCAGACCCAGATCGCCAGAGGCGACCACCCCGCCAGGACCGGGAGTCGCCCAGGCCCCCCTCCTGCGACCCCAGGCTGCAGGACCTGGAAGCACCAGCACCCCGGAGAGGCGGCAGGAGGGACGGAGAAAGGGAACGTCGCAACGGGGCAAGCACCTCGCCCTCCTCGCACTGCGGGGAAGACTTGGGAGCCGACGCCCAGCGCCATAAGGATCCAGGTAACAAGGAACCCGCGGTGGGCACTGATTTCTGGTGAAGGCATCCCTGCAAAACCTCTCCTCCTCTGGTTCTGTTGGAATTTAATTCAATTTCATTTACGCAAGCTTGGTTCTAATTTTAGTCTGTTGCTGTTTTAACTTTTGCGAAGTTTATTGTTGTTGGCTTTTCTCGGCGGTGATGTTATGGCTTTTTTTTTTTTTTTTTTTTGTAAACTGCTCTGAGATGGTGTTTGCTTGTTTTTTTGACATTCGAGCGGTGTATACATTTTATGAAATAAATAAAACGGTTCCTGCTTAGGCAACCCACAAAACACACACCGGGTAGAAAATCCCAACTTCGTTTGCGTGAAAGACTTTAGCTTCAGGTAGGAAGACGTTAAGTGCAAATTTAGAGTGCAGCTTTCATTTCTGTGGGTTGGTTTTTTAAAAAACAAACCATCAGAGTCTAATTCTGGCCCTGTTAGTAATGTTCTGCACATTTCATATGTGCTGGAGAACAGTCAGATTCCAGCTGAAGGAATCTTCCGTCGTTCTGAGATTATATATATATATGTATGTGTATATATATATATATATATAAAATCTGTCTCTGTTTGGCTTTCCTGGTTCATTTTCCCTCCAGGCTGAAACGGAGGACAGTCTTGAGCCTGAAAACAAAGGCCGTTCTGTCAGACTGGGGCGGAAGATGCAACAGGCCTTATTTTTCCACACAGGAGGAAAAAATTAGGCGTTCTTGGCTTCCATGCCGACGCCAGAGTTGCTGCAGGCCAAGTGCTAACAGATTGCAAACCAACTTAGAATGGTCTACTTAGGAAAATTGTATTCCTGCCGCGATGCTTTTCCTGGTTGCACAGTGACATTTTAATCAGCCGCTATATCTTGAAAACGGCTCTGCTTTGGACGGTTTTGCAACATTAGCGCCGGGGAGTTTTCTGCTGCTTAATGCCGTCCTCTGTTAGCTCTTCCATCATTTGTATTGTGCTGAAACTCAGGCAGCTGCTTCCCAGATGATAAAAACACACAGGCCCTCGCCCGGAGCAGCTGGCGGTCGTGAAACGGCACCAATTCGAAGACTCGGAGCCTGCACCCCGCAGCAAAATAAAGCCGGTTTTCCAAGTAATACTTTGGAGCAGGCATGGGAAGAGTATTGTCCCCTTGGTGGCTGTTGTACTGGGATCCTGTTCAGCATTGCGAGGGATCGCGGAGCCAGTAAGCTAGAAGTTTGTAAAAGGATTCATTGCATGGAGAAGCTGGACAGGGAAAGCTTTTGCTTCCTCCTTGCAATGGCTGTGCAAGTTGGCCATTAAAAATATTTTTAAAATCCTCATCATAGGCTTAGTGACAATGCTTAGCTGCCTTCTCCAGCCTTCCAGCTGTGTTGAAAGGGTCTGTGGGTTTTCCTGAGTGCTCAGCAGGTTCTTCTCTCTGTATTTGCTGGAACAACGACCTAGCAAGGTAGGTTGGTCAAAAGAACAACTCTGGGCGAATCCCAACAAAATCTCGAAAGCACAACGAAACGTCAGACGTTTAACACTTCCTCCGCAGGGCTGCCTTCAGATGTCTTCTAAAAGTCAAACAGTTGCTTGTTTCTTTGACATCTGACGGGAGGGAGTTCCACAGGGTGGGTACTCTTCTCACCCCCATGTTGCAGGTGTGTGGCGGATGGACTGATCTTTGCAACTTTCCACACAAACAAGACGCACGCTGTTTTTGGTGGTATTTCCCCTTTCGGTTTTGCGATGTTTGCCGTGGCTGAAAATAGCTCCCGTCTATCTGTGAGCAGATGCTCACATCCTCTTCCTGCTGCTGCTTCTAATCATAGCTGGCTCCCTGTTGCAACCCGAGACTTTGCCAAGGCTGTGTGGGAGGAGCGCCGAAGCCCCCTTCATCGGCCTCTATGCACACTTACGGAGTTACTGCATTTTTCGCTCCATAAGACGCACCTGACCATAAGATGCACCTAGTTTTTAGAGGGGGAAAGCAAGGAAAAAAATATTCTGCACAGAGCATGTAAGCGGCTCTCGCTTTTCTTGCTTCAAACCCTTCCGTCCCTCCTCCTGCTTTGCTGAGAAGCTAGCAGAGCCAGAGCGATAGCTGCGCAGCGCCTCTTGTTCTGCTGGCTTCCCAGCAAAGCAGGATGAGGGACGAAAGTGAGCCCTTACAAGGGAGCGCTGAGCAGAGCCTGGCAGTGGCTCTTGCTGGCTTTTCTGGGAGGTGTGGGAAGGGACAGAGGGCAGCCTGTCAGTCCCTTCTCCCTCCTCGGGGAAAAGCCACCAAGAGCCTCACACATGCTCCATATGGCTCTTTAAAGGGAGCGCTGAGCAGAGTCTCCCACCTGCATTTGCTCCATAAGATGCACACACATTTCCCCTTACTTTTTAGGAGGGGGAAAGTGCGTCTTATGGAGCAAAAAATACGGTACTTTCCGGGGGGACTTATTTAAGTCTGTGCGGTTCTTCTGCACCCTGGGTGCTCCTGGAGGTTGGAGTGAACCCCTCCAGCCTGCCTGGACCAGTTTTAAAATTATCTTCCACCCCAGGCATCTGCAGCCTGAGAGCATAAGAGCATCTGTGGCCCACCTGGGCCAGCATCCTGTTTTCACAGTAGCTGACCAGATGCCCCAAAGGGAAACCCAAAAACAGGATCCAAGCACGAGAGCCCTCGCTCTCCCTTCCTGCCTTTTCCGGCAGCTGAGATTCAGGAGCACAGCTGCCTCCGATTGTGGAAACAGAGCAGGGCAGAGCCGTCGTAGCTAGGAGCTGTTCATAGCCCTCCTCTGTGAATTTATCTAAAGAGGTGGGGAGAGACCCCAAAGTGCACAGAAGACCCCTGGCTGCCCCACATGTTTTGAGTACTATAACTCTCTGTGACGGGTGACTTGCAATTGTGTGCATGCATTCCTAGAATTGGGACCACAAGGGCCATCTAGTCTGACCCCGGCAATGCAGGACTCTTTGTGTCTTGTGTCAGGAGTCTTGTGTTCTACCAACTGAGCTATCTGGAAGCCTCTCAACTGGGCAGAAAGTCACCCAGGAAGTTGCCTCCTGCTGAGTCAGACTGGCCCATGCAGTTCAGCATTGTCAACACAGGCAGGCAGCCATGCCTCTCCTGGGTTAAATAATAATAACAACAACCACAATAACAACAATAAAAAAATTATTATTTATACCCTTTCTATCTGGCTGGGTTTCCCCAGACACTCTGGGCGGCTTCCAATGAAAGATTAAAAATACATTAAAACGTCAAACATTAAAAAACTTCCCTAAACAGGGCTGCCTTCAGATCTTCTAAAAGTCAGATAGTTGTTTCTTTCCTTGGCATCTGCTGGGAGGGCATTCCACAGGACGGGTGCCACTACCGAGAAGGCCCTCTGCCTGGTTTCCTATAACTTCACTTCTCGCAGGGAGGGAACTGCCAGACGGCCCTCGGTGCTGGACCTCAGCATCTGGGCTGAACGATGAGGGTGGACTCCTTCAGGTCTACTGGGCCTTTGAGGCAGTTTTAGGCCAGAGGTGTTTCCAGCCTTGCCTGGAGGTGCTATTGGAGATTGAGCCTTCTGCATGTGAGGCAGGGGCTCTGCTGCTGAGGTTACGGCCCTTCCCTGACTTCTGGACCTTGGTGGGATGGCGTAGGTCAGTTAAGGAGGTGTGTTCCGTGGAGAAAGTTGCAGGTGGGCAAAGCCTCTGCCTGCATCCCTGGTGGAATGCTCTGAATTGGAATAGATGGACCAACATCAAGCAGTCAAGGTATCTGTCTTCTAGGAAGACACACAGAACATAAGCAGATCCACACAGTCTTCGTAATTTGAGTTACCTTGGTGAAGAACTATTTTTTTTATCTGTGTGGGTAGCTCTGAATTTAGCTGGCAAATTAATTATTTCCCCTTCTGTGACTGAGGAATGTGGCTTCTAATCTCTTAAGGAACGAAAACGCGGGGGCCGAAGGATGCCAGTTACCACAAAGGCCGCCCGGCAGCCCCCCAGGACCAGGAGCTCTATGATGCAGAGATCGCCCGGAAGCTGCAGGAGGAAGAGCTGTTGGTGAGTGGGATGGATTTGGGCTTCATCCCAGAGACACAGAGAGAGTGTTTTGGGGGTGGAAGTGACTCTGAGTTTGGAGCACTGAGCAGCAATCAGTAACAACAAGCAGCGCTGGGTACCATTAAGTGTTTCAGCAGCACATGTTTCACTGTGATGCAGCAGCAAAAAAAGCTAATGCGATTCTAGGCTGCATCAACAGAAATCTAGTGTCCAGATCAAGGGAAGTCATAACACCACTCTATTCTGCCCTGGTCAGACCCCACCTGGAATACTGGGTCCAGTCCTGGACGCCACAATTTAAGAAGGTTGTTAACAAGCTGGAAGGTGTGCAGATGAAGGTGACCAAGATGATCAAGGGTCATGAAACCAAGCCTGATGAGGATTGGTTGAAGGATCTGGGGGTGTTCAGCCTGGAAAGGAGAAGGCTGAAATGATACGATTGTTGTTGTTTAGTCGTGTCCTCCTCTTCGTGACCCCCTGGACCAGAGCATGCCAGGCACTCCTGTCTTCCACTGCCTCCCGCAGTTTGGTCAAACTCATGCTGGTAGCTTCGAGAACACTGTCCAACCATCTCGTCCTCTGTCGTCCCCTTCTCCTTGTGCCCTCCATCTTTCCCAACATCAGGGTCTTTTCCAGGGAGTCTTCTCTTCTCATGAGGTGGCCAAAGTATTGGAGCCTCAGCTTCACAATCTGTCCTTCCAGTGAGCACTCAGGGCTGATTTCCTTCAGAATGGAGAGGTTTGATCTTCTTGCAGTCCATGAGACTCTCAAGAGTCTCCTCCAGCACCATAACCTCCTTCAAATATCTAAACAGCTGTCCCATGGAAGGTGGAGCAAGTGTGTTTTCTGCTGCTCTGGAGGGTAGCCAGAGGGTGGGTCACCTAGTCCAACCCCTGCAATGCCGGACTCAAAGCTAAACCGTCCCCGACTGGCCAATTTCTGTTTAGAAACCTCCAGTAAGTCCTAAAAGGAAAGAACCTCAGCTGACCAACCATGCCTGGGTTTCTTGTTTCATAAAAGCTCTTCTTTTTCCTGTTGTCTCCTCTTCAGGCCAGCCACGTGGACAAGAGAGCAGCGCAGGTCGCCCAGGACGAGGTAGGCATTTGCATATTCAAATAAGGGAATGGGGAGTGTCTGCCTTTGGAGCCGAGGAGGCAACTGGCTTTCTGAGATCTTTGCTTCTTAGTGGAGCTCCGACTCCAGACTCTTTCCACTGATCCCCCTCCTTTCCCTCCTTTGTGTTCAAGCTCAGGCTTGCAAATATCTCTGTGCAGGGAGCCTGCCAGCAGCTGTCCCCTTTGCTTCCTGCCATTGGCTGCCTCTCTGCACCGCCACCCCCCCCAAAAAAGCTGGCCTTGCTCAGAGCCAGACCCAAACCCTCCTTCCCCCATGCAGGGAAGGGGTCCTGGCAGACCCCCCTGTGTTGTCGTGGTGCTAGGATACTGTTTGTTGACCTTTCAGCCAAAAAGGCTCTCTCGAGTAAATATGCATGTAGATACAAAATGATGCGAATGATGAGAATTGAACAGGGATGCAAAAGCGAGCGGTGAAAGAGATGAAAGCATCTTTGACGAAAGCTTTTCTGCAGGAGGGGAGAGTGCAGTGGGGCTCAGGGCCTTCTTGTGGGATTTTCTTGTGGGAGCCTGGCCGGCCACTGTGAGGAGGAGCCCAGCTGCCTGGCCTCTCCTTAGCTCCATGGGATTCCTAAATGGAGCCTCCATGGGCAAAGCCAGCCTACCTTAATCACGGTAGAGAACTCTTCCACTCACATCCTGCTGGAGGGTTTCAGCCCCTGTGACGATGCTGGTCTAGGTCATCGCGCCACTCCTTGGTGTGTGGAGTGCCTCAGGGTGCGATACTCTCCCCGATGCTTTTCAACATCTTTATGCGCCCCCTCACCCAGCTTGTCCGGAGTTTTGGGCTGGGTTGCCATCAGTATGCCGATGACACCCAACTCTATCTGTTGATGGATGGCCATCCTGATGGATGGCCATCCTGACAGAGGTCCTGTGGCTGGGACGGGACGATATGGGATTGGGGGGGGCAACTCCCATCTCTTGCGGGGGTGCAATTAGCGCCAGCACCGTCCGTTAAGAGTTTGGGTGTAATCTTCGATACCTCCCTCTCTATGGAGGCGCAGATTACAGCTATAACAAAGGCGGCATTTTTTCATCTCCGCCAAGCTAAGCAGTTGGCTCCTTACCTCTCTCGCCCTGACCTAGCCACTGTGATCCACACGATGGTCACCTCCAGACTGGATTATTGTAACTCGCTCTATGTGGGGCTGCCCTTGAGACTGACCCAGAAACTCCAGCGGGTGCAGAATGCTGCAGCGAGACTCCTTACGGGGTCTTCGCTGCGAGACCACATTCACCCGGTGCTATACCAGCTGCACTGGCTCCCAGTGGAGTACAGGATCAGGTTTAAGGTGCTGGTTTTAACCTTTGAAGCCCTATATGGCCTGGGACCCTCGTACCTGCGGGACCACCTCTCCTGGTATGCCCCACAGAGGACCTTGGAGGTCCCGGGCCACAGGGAGGTTAGACTGGCCTCAAATAGAACCAGGGCTTTTTTGGCTGTGGCCCCGATCTGGTGGAACGCTCTGTCGCATGAGACTAGGGCCCTGCGGGACTTGACATCTTTCCGCAGGGCCTGCAAGACGGAGCTGTTCCACCAGGCCTTTGGCCAAGGCACAGCCTGACTCCCTCCTTTGGCAATCCTCACAGAACTCTAGCCCAATGGTTGCCATTAATTTGATTTGAACTGATTTTATAATGAAATTATTTTAGAATGTTGTATTATTTTATTGTTATTAGCCGCTCTGAGCCCGGCTTCGGCTGGGGAGGGCGGGATATAAATAAAATTTTATTATTATTATTATTTATTATTATTATTATTTAGGTGGGTCCCTCGTGGGCCTAATCCTGCTGCCGAGCTCCTTGTAACCTTCTTATCCTGCTGTTTCTGCTAGGAAATAGCTCGCCTGTTGCTGGCGGAGGAGAAGAAGGCTTACAAGAAAGCCAAGGAACGTGGAAAGTCTTCTCTGGAGAAGAAGAGGCAGGAACCAGACTGGAAGGTGGGTGATGCGTCCTGAGTTGACTTTGTCTCCCTTTGCCGGGCAAGGAGATGCCATGCGGAGCTCTGCTACAATGATTGATTTAATCTGCCCAGGGCAACCCAAAGCGACTTACAACTAAACCAATAGACAGCAAACCCGCACAGGTACATTAAAACCAAGAGGAAAGAGAACTCTATTAAAAGCATCCCCAAGGCCAAAAGAATTACAGTGGCACCTTGGTTCTCAGACTTAATCCGTTCCAAAACCAAAGCGTTCCAAAACCAAAGCGCTCTTTCCCATAGAAAGTAATGCAAAACAGGTTAATCCGTTCCAGACTTTTAAAAACAACCCGTAAAACAGCAACTGAACATGAGTTTTACTATCTAATGAGACCACTGATCCATAAAATGAAAGCAATAAACAGTGTGCTGCAGTCACACAATCAATCCATCAGTCGCTGAACTGGGTTCCACACAGTCGCAAAAACAAAACAAAAAGAGCTGCAAAAACGCAAAATAAATAGAAAGACAGACAGACCTCAGCGTAACACTCAAATCGGAAGCGTGACACTCAAAATGGAGCTTCCGAAAAAAGCTCGCAAACTGGAACACTGACTTTTGGGGTTGCAGTGTTTGGGTTCCAAGGTGTTTGAGTACCAAGGTGCCACTGCAGTCTAATCCTCTTTTAAAGGCTTCCCAGTTGGTGGCCCTTGCTGGCTCCTGGGGCAGGGAGTTCCACAGGTTAACTCTGCGCCGTGTGAAGGAGGACTTTATTTTGTCGTCTTCCGGTCTGAGCTGACCGCCCTCCTCTCCCTCCTCTCCCCAGCACGACTCACACGAATCGGTGCGCCCGAGGTCAAGGGAAGGTCACGAAGGTCACCGGTCCAGAAGCGACAAGCCAACGAGGTGAGAGGGATCCCCGATCCGTGATCCAGGAGTGCAGGTGGGGAAGCCTCACCTGGTCAAATGGCCTCGGTTGTAAGCAGGGCACGATGGCGGTGTGATGCCAGGGTGCATTTTTTGGTTTGTGTCTCCTACATCTGCATCTCTTTAAGGCAGGCTTCCTCAACCTCGGCCCTCCAGATGTTTGGGACTACAACTCCCATCATCCCTAGCTAACAGGACCAGTGGTCAGGGATGATGGGAATTGTAGTCCCCAAACAGCTGGAGGGCCAAGTTTGGCCATGCCTCCTTTAAGGGGTTGGACCTTGCAGTTTTGTGATTCAATTCTCTATCTCCCTGCACATAGAAAACTAATGATGATGATGATGATGATGATGATAATAAAATAATAATAATAATAATAATTTATTATTTATACCCCACCCATCTGGCTGAGTTTCCCCAGCCACTCTGGGCGGCTTCCAAACAAGTGTTAAAAACAATACAGCATTAAATATTAAAAACTTCCCTAAACAGGGCTGCCTTCAGATGTCTTTTAAAGATAGGATAGCTGCTTATTTCTTTCACATCTGAAGGGAGGGCGTTCCACAGGGCAGGCACCACTACCGAGAAGGCCCTCTGTCTGGTTTCCTGTAAACTCACTTCTCGCAATGAGGGAACCACCAGAAGGCCCTCGGAGCTGGACCTCAGCGTCCGGGCAGAATGATGGGGGTGGAGATGCTCCTTTGGGTATACTGGGCCTTTGAGGCCGTTTAGGGCTTTCAAGGTCAGCACCAACACTTTGAATTGTGCTCGGAAACGTACTGGGAGCCCATGTAGCTCTCTCAGGACCAGTGTTATGTGGTCCCAGCGGCTGCCCCCAGTCACCAGTCTAGCTGCCGCATTCTGGATTAATTGCAGTTTCCGGGTCACCTTCAAAGGTAGCCCCATATAGAGTGCATTGCAGTAGTCCAAGCGGGAGGTAACTAGAACATGCACCACTCTGGCGAGACAGTCTGCGGGCAGGAAGGGTCTCATCCTGCGTACCAGATGGAAGCTGGTAAACAGCTTCCCTGGACACAGAATTGACCTGCGCCTCCATGGACAGCTGTGAGTCCAAAATGACTCCCAGGCTGCACACCTGGTCCTTCTGGGGCACAGTTGCCCCATTCAGGACCAGGGAGTCCTCCATACCCGCCCATCTCCTGTCCCCCCAAAACAGTACTTCAGTCTTGTCAGGATTCAACCTCAATCTCCTAGCCGCCATCCATCCTCCAACCGCCTCCAGGCACTCACACAGGACCTTCACCGCCTTCACCGGTTCTGATTTAAAAGTATGTCAGGTAGAAGGGAGTCACCTTCTCCCTGGCACCTAGCTTTCTAAGTGCAGGGAGGAAGGTTGAGCCAGATGAGATTCTACCTGCAGCGCACGTCACATGGCGGGCAGCTCACCTCAGCAAAAACTTGCCCTGCTTCCCTCTCAAGCTATGCAACCAGATCGCCAGCCCTTCGGCTTACAATATTGTGTCGTGCGCAACTCCTGGCGCTTCATTGGCACCGTGTGAATGTTTCGCAGCGGTTGCAGAGTGCTTTCTGTGCGCGGGGTTAGGTCCCATTTTACAGATGGAGGGACTGAGGCTGAAATTGATTTTTAACAGACGGCGGCTCAGTCCTGTTTGCTTCATAAAATTTACACGCCGCTTTATTGTAAAGGGCGGGGGAGCGGAGAACCTTGAAGCAGTTGACGAAGAGAATAAATCAATAAGATGACCCGCAAAAAACAAGTACCGTATTTTTCGCTCTATAGGATGCATCGGACCATAGGAGGGGGAGTACAAGGAATTTTTTTCCTTGTTCTTCCCCCTCTAAAACAAGCCTCCGGAGAGCAGTGGGATTTACCTTGGAAGCCTGGAGAGCGAGAGGGGTCGGTGCGCACTGACCCCTCTCGCTCTCCAGGCTTCAGTGAAGGCAACCCGAAGCCTCTGGAGTGTGGTGGGAGTTCCCGCTGGGCTCCGGAGGCTTCAGGTTCTTTTTGACCTGCTCTTTGGGGCTGGCGGGGGGAAGCACTGCTTTCCCCCACCGCCAGCCCCAAAGAGCAGGTCGGGGAACAGCGCAAAGGCTGCGCGCAGCCTTGCCGCTGCCCCCCCGAGCTTGTGGGGCTGGTGGTGGGGGGAAGCGCTGCTTTGCCCCACCGCCAGCCTCCAAGATCCCTGAAGCTTTTGGAGCGCAGCGCAAGTTCCGCTGTGGGGGCTCCAAAGGCACCCCGCTGCCCTGAGGAGGCTTTGCAGCCATCCCCAAGCTAGAACAGGGAGAGGGAGCGCTGCGCAGCGCTCCGTCTCGCTGTTCTCGCTTCGGGGGCAGCCTCTGTAGCCTCCGCTGCCCTGCGGAGGCTTTGCGCAGCTAACCCGAAGCTAGAACAGCGAGACGGAGCGCTGCGCAGCGCTCCCTCTCCCTGTTCTGGCTTTGGGCTTAGGCGAGCAGCCTGCATTCACTCTATAGGACGCACACACATTTCCCCTTAATTTTGGGAGGGGAAAAAGTGCGTCCTATAGAGCGTAAAATATGGTATTTAAAACACTAAAAAAAGTGGTTGGGAGGGGGAGAACCACCTGTAAGCGGACCCTTTGGGGGAAAGGCTTTGCAGCATCAACCTTTGGGGAACAGGCCGGCCGACGGATCCTTTTTCCAAACCGTTTCCCTGCTCTCTTTGCCAGGCCTCCCCCTCCGCCCTCCGAGGATCTGGACCACCTTTGTAACCTTACAAGCCAGCAGAACTTGGCACATCAAACACCCAGACCAGAGCCTTCTCATAAAGGTGAGGGGGGGCAGCGTCCCCACCACTCGGGGGAATAGCGGCACTCCTTTTCTGTCTCCAACTTGCTTATTTGTGGGGTGCTGTTGGCCCATCTAGATTTAACATCTGATACCCTTTCAGACGTCTTGTGGGGAGGGGAGGCTGTGGGTTATTGACTTGTTTCTCTTCTTGTTTTTAATATGTATTTTTTTGGGGGGGGGGCGAGTTTCTTGTATGTTTATGCTGTGAAGAGCCCTGAGATCTACGAACGAAGGGCAGTAGACAAATTTAATTAATCAAAATAATAGTCCAGCATCCTGTGGCAAACCTGATGCCCTAATGGGAAACCAGGAAGCAGAACAGAAACAAAGGAGAACACTCCTCCTGAGAGACAGAATTTTATTTTATTTTATTTTATTTTTCCAACAACTGGAATCCAGGTGTATTGCTAGCCTCTGACTATAATACTGTGATGTTGAATTCCTTGCTTTATACTTGATGTTGCAAACATACTTTTAAAATTTGCAGAATACAGAACATTCTTAGGCTTTTTTTTTTTAAAAAAAAGTATTAGTTTTCCATTAAAAACATCCAATTAATAACAAAACAAATCCAATCATAATCCAAATCAAGAAAAAAAAAATCCAAATTATTAAATTTCAAATGGACTTCCCATATTCTGGACCTTCAAGGTTCAGAAGTGTTCTTAGGCTTTTGATCCAGTCTGGGAATCTGCCAACTATATTGCTGCTACAGCATAATCACAAGGCATACCTTCCATCATTCCACATTGTTCTGTGAATTGCCCTGAGACCACCAGGTGTATGTAGGGCGCTATATTAATAATAATAATAATAATAATAATAATAATAATAATAATAATAATTCCTTACTAGTAGTCTTCAATAGCTCTCTCCTCTTCCATGAATCTGCCCAATGCTCTTTTACATCTATCCAAATAGAGGGCCATCCCTGCCAACTCCAGTGGGAGAGAGTTCCACAGTCTATCTGCGTGAAGAAGCACTTTGTTTTCTCTGTCCTGAATCGCCCTGCTTCCTTGGATGCCCACGAGTTCCAGTGCCATATGAGAGAGGGAGAAAACCTTTTCTCTCTCTGTTTTCTCCATTCCCCGGCCTCCTTGTATAAATGCCTCTCGTTTCGCCTCTCGCTCTCCATTTTCTCTGAACTGAAAAGTCCCAAATGCTGCGGCTTTTCTTCAGCGAGAGTCTCTCCATCCCCTTGGCCCCTGGGCTGCCCTTTCCTGAACCTTTTCCAGCTCTGCAATATTGGTTTTTTGGGGTGAAGTCACCAGAACTGGATGCGGTCAGAAACGGTGGAGATCTCTCAGCGGCCTTTGACACCATCAACCATAACATCCTTCTGGACTGTCTTGAGGGGCTGGGAGCTGGGGGCACTGTTATACGGTGGTTCCGCTCCTTTCTCCTGGGCCATGTCCATAAAGTGTGGGGGGGGGTGAGTGTTCAGACCCTGGGCTCTCACTTGTGGGGTGCCTCAGGGTTCTGTCCTCTCCCCCATGCTTTTTAACATCTACACGAAGCTGCTGGGAGAGATCATCAGGGGGTTTGGGCTGGGTATTCATCAGTATGCGGATGATACCCAGCTCTACCTCTCTTTCAAATCAGAACCAGTGAAGGCGGTGAAGGTCCTGTGTGAGTGTCTGGAGGCAGTTGGAGGATGGATGGTGGCTAACAGATTGAGGTTGAATCCTGACAAGACAGAAGTATTGTTTGGGGGGGACAGGAGACAGGCAAGTAGGGGGGACTCCCTGGTCCTGAATGGGGTAACTGTGCCCCTGAAGGACCAGGTGCGCAGCCTGGGAGTCATTTTGGACTCACAGCTGTCCATGGAGACGCAGGTCAATTCTGTGTCCAGGACCGCTGTCTACCACCTCCATCTAGTACACAGGATGAGACCCTAACTGCCCACAGACTGTCTCACCAGAATGGTTCATGCTCTAGTTATCTCCTGCTTGGACTACTGCAATGCACTCTACATGGGGCTACCTTTGAAGGTGACCCGGAAACCACAACTAATCCAAAATGCAGCAGCCAGACTGGTGACTGGGAGCGGCCGCCGGGACCACACAACACCGGTTCTGAGAGATCTGCATTGGCTCCCAGTATGTTTCCGAGCACAATTCAAAGTGTTGGTGCTGACCTTGAAAGCCCTAAATGGCCTCGGTCCAGTATATCTGAAGGAGCGTCTCCACCCCCATCGTTCTGCCCGGACACTGAGGTCCAGTGCCAAGGGCCTCCTGGCAGTTCCCTCCCTGTGAGAAGTTACAGGGAACCAGGCAGAGGGCCTTCTTGGTGGTGGCGCCCGCCCTGTGGAACACCCTCCCACCAGATGTCAAAGAGAACAACTACCAGACTTTTAGAAGACATCTGAAGGCAGCCCTGTTTAGGGAAGCTTTTAATGTTTGATGTATTACAGTATTTTAATATATTTTTTTGGAAGACGCCCAGAGTGGCTGGGGAAACCCAGCCAGATGGGAGGGGTACAAATAAATTATTATTATTATTATTATTATTACTAAAAGTCTGTGCTGATGGAAATGCAGATCTTTCTCAAGGGAGGGACCACCAGAGTCTCCTCCCCACAACCCCCCCCCCAAACCGGGCAGATCCCTTTATCACAAGGCTGGGTGAAGGGCCACTATTGAACCCCGAGATCTTCGGAGCCTGAGCTCTGCCTCTGAGCTGCGCCCCTTCCCCGTAACCTTTGCAGCTTTCCCAAGGAATAAGCCACAGCTCTTTCCTTTCTGCAGATTGCGCAGGGGTTTTGCGGAGAGGCACAGAGGTCCCGCTGCAAAATTTAAATTTATTTATTTATTTATTTGAATTTGCATTTTATTTGTTTGTTAACATTCTTATAATACATCGGTAAAAGTCACATTACAATACAGGACTTACTATAATATAATTTCCAGCATGTATACAAAAATTATATACAAATTTTATATACTTAGAAAGAAAATGAAACAAAAAAAAAGAAAGAACAAAGAGAAAAAAAGCAAAAACAAATCTCCCCCTCAAATGAATGTACTCTTATTATTGTATATTTCTTTACATATTATCTAACACATTCCTATATCAATATGTGCTCTTAGTCTTATTTCTCAACTCAGTCTCACTCCAACGTCAGTCAAATGCTAGCATAGACAGCGAACCTTTACTGTATTTTTGAACATATGTTTTATATCTATCCCACTTTTCCATAAATTTTTGTTTTGAATTGCCTCTCAGGGTATTTGTTAACTGCGCCCTTTCAGCAAATTCTTGTATCTACAAGCTGCAAAAATTAATTTTGAAGTGTCGGCCTCTTGAGAAAGCCTCTGCCACCGACCATCTTGCCCAGAAGCAGGAAAGGGAAATGAGGTTCGAGAACTCTGTGGTCTTTTAAACAGGAAGGACTGATTTAAACTTGCCGATACCCTTACCTAATTTATTTATAGAAATATTTATATACCGCTGTTTCATACAGATATCAAAGCAGTTTTACTCCAAAGGTACAGAAGGGAAGCCACACAAAAAGTTAAAAACAGACACCAGTTAATTTAGACGTAAGACATTTTAAGAAACTCAACGTGTTCTTGCGTTCTTTTTAAAAGCATGTTGATATACGGCACTAAAAGAATAGCGTCTTTGTTTTCCACAAGAGCTGAAAGGTTTGTTGCTCTTTTCAAGACAGCGAGGGGACGGAAAGCCACTTAATATTTCTCTTTCTTTTGTTTGCAGGTTACCACTATAAGCAGTAGGACGAACGAGGCAAATTTTTTTTTGCTGATACTGACTCTCTTCTGTAGCAAACTTTGCTGGAATCCTTCCTGGAGATCTCCTGGGTTCCTTCCTGCCTCCAAGGATCTTCCGGGGGACGGCCTCCTTCCTGAGCATCGCGACGTCCACAAACAGTGCCTCTTCTTCAGTCCGTTGAGTTTCTCCCTTGGCGATCTCCCTCCGGTCTCCTGGGCAGGGCAGTTAAATCTGGCTTTTGTGGGGCAGCTTTTTCACAGCCCACCTCTCCCGTCGCGCATTTCGGTTTGGGGATCTCGTCGCGCCGTCTTCCGGCCGCCACTCCCCAGCGAGGATCTCGTGGGGCTGGGAAGAGGGCAGCCGAAACAAGCCCAGGGTCGTAGGGTTGGCAGGGATCCCCAAAGGTCATCCAGCCCAACCCGCTGCAATGCAGGAACCACAGCTTTAAAAAATCCCTGACAGTGGGCCGTCCAACCTCTGCTTAGAAACCTCCCGTGAAGGAAAGCCCACCGCCTTCATGATAAAGGGAACGGGGGAGACTCCCCAGCGAGGAAAAGCGATGGTGTTTGGGACTGTTTCTTTTAATGGGGGGAAAGTGTGATGGAGATGTCCCCTACTTTGCGGAGATTGTGGGCACAAAGAGGTTTTTCCCCTCCGTCTCTTGTAATTCTAGAACCCAAATGCCTCTGACTGAAATTTGGGAGTTTTCAGGGCAGACAAAGAGGAAGCGGTTACAGTGGTACCTTGGTTCTTGAACTGCATCCGTTCCGGAAGTCCATTCAACTTCCAAAACCAAGGCATGGCTTCTGATTGGCTCTGGAAACAATGCCAACAGCCGAAACAGACATTTGGCTTCCAAAAAAAAAAGTTCACTAACTGGAACACTTACTTCTGGGTTTGCGGGGTTCGGGAGCCGATTTGTCCGTCAGCTAAGCCGTTCAAGAACCAAGGTAGCACTGAATCCACGCAGCACGTATTTAAAACAGAGCATCGGCTCTCCCAGTATCTAGCAGTGGCCACGAACTTAGATGGCTTTCAGAGAGGGGTGGACATAACGCAGGAGGTGCTCTGAGTACCGTATTTTTCGCTCCATAAGACACACTTTTTTCCTCCTAAAAGCTAAGGGGAAATGTGAGTGCGTCTTACGGAGCAAATGGCGCTGCGCAGAGAGGGAGAGCTGCGCAACGCCCGCTCAGTGAAGCGCCTGTTCTGCGAAGCTGGAGGAGGAACAGAAGGGTCTCCTGTTCCTGTTCCTTCTGCAGCTTCGCTGAAGGGGCGCTGTGCAGAGAGGGAGAACTGCGCAGTCCTTCAGCGACGCACCTGTCCTCGCGTCTGCCTTAGCCGTGCGCAGCCTCTTCGGGCAGGGGGAGCCTTTATCCCGCTGCCCTGAAGTGGCTTGGTTATCCCAGGAGCCAGAACAGCCACACGGTATCCCAGAAACCAGATCCCTCTTGCTGTTCTGGCTTCTGGGATCCAGAATAATTTTATCTTGTTTTCCTCCTCCCAAAACTAGGTGCGCCTTATGGTCCGGTGTGCCTTATGGAGCGAAAAATACAGTACCATTTGCTGGGAATTGCAGATTTGAAGAGGGCCACAGCACTCCTGGCTGGCTTGTAGGCTACGCATAGATGTTCATCTGGCCGGCCAGTGTGAGAAGACGATGCTGGATGGGGGGGGGGACTCCATAGGCCTGATCCAGGGGAGATGCTCTTGCATCCTTGTTGCCTCCTGCAGTTCACAAGGCCGCAATTTGCCAACAAGATGTTCTTTAGCTCTTTCTGTTATTCCTTCCCTCTTTGGCGTGAATGCAAACAGGAGACAAAGATGGCTAATTCCACCTTCTAGGTGGAAGCGTCACATGGATTTGAGAAGACGAGAAGATGGTGTCGATGGTCTTTTTAAAAGCCGCACCATTGTGATATTTAAGGCAGCTTTATTCAGGCATAGCAAAAGTGCAGTCTCCTGGTGTATAAATTTCACCGGCTTCTAGAGACACAATGCCTCACCTTAACTTCACACATGCATAGAAATTGAGTCATCTCAGGCTGGCTCCAGGCTGAGGTTTTCCTGCACAAATGTTCTTGACATATTCTGAATGAGATACAACTTCCAAACATACTTCCGGCATTGCCCCATTTCTTCTGAAACGCCTAACAGGTTAGCTACTGGCCTTAGACTTACTTTCCTCTTAATTTACAGAAGTTTCAACCTTTGTGGTTTCATTTGTATTTCTGAAACAATGAGGCCTAGGAACTTTAAAAAAGCACACTATAGTAGGCTGTTCTGAAGTGCCTTGGGCAGGAGGGGGGGTGGAATCCAGATTGCCCACTTTGCCCTAAGATGCACCACCTAGAAATAAATTTTAAAAAATCCAAAAATTGTCCAGTAGCACCTTAGAGACCAACTAAGTTTGTTCTGGGTATAAGCTTTTGTATGCATGCACAGGAAAGCTTATACGCAGAACAAACTTAGTTGGTCTCTAAGGTGCTACTGGACAATTTTTTGATTTTTTAAATTTATTTTGACTGCGTCAGACCAACACGGCTACCTACCTGAACCATCTACACCCTGGAAAAAACCCTCTAAAGGAATGGCTCTCCTCTCCTTCCCAAACTTGCGTCCCGGCCTAGATTTCACTGCCCTGCCCTCCCCTCCTGATCTTTTAGGCTTGTTTCCCCTTTTTGGTCAGAAAGTGTTAACTCTCTCTTGCAGCAAATCGACCGACACACACATTGGGACTTTCCGTTCTGTTCCCCATCTGCCACCGTGCCATATGGTCTGGTTGTTGTTGTTTTTTTAATATATGGTTTATTTTTATATGACATAGAATAGTCGATGGTTGTTGGTTGGTTGGTTGATTTATTTTTTTTACTGATTAATCTGCCATTTCCCACTTCTCCCGTGTTGCTGCATCCCATCAGAACCTTGTATTTATTATCGTTCGGCATTGAACGATGCTGTTTCAGGTGCCAAAAGCTTGCCTGTGTACACACACAACTGGGGTCTCTTCCTCCGTTGCTAAGTCTTGTCAGCCTCTCCCATGAAGCATCTTTGGGGGGGCTTTTCTCCATTTCCCTTGCGGGGTGAGCAGAGGCCATCAGTCTGTTGACGCTCAGCAAAGGGAAAGGAAATTGAGAGATGCTTAAACCTCTGGATGTTTCCCCCCTGGTTGGACATTGGGATCATGGCAGGGAGAAAGGGTCTTCCTCTGTCCCCAGATTACTCGCTGGTGCCTCCACCCCCCCCCCAAACATGTTGGGAAGCTTTGGGGAGGTCCTGTCAAAGACTAGGTTTGGGGGACAAGACTTTCTTCTTAAGGGCACAGACATGTAAACGCATTTGGGTCCTTGCAAGGGTGAGTGCAGACAATGAGGACCTTTGTGCAGGAAATTTTTTTCCTGAGCAAGCCTCCTTGAACTTGGCACTGTTCCCTATCCTCTGGTCCTTTCTGTGCAGGAGTGCTTCCCAGTCAGTTGCTCCAAAATGGTTTCCCCTGGCATGCAGGTGAAACTGGTTTGTCCAAAGGGGTGTTCATCATCCAGCACAGGGGTTCCCCAGCCTTTGGGGCCACTGCCTCCTTTGTTCCATAAACTCATCCCCGTTGCCCTCAAACCCTATTCAAAAGCCTTATTCAGAATAATGCTTTGCACCACCCACTAAAGAAGGTAATTCAAGTTCAAAACAGTAACAACTGCACATTTATTAAGACGCGGGTGGCACTGTGGGTTAAACCACAGAGCCTAGCACTTGCCGATCAGAAGGTCGGTGGTTTGAATCCCCGCGAGGGGGTGAGCTCCCATTGCTCAGTCCCTGCTCCTGCCAACCTAGCAGTTTGAAAGCACGTCAAAGTGCAAGTAGATAAATAGGTACTGCTCCAGCAGGAAGGTAAACGGCGTTTCTGTGTGCTGCTCTAGTTCACCAGAAGCAGCTTACTCCTGCTGGCCACATGACCCGGAAGCTGTACGTCAGCTCCCTTGGCCTATAGAGTGAGATGAGCGCCGCAAACCCAGAGTCGGCCACGACTGGACCTAATGGTCAGGGGTCCTTTTACTTTACCTTTACCTTTTAACTCATATCTCCTCTCAGTCTCCTCTTTTCCAGGCTAAACATACCCAGCTTCTTCAACCGCTCCTCATCAGGCTTAGTTTCCTTGATCATCTTGGTCCCCCTTTTCTGCACACCTTCCAGCTTGTCAACATCCTCCTTAATTTGTGGTGCCCAGAATTGGACACAGCATTCCAGGTGTTTGCCTGACCAGGGCAGAATAGAGTGGGTCTCTGACTTCCCTTGATCTGTGGGCACTAGACTTCTGCAGATGCAGCCTAGAAGAGCATTAGCTTTTTTTGCTGCTGGATCAGACGCCACGGTGGGCCGGAGTGTGTGGCACGCAAGCAAGCGCAAATGCTATTTCTGGCACTCCTTCCGGCGCAGAGGAGGCGTGCGCACCTTCCCATTGGCTGCGGGTGGCGGGGGTCCCCGAGCGGGCAGTGGGGGTCCATGGGCCGCAGGTTGCTGACCCCTGCCCTACCCACTCCTGGGAGGAAAGGCCTAGAAAGGAAAGTGCCCTTTGCAAAGGCTGCTCCCTTTCCCCCTTTGCAAATGCCATCCATGGTCTCGTTGCCAACGTGAGCTTCCCTGGCTGCAGACTAGAGCTGGCACCGCTAGGCCTGGGGTTCCCAGGGAGGCATCATTCGTGGCATTGGGGCGCTTAGCTGAGATTGTAGGACCTCTCTGTCCACCCTTCAGGGAACTTGGCACACAGCTGTGGAGCTGGACCCTTTCATGTTGGGGTGCTGGTTCCTGGTCTCCGTGGCTGATCCCCCTTCAAGATATGTGGAGCACAGTGGGAGGCATTATGGGCACCTGGACCTCAGGAGCAGCTCCTGCTGCAAAGTGCCTCCTGGTCCATTTTGGTTGGAGGCAAGTCCCACCTTGCGCACTTAAAAGCACAAAGTTCCATGTCACACACACACTTACATTACTTCTGCCTGAAGACAAGAGCCCCCCCAGTTAGCAAGCAATACCGCTGCCCATTCCTTCCCCAGCATTACATGTCGGGCGGCTTGCAGCTTGCCTCTTCTGCAGCTCCCGGGTGGAATCAACACACACATTAAAAAAAAAACGCTGTGAAAATGCTTTGTTTTAAAAACACATTGGATTTTGCCTAGCTCTCTGTCGCCACCTAGTGCCACATATGTATATTGCACTTTACAACACCTTTGAAGCATTTTATTTGTAGCTGAGTCCCCGGACAGGGAGTTCTGCCTCGGTGCCTCCTTCCGCGTTTCCGTACTGTAGTACCTGTCCCCAAACTACCTTCTTTGGCAGAGGAATAACCAGCAGCTGCTTCTCTTCAGCCGCCATTCTCCAATGTAGCATGTGGAGGTTTGGCTTTGGAGATTCACAGCTTGAGCGCAGCCTGTCCCATTCCTTTCCAGGAGCTATAAGGTTGCTCGCCCCTAAGGTTGCTTCTATGCTAGGACTTTTTGGCCCATCTGAGGCTTCCCTTTCCCCTCAACCGTTTGCAGCCTTGCGCTAAAATAACAGCGCTTTACTCTGCAAAGCTCTAACTACTTCACGCAACTATTTGTTGCTTCCTGCTCCTTCAGGCCGGGTGGGTTTTATTACTGGTTTCCCCTTTGCACACTCTTCCAATGTCAAATACCAGCCAACCAACCTTTCCAGGCTGCAACTGAGCAATCCCACAACAACTTGAGTGTGCAAAGTCTTGGGGGGGCTTTACCGCTAGGGTAGAAGCAACCTCTCTGGCATGAGCAGCTAGGCTTTCCTTCTAAACACTTAACAAGACAACCCCACCTGCAATAATCTGGCTTGGCTTTGTTTTGCGGTTCAGCCTGTCTTACTTCCCAGGTTGTATAGTCTGCTTTTGGTACCCTGGATTCTGAATGTAAAGGGGGGGCACCTCCTGCCCCCCTACATCTCTCTTTCCTAATAGATTTGTAAATTTATTGTTTTCTTTCAAAGCAGGGTTTTTAGAAGTCAAATCGGAAATTTTCCTGGGACAGAGGAGGGCAAAATGGAATAATTTGGGAGGTTGTTCAATACACACTCTGAAGGGATCCGGCGTTTTAGAAGACTGTGCAAAGCTGGAGAGTTCCTGTGCATCAGGTTTTTGAAGTGCTGATTAAAAGATCTAGATCTCTCCAAGAGATTTTGTCAAGGCAGTGAGCTGTTTTCCCGATTCCCCCACAATTGCTGTGTTTTGCTTGGCAATGTAATGTGCGACTGTACCTTTCGTTTTGAATTAAAATCTTGATACTGCATAAATGTCCAAACCGATACTGCACAGTGCCCGTAACCCAGAGGCGTGCGTGTGCAAGACATCTGGATGTACAATGAGCCATTTTTGCCTTTAAAAAACGTTATATATATATATATATATTGTTTTTCCAGCTTGGGTGGGAGAGCCACTGGAGAGACAACTGCTCTTAAATGTAAAATCCGTTTGCAAAGTTGTGGAAGGTGTGGTGAGTTTACGCCAAAGGGAGAGGCACACACTGAAGTCGGGGGGGGGGGGTTTGCATTGTGTACAGAAACACCCTCACCCACCCCTAAGGCACTTGGGTGGCTTAAGGTCAAGCACAAGGACTTTCTCGGGATTCTGCATGGTCCAAAGTTCATATGCGTGACGAAGAAACCAGCATGTGCCTAAAGTAAAGGAGCCCGATAAACGGTTTTATGTTTGCCGCTCTACTTCTGATGCAGATTTCCATGGGCTTCCAGGGTTGTCTGAATGAAGCCTCTCCAGTTCAGCCAAGCACTACAGACCTTTGCGTTCCTTCCCCATTTCTTTATGTTTTCTTTCTGTTTTCAGTCGAAAACTGCTGTTCTCCATGGTTTGCTTTCTGTGCAAGGCCCTCGCAGACTCCTGGCCTCAGCTCTCCTCCTTTGCCATTGCACAGACGATGCATCGACGTTCTTCCAATCTGTTAGAAGTAGCAAACACCAGCCTTTCCCAACCCGGCTGCCGTTCAGAAGTTTTGCGCTACAGTTCCCATCCGCCACCGCAGCCGCGCTGGGAGTTGCCGTCCAAAACATCTGGGAGCGCGTCAGGTTGGCGGAAGTTGTGCTGGACTTCGTATCTTCACTGTTCTCTGCTGAGAGACTGGAAAGTGCGCTGTAATGCTTTAGCAGGATTCGAGGCTGTGTTTTCCTTTGGAGATGGCAATGTTGGAATAAATAAAAGGACTGGCATTTATCTACAGTGTGTGTGCATATGTTGCTGGGGCTCTGTCACTGGCAAGCGAGTCCGTTCATCGCCGTGCATTTTCCACTCTTCAAGAACATGGGAAGGATGTGTGTGTGTGTATACTGTATTTTTTGCTCTATAAGACTCACTTTTTCCCTCCTGAAAAGTAAGGGGAAATGTGTGTGCGTCTTATGGAGTGAATGCAGGCTGCGCAGCTATCCCAGAAGCCAGAACAGCAGTGATCCCTCTTGCTGTTCTGGCTTCTGAGATTCAGAATATTTTTTTTCTTGTTTTCCTCCTCCAAAAACTAGGTGCGTCTTGTGGTCTGGTGCGTCTTATAGAGCGAAAAATTATATATATATATATATATATATATATATATATATATACATACACACACACACACACACATATTTTTTAAAAAAACATAACGGTTCCAACAGTCATACAACATAGCTTCTCATCTTATACAATATTTTAGACTTCTGTCAACACCTCTGATGATTTTCCGTTCTTCATCACTTATTCTGCATTTCTTAATTTCTATATTACATTTAATTGTCCTTAACTCTAGTTCTCTTCATAGTCTTTCTTGCAATGTTTCAAATAATCCACCTTGCAGAACTTCTGGCAGTCCTACTAGCGTAATCTGTTCGCCACAGTTACTTTCCAAATAGTTCATATATTTACTCCAGACTTCTCAGAATCTCTGATCCCACAGGTTTTGAATCCTTCCTGTTAATTGTCTAATTCTGCGTAGTCCATCAACTTCATCCTCCATTCTTCTTTCGTCAGTAATTCTTCTTGCTTCCATGAACATGGGGAAGATGTTAACAAATGCCGGGCAGCCAAAGGGGTCTTTCCTCCTTTAAGACCCCACCGAGGGCCTAGAAGCTGCTTTTGGCTCCTGTCCTGGGGTGCATTCAAACAGGGGGAACAGAATGTTTGTTTTCCTTATTATAGAATCAGTTGGAGGGGACCCTAGGGGTCATCCAGTCCACCCCCTGCTATGCAGGAATCGCAGCTGAAGAATCCCTGACATTTAACCATCCAACCTCTGCCTAAAAACCTCCAAGGAAGGAGAGTCCACCTCCTTCTGATGGAATCCATCCCACTGTTGAGTGGGTCTTACCTTCAGAAAGTTCCTCCTGATGTTTAGCTGGAATCTCCTTCCTTCCTGTTTGAGTCCATTGGTTTGGAAGCAGCGGAAAACAAGCTGCCTCCATCTTCCATAGGAGAGCCTTTTAGATATCTGAAGTTGGCCATCCTATCACTTCTCAGTCTTCTTTTCTCCTGGCTAGATATGCCCTCGACCATTCCTCATCAGGCGTGGTTTCCAGACCCTCCTAAAATGGTGGTGCCCAGAACTGGACACAGGACTCCAGGTGGGGTCTAGCCCAAAGAGAATAGAGCAATACTCTGACTTCCCTTGATTTGGACACTAAGACTTGAAGTCATTCAGGGAAGGTGTGTTACGGTACACCAGATTCAGGTGGCCAGCTCCAGGAAAGGTGACCTTTGTGAGCTGTGCAAAAGCACTTATGGACTCTGCTCCAAAACTGGGCTCCCAGGGATGAATGCAGATTACATGCAACATAATCTGAGCCGTCAAGGGGAACGCAACCCCAGACAAAATGGGCTGAATTCCCCCCTACCAGTCCCCCTCTGAGAACTCGGGGACATTCAGTGAAGCTGAGTACTTGGAAGATTCAGGGCAGAATTGTTTTAAATGACTTCTTCACGCAGTGCAGAGCTAAACTGTGGAACTCCCTGCCACAGGAGGCAGGGATGGCCACCAACTTGGATGGCTTGAAAAGTTTGAGTGGCTCCTGTGTTCGAATCCTGCTTGTGGGTTCCTCTTTGAGGCATCTGGTTGGCCACTGTGAGAGCAAGACGCTGGACAAGGTGGGCCATAGTCCTGTTCCTGCAGGAATCTTCTGGTTTCTTATGTACTTTGTCTTTCTACTGAATAGGAGTCGTCGTCTTCTTTGGTGATCCCTCATAGCCGAGTAAGATTGTCTTCCGTAAACACGGTTTTAACAATGAGTCTGTAAGTGACTGTGGAGGCCAATTATGGAGCCACATGTCCTTCCACAGTGGGGACATTGGTTCCCGGGCGGGAGTTGATCCCGGTGTGGATTTGCCAAGCATGCCTTCCTCTTAGCACATTTCTCCCTTGCGTCCTGAGTTCGAGTGTCTTCAAAGCCCACAACACCTTTGGTCAAGGACAATAATCAGGCATCCGCACAACATGACCTGTCCAACGAAACTGATGTTGAAGAATCATTGCTTCAACACTGGTGATCTTTGCTTCTTCCAGGACACTGGTATTAGTACTCCTGTCTTCCCAAGTGTAAAAATTTCTGGAGACACCGTTGATGGAGTCTTTCGAGGAGTTGGAGATGGTGTTTACATGCGGTCCATGTTTCATAAGCATACAGTAAGGTTGGTAGTATAGCTTTGCCCCCCAAAATCTGGCAACCTTGCTTCCAGGAATATGTGCTACCCTTCCAAGTGGATCCTGGCCGCAGTGACACCCTTGAGAGTGCAGGCAGGCCGGCCGTTTAGCACGGGAGAAGCCAAGGACCCTGCTGGATCGAGCCCACTGCCCAGCGTGGCATTCTCAAAAAGGCAAAGCAAAATAAGTATATACAAGCTGCCACTAGGAGGCAACCGAGACATCTTAAATCTCTGGTTGTGGTGTCTTTTCTTTGCTCGCTGCTATCAAGAGTGTTGATGGAAATTGGAAACAAATCCTCTGCGAAGGCTGTAATCCATACAATAAAGAGGGATCGTGAGTTTGGAAACTTGTTTGATGGAGGCCCCTCTTGGACTCCAGATGAGGTTCTGTTCTCAACTACCCCAGCAAAAGGCTGGCAATTCAGTACAGACTTGGTCATCGTCATCTTCTTCTTTGGCGATCCCTCATAGCCAAGTCCTGCACGGCATAGTTCATAGCTTCTCTGAGTTATTCGAGCTCCTTTGCCACGGCAAGGCAGTGATCCATGCCTGGCGTGCTCTGGTCCATGGGGTCACGAAGAGTCGGAAATGACTAAACAACACATAGCCAAGTAAGTTTGTCTTCCATAAGCACGGTTTTAACAATGAGTCCGTAAGTGACTGTGGAGGCCAATTCTGGATCCACATGTCCTTCCACAGTGGGGACATTGGTTTCCGGGCAAGAGTTGATCACCTTTGATGGACTTAACCTTTGACTGGACTTACCGGTAGCCGTCCAGGGGTCCTTTACCTTTTACCTTTACCTACCTGCATGGGTCTAGCATCTCTCTGTCTGCCTTTGTCCCTTGCATTTTCACTTTCCCTGCTTTGGCCTCTCGGAATTGCTATCCTGTGCTCCTGCACTCAAAACGCATGATTCTCTGCCGCCCACATTTAAATTTTCATTTGAGGGCGGGGGGGGAGGATATATTCCAAACTGGACCCTCCTCAGCTCCTGCGGGATTCCCACCCCCTCTGCAACCAGTTCAGAGGCTGCTCTGCCACCTTTTTCATTTGCAATAAAATGTACCCTGAACCAGATTTCTCTCCCCCCCCAATCTCCCTAATGATTATGCACATGCCATAAAACGAAGAGAAAAGTTGGATTAAAAACCAAGCAGGTGTTGACACCACGTCCTCAGGACACCTCTTGCCTTCCCCTCCTGTGACAGGAAGACACACAGGATTTGCAGGCTGTAAATCAATAGTAGTTTGTTCTCACCCGCTTGTAATAGTGCAGATTTATTCCTGGTGATTCATCGCTTCATTTTGGAATTTACTACAGGGGACAAATTATTCCATTCT